>OY755251.1:57473441-57978405 GCA_963576725.1 Azorinus chamasolen
CAGAAACTTTATAAATCTATCTAGATCTATATTTCATCAGCAAACAGAGCAGACCCTGATGGCTCCTATTGGAGCTGTCTGATCTGGATCTACTCTGTTTGCAAAGGCATTAATAAGCCTATTTCGGTTGTAAAGGCTTTTAAAAACGAAATTGTTTTCCAGGAATGGGTAAGATATCTATTTTCGTTTTAATTTCATGCTATCTAGGTTGTCCTAAAATAAGAGCATCACACTTTCAGTTTTAATAAGCAACAGCTGACATTGTCTGTAGTTATCATTAAAATTTAAGTTAAATTGTGCTGCAGAATCTGGACTACCGGTATACCCATCCCCATGATAGTGTTAGATAAGGAGGCGTGGCCAACAGGAATGGTCAATCCCATAGACTTTTTGTTTGGCGACGTTTTTATGTTTCATGGGACAACACCACTCATAAAACAAGAGCTATATAGTATATGGCATTGGAAACAACAATATAATACACCCCGTACAGTGCTACAGTGTTGTACATTTGACCTTAACACTGTCAATGTCAGTTTTTCAAGGCCATTATGTACATGTATAAAACACCAACATGCACGAATCTTCTGCCGTGGTGGTCAGGTGTAGAGAACGGTCCTCGTTTATTTCGCGTGACATGGCCCTGCACATAAAATACAGCCACGTCCCACATTTAGAATCAATAAATATGTATAAAATTATCATTTCTTAATATGCAAGACGCAAAGCAATGCAGTAATTCATGAATTTAACATACCTCTATCTGACATTTTGAGGTCTCGTCTCCTCGGAATTTCCACGAAAGGAATCAGTGGAAGACAACCAATCAAAAAGCAGAAATCGAGTAACTATTCTCCGTATATCCTGGGTATAAAATCTCGGCACCTCCTTTGCCGTAATCTGAATGTTCATGAAGTTATCACCTAAACAATTTCACACACTGAAATTGTGACTGAAAAAACAACAACAAAACTTAAGGTTTGGTAGATTCTATAATGTAAATGTGAACTTCGGGCAATCAATTTGGATATTAGCGTACACTCTATCTCTGTTTCTTTCTATCTTCGTCCATTTTTCAAGTTATTCATTTTATCGTCTTTGACTTACTCGTTCATCATCTTTATTATAATTGTTCCCGCGTTCTCTCTTTTTTATATTTTGTTCCTCGTCTAATCCGTTTTGAAGTGTTCCTTCTACTCTTTTTTTCTCTCGTTGTCCATTTCTTCTTCTTTCCTTCTCATTTTCTTCCTTCCTACTATGTAATATATGTAACTATATGCCTATGTAATCTTCTAGAATGAAGTCTCCTAAATACGATAAAAAAGATATCATATATAGTGTTGTGAAATTTAACTTTTTTCGTATACAAAGTATCAGCCTATTCTCGTTAATGAAAACAACGGTCGATTGTAGCCCTATCTTTTACTGCCCGCAAAGGCAGACAGATTAACGGACGGACAATAAAATCTACGCGGGCGGTTAGCAAATGGTCTATACTATAATACCAATGTAGGCCTATATATTATAATTCTATACCACCCTGTTATGGATATGTGTAGTCCTTGTCAAAAGTCATGAAAAACGACCCATTTTTATAACGAAATATAGCCTCAGATAAGATAATTTGCTGCGCGTACGGTCGGACAAACACGTAAATATTGCAACATCTGGTAATTTTGTGAAGTATTTTATAGGACCTTTGCAATGAATGTATATCTATGTTATCTATCTGTAAAATTATACCTTATATGGGCATTTGAAATTGCAATTTGCACTTTCCGGATGTCTGAATTTGGCCGTTTCTTAAGCTGTAAGGACGGATGAATGCCCCAAATTCTATGTAATCTGTGTCATTTTGTTTATATCTTTGTTACATACATACATATATACAGAAAAAATAATAGATACAAATAATTGATGTAGAAATAACCCTCGAAAGAGACCAAAATGGCCTGATTTTCACAAAAAATAGCACTGTGGGCCTAGAGAACGGAGCGTACGGACGGACAAACAGCCGAACACATTATATTAGAATACCAGCTTGTAGAGAATAACTTGTTTAATACATACACGTATGTGTAAAAAAATGTATATAGAGCTCCAGGGTTCCATTAAATAGGACCCAGAAGGTGCATTTTGGACTCTTTAGCGGGCCTCCACGATCGAGCCTAGAACCATCTATATCGAGGGTTCTCGATAATGTGCTTAGTACCAATTAAATAAGCATGATTATGTCTACATATGCATTATAAATTTAGTGCGTAGACATTGCGAGGTCAGTTCGTATGTGTCCGTCAAAATTTGTAAAATTCGGAAAAACCGGTAATTTTCGCGATAGTTAGCTAATTCAAGACCTCGTATAGACATACACAAGAGCGGACAGACCAATATATTTATGCATAAGTTATGTCCAAGAATAGTTCTTTATATTGGTATATATAAAGAATATATGCAGGGATTATGTAATAACGGGACCCCCAAAACGGCGAAAATCGCTAAAGAACAAAAACTGTTTTGGCGCCCAAAGGGTTTTCGCGCTCTGACGGACGAACACATACACTAAGGAATGTGAATGTAGTGCCGGTTGAAATACCAAGTAAGCAGCTACAAGTCGGTGCAAAGATATTGAAAAAAGTATTGAAAAATTGCTGCGATATCAGGTTCCAAACCCTTAAAATTAGCAAATCCGGAGCGATTTAGGCGTATCTGTCATAACTGGCAACCTTATTAAAACTCTGAGTTGACACTTGATAGGACCTTATTTTTTACATCTTGAATAGTTCTACACGTACATGAAAAAAGATTACAGAAATATTAAGATATAAGCGCAATATGAACGTTTGATGTAACTCGTTTATTTAAGGAAGTGTCTATTTTAACATGTTTTTTTTACCTTTAAGGAGAACGCATAGGGCTAGAATATCAAACGATATGTCATTTTGTAGATATTAACATGCCCTACACGCCGATACATTTTAATTGGAATCCGTGAATCGATAAGTTTTTTATTGCCCAAATACGGACTGGGACACTTCCACCACCAAACCCTATCAAAATTCACCCAGAAAAATGAAATAACTTCCTTATATGGAAATTTTCGGAAATGATACTTACAGGATCTAAAGATCTTTTGATGCTGCATCTTTTGACACCAACATCGCTATATTCGGGAAATAAATAAAAGTGTCATAAACGGATCACGAAAGTTGCGGACTTTTGTTAGGTTAAATAGTATACCTGACATGGCATCATAATCTCAACTCCTGACTTTGGAGATAGAATTTTGTTTTTTTGTGCTGGGTATGTGGTTGGGTCAAGGTCATCGACGTCCGACGGTTAAAGGTCACGATTGGTTTTGCGTAATCGCTGAGGGTTAAAAATCAAGGGTTGGAGTGTCCCTCAAAGTTGACTGGAAATGCGCCAAAAGTAATTAACCCTACCCCGAATTCGTGGGGGTGGGGGCATTAGTAGATATACTCGAAATATACTTATATATCAAGTTTCATTACTAACCCAAAATCAATAAGGTGGAACCTGGTCATTTTGTGTACCCAGGGACACTCGGCACAAAAAAAGTATAATTAGGGCTAGGTTAGGGTTAGCCCTGACTACGCTTTTGCGTAAGGTTTCTCGTTGTTACCTCGTAACCGGCCAAAGTTTGAACTGGTAACACTCAGTAACAGTATGAGATGCAAAACTAGTGACAACTACAAAACTGCTTCGTTTAAAAAGCACTGTCAATTCCGTCCCACTTTCCCACCTAGCATGTTCCGTTATGGGTTTCACTCTAGTGGAAAATTTGAAACCTTGATATCAATCGATTTATTGGCTAGGACTGAACAACTTTTGTTCTTACATATATATTCCAAATCCCTCCGGTATCTTGTTGTACGAGAAAATTTAATTCATTAGGCTCTGACACAAACAAGGGCAGACAATACGCTTGTATTCAGCCGAGTTGTCCATTTGATCATAGTGTCACACTCACGGCATTGAAATATTTCCAACGATAGGCGTGGTCGCATTTGGATCAGGACAACACGACCGACAACCACCGGCCTCTCGGCACGAATGTGGATGGGGTAACACAATTGAAATATTAAAACCGTCATAACTTTTGAACGGAGAAAGATAGAAAACCAAAGTAAATTGCAAAGTTGCTTGTCCTGGTGAGATATATCGATTGATGCCATGTTTACTGGATTCTCTATGCGAATGGCCAAGAACGGGACCGAAAACCATTTCCGTCCAAAGTTCGAACCGGCATAACTCAGGATCCATAGGAGATAGAAAGATAGTGTAAATAGTAATTTTGCTTCATAAGACAAGCCCTGTCGATTGCTGTCACGTTTTTTACCTAACACTTTTGGTTCGGATTTTCGCTCTAGTGCATGATTTTGATGTCCCATCTTCGAAACCTTGATATCAATCGACTTACTGGCTAGGACTGAACAACTTTTGTCCTTACATATATATTCCAAAACTCTCCGGTAGCTTGTTGTAAGAGAAACTTTAATTTATTAAGCTGTGACACAAACAAGGGCAGACAACCCGCTTGTATTCAGCTGAGTTGTCCATTTGACCATAGTGTCATACTCGCTGCATTGAAACCTTTTCAACGAAATGCTACAAGCCTGGGTTTGGTCGCATTTGGGTCAGGACAACACGATCGACAACCACCGGCCTCTCGGCACGAATGTGTGTGGGGTATCAAAACTGAAATATTAAAACCGTCATAACTTTTGAACGGAGAAAGATAGAAAACCAAAGTAACTTGCAAAGTTGCTTGTCCTGGTAAGATCTTTCATAGACGCCTGATCAGCGTCTGCTCTGTTGGCTAGACTTCGTTACTTTCTAAAATGGCTGCAATGTTCCACCGTTCATATTTGATTATAACAGTTTTGTTCATGAATATTCAGCAGGTATTGAAAGTTGGAATAAAAACAGAACAGGGAAAATGTTAAACATAGATTATATCTTTGAGAACAATCTATTTATTGGCTAGAAATGAACAACGTTTGTTCTTAAATATATATTCTATATATCTCCAGTAGCTTGTTTTAAGAGAAAAGGTAATTCATTAGGCTCTGACACAATCAAGGGCAGACAGCCCGCTTGTATTCAGCCGAGTTGTCAATGTGACCATATTATCATACTCTTTGCAATTGAATCCTTTCCAGCGATATGCTACACTCCCGAGGTTGGTCGCATTCGGATCAGGGCAATACGATCGACTACCACCGGTCTCTATGCAAGAATTTGGATGAGGTAACGAAATCGAAAATTTGAAACCGTAATAACTTTTAAACGGAGCCAGATGGGAAAATAAAATAAATTAAGTAGTGGCTCACAATGATATCTGAACAGTTTGATTTATGTCCAAACTGTTTGCCTAAATATTTCTTTTGATGGTGGAAATATAAAGAAATATGGTCAGTTATGGGAAATTGCCTGTAGGTGGATTTAATTAGCAAGCCAGTCCGCTTGTCACAAATTTGGTGTTGCATAATATAAATGGGGTAGGGACCAAAACCACACGAACCAATTTCCTCAAAAGAACAGTAGCAAATTGTGTAATGCACTGAAAGGCTTAAGTATTTAACCCATTCCCCTCATATTAACTCATTCTCTCTTACTGACGCCTTATTGCGCCTATGCAAACTTTATTTTGTGAAACCATTGTGATAAATAGATCATTTGCTCCTATAGGAGCAAATGCTCTATTTATCACAATGGTTTCAAACTACAAAATTCTAAAGTTTCACTTTTCTTTAGTTAATGCTCCTTTTCGGTAGATTTATTCAAAGAGGTTGGGTCTAAATAGCCTAGGGGAGAATGAGTTACTGTCTTTTGAAGCCTCGGTAAAAGTCACTCTTTGAAACCATTGTGATATATAGAGCATTTGCTCCATACGAGCAAATGCTCTATTGATCAAAATGGTTTTATAACAACACAATTGTAAAGTTAATTTTTTTTCTATTAAATGCTCCTTTTAGGTATATCTATTAAAGAGATTGCGTCTAAAATAGTCTATGAGGGAATGGATTAAATACTGTAGATGAATCATTGATTGCATTTCAATGAGTTTGAATACAGATGAATCGCCATTTATTTCGAAAACTGTTGACTTTTTAAAAGTTTTCATACGCCCGTCTTCACACAGGAAGCATTATGTCGTGGACCTGTAGTCCGTGCGTCTGTCTATCTGTCGGTGTCAATCTGTCCGTGAACCTTTGCTTGCCAGTTCTCTAACCCAAACAATCGTAATCCCATCCTTTTAAAATTTGCTCAGCATGTATATTCTCAGAATGTCTCAGTCAAGTTCGATAACTAGACACTCATGAAAAATTCTTGAGTGTCAAAGTGGAAATTAACTTGAATTTAATTGTTCCTATACGAGTATTGTAGAATGGCAGTACATTTTACACTTTCCTTCATATAAACTATTTTTAAAGCAATAGCAAACAGAGTAGACCCAGATCAGACGGTCCATATGGGAGCGGTCTGGTGAGGCTCTGCTCTGTTTTCTAAACTCGGAATAAACATAAAACAGAGAAATGGTTAAATCTAATACAAACTAAGAAAGTAATACCAAATAGGAAGAGAATTTACATTTAACACAGACAACATAAACATCTACTTCCAAACAAAACATAACCCGAGGGCTTGGTGCAAAACTATTGTAACTCCTTCACAAAGTGAAGGAGTTACAATATTTTTGCACCAAGCCATCGATTACTGTTCTCTCTCAAATAAAGGGATTGCACCGAGCCCACCTATACATGCCAGACTATATGCATGAGCGAGATTCCCATACAAAGCAGAACCCTGCTGAATAAAGGGAGACAACCCCCACAACAACAAAACATAATCAATAGCTAACCTCATTTAACTCCCTTAAAATTCAATTTGTTGCACACTTCTAAAGGCGACTGGCTAAAGCAGATACATCCATTGAGACAAGATGCTAAGATGCAAGTATATGCACTATGACGAGGGGTTGAGTAGTATAGAGAGTTGGGGATCTGGCACACCTCTTTTTAAGGGATAAAATGCGAGTTTTTCCTCCCGAAAAGAAGAAAGAGGACGAATATTTAATTAAAAAAGAGTGTTTTTTATTTGTTTATACCAGAAGATGAACTACTCTTGGAGTATGGTTGGTCACGTCGTCTCTCTTACACACAACGCATAATTAGCCATTACGGGTTAACTAATTTGAATGATATCTATCATGTTTATTCTCGCTGGACACATAATTTAATATATAGGAGGGGGTGGGGGACTTATTTTCTATAACACGTATACATATATATGAGAAATGGCGGTTCTGAACCACCCCCTCTCTTTTTTTTTTTTAAAAAAAATTTTCTCCAATGGGTCCCCTCTAGTACCCGGTTTTTTCAGTGAAAAAATTGTAAAAAAATTTTCTCCCGTGGGTCCCCTCTACTACCAGGTTTTTAGTGAAAAAAATTGCAGTTTCCAAAGAGGTACAGTCAAACTATTTTTCCTGAGATTTTTGTAAAAAATAAAAAAAAAATTTCTCCAATGGGTCCCCTCTAGTATACGGTTTTTTTTTTGCTTACTTAAAAAAATAAAAAAAAGAGGTACAGAAAAAAGAGGTACAGTAGACCTAAATCAAAGTGTAAAAAAATATTTTTTCAAAAGAGGTACCGCTTCCCACTCAGGTGAAACTCTTTTAGTGTGTGAAAAAATATATATATAAGTTAATTTTAAATATAAAAAATGGAAGAACTTAGAAAAGTTTGTTCTAAATGTAATCAAAATAAGTTATTAAACGAGTATTATAAAGCAAAAGGTAGAAAGATGGGTGTTAGAGGAACATGTAAAGAATGTGAAAAACCATATAGACAAAATCATTATAATGAAAATAAAGAAAAATATAAAGAAGCTTATAAATCATTTATTGAAAGAAATAAAAATTATGTTAATGAATATTATAAAAATAAAAAATCAAAAAAAATATATGATTGAAATTTAAACAATAAAAATGTACACCTCAAAAAGCGAAGAATTAGTATTAGTAGACAAACCAAAATGTAATTACTTTAAAGTATATGGAATTGAAGCTAGTAATTATAAAGACCCTAGTATATTATTTTCTGATAAAAGAAGTATTATAGTTGAGCAAATTATAAAATATTTAAATGAATATAATGGTATTAAGTTTTCTGTAGGACTATCTCTTGAATTTAAAAAAGATGAACAAAATGGTAATAAAAAAATTATTCCTGCCGCAAATTATGGTAAACAAATTGCTGTATTATTTAATGAAAATATTGAAGAATATTATAATGATCAAACAGCTTATTTACAAGTGTGGATTGAGAAATTCACAAATACAGCTTCAGGTCTAGAAATTGAGAAATGTATAAAATTGTATTTGAACATTGCAAAATATGAACCAATTAAAGGTTCATCATACATTGATTTACCACAATATTTTAAAAATAAAAAAGCTATAATCAATGTAAAAAATAAAGATGATGCTTGCTTTTTCTGGTCAATAATTTCAGCACTTCATCCTACAACTAAACATTCAGATAGACCTTCTTCTTATCCTGATTATAAAATTTTTTTAAATATAAAAGATATTGAAACACCTGTAACAATAAAACAAATAGTAAAGTTTGAAAAACAAAATAATCTTGCAATAAATGTTTATGGTTATAAGGAAAAAATAATAAAAGATTGTATAGAAAAGATTGTTGATAAAGTAATATTAAGAAAAAGAAAAATTCCTTTAGCTTATAAAGTAGAAGCAGTTGAAAAACTTATTGAAGATGTTAAAATAGATGAGTATAGAAAATTTTTAGCTATTGCTGTTCTTCCCAAACTTAAAGAACTTGTGGCTGAAGGAGTGCAAAAAGAATATAATATATTCCCATATTTTATATCTAATCAACCAAAAGAAATTAAAAGAATAAACTTAATGTTAATTGAAGAAGATGAAACACTTCGAACACATTATTGTTGGATAAAAAATTTAAATAAACTACTATTTGATCAGACCAATCATGAAAGTAAAAAGTTTTTCTGTGAAAGATGTTTACACTGTTTTTCAAGAGAAGATTTATTAACTAATCATAAAGAAGATTGTGAAGGAATAAATACATCTTCAATAAAAATTAATATGCCACCTGAAGGTTCCACAATTAAATTTGAAAATTATTACAAACAAATGCCAGTGCCTTTTGCAATCTATGCTGATTTTGAAAGTATAATAGAACCTGTTTCTATTAAAAAAGGTGAAAAAACAGAAATAATAAATGAACATAAACCATGTGGATTTGGTTATACAGTTGTTAGATATGATGGAAAAACAGAAGAACCAGTAATATATAGAGGAGAAAATACAGTAGAAAAATTTCTTACATGTTTAAAAGAAGAAAAAAAAAAGATTAATGAAATATTTAAATATCCAAAAGCAATGATTATGACACCACAAAATGTACAAGATTTTGAAAATGTGAAAAATTGTTGGGTATGTAAAAAAGAATTACTAGGTATTAAAGTCAGAGATCATTGTCATTTTACTGGTGAATATAGAGGAGCTGCTCATAAAATTTGTAATTTAAAATTAAGAATTAAACCATATTCAACAAAAATACCAGTAATATTTCATAATTTAAAAGGATATGATTCTCATTTAATAATGCAAAAAATAAATATTTTAAAAGGAAATATTTCTTGTATAGCTAATAATTCTGAAAAATATATTTCTTTTTCTGTTGGACAATTTAAATTTTTAGATAGTTTTCAATTTATGCCATCATCTTTAGCAAATCTAACAGAAGGAGTAATTGATTCAACTAATGGATGTGTTAAATGTGGATCAGATGAAAAAATAAACATTAATGAAAATTTTAAGTTAAAAGGCGATTGTAAAAAATGTCATAATGTAAGATATAAACAATTAAATAAAGAAAATTTATCAATAACAACAAAATATACAACTAATTCACATCTCCTTACTCGTAAAGGGGTTTATCCATATGAATACATGGATTCATTTAAAAGATTTAATGAAACAGAATTACCACCAATAGAAAAGTTTTATAGTTCTCTAACAGGTAAAAATATTAATAAAAAAGATTATGAACACGCACAAAACATTTGGAAAACATTTAACTGTAAAACATTAGGAGATTATCATGATCTATATTTAAAAACAGATGTACTATTATTATCAGATGTATTTCAAGCATTCAGAAAAACATGTATGGATAATTATAAACTTGACCCTTTACATTATTATACAGCCCCTGGATTATCTTGGGATGCATTATTAAAATATACAAAAATAGAATTAGAATTATTATCAGATATTGACATGCATCTTTTCATTGAAAAGGGGATGAGAGGAGGAATATCAATGGTTTCTAAAAGATATTCAAAAGCTAATAATCCATATATAGAAGGTTATAATAAAAATAAAGAAAATAATTACATAATGTATTTTGATGCAAATGCTTTATATTCTTTTGCAATGTTAAAACCTTTACCATACTCTGATTTTAAATGGACTGAGCTCCCTCTTGAGAAACAAAGTAATTGGAAAGAGCTTAAACCAAAAGATAAAGGATGGATTTTAGAAGTTGATTTAGAATATCCTAAAGAATTACATAAAGATCATAATGATTACCCATTAGCTCCTGAAAGACTTACAGTAAAAGAAGAATGGCTTTCTGATTATCAAAAAGGATTATTAGATAATAAAAGTTTATTTAAAGTAGAAAAACTTGTTCCTAATCTTATGGACAAAGAAAAATATGTTATACATTATAAAAATCTTGAACTATATAAAAAACTTAGACTAAAACTAAAAAAAATTCACAGAATTATAGAATTCAAAGAAAAACCTTGGATGGCTCCATATATACAACTTAATACTGAATTAAGAAAAAAAGCTAAAACAACTTTTGAAAAAGATTTTTTCAAGCTAATGAACAATTCAGTATTTGGAAAAACTATGGAAAATCTAAGAAAAAGAGTAGATATAAGATTAGTAAAAACTGAAGGAAGTGAAAATAACAAGATTAGAAAATTAATAGCTAAACCAAATTTTAATAGACGTATAAAATTCACTGATGATTTATCAGCAATACATATGAATAAAGTAGAACTAACATTAAACAAACCAACATATGTAGGATTTTCTATTCTAGATTTATCAAAAGAAACTATGTATAAATGGTACTACAATGTATTAAAAAAGAAATATGGTGAAAAATGTAAATTATTATATACAGATACTGATTCATTTTTAATTGAATTAGCAACAGAAGACGCTTATAAAGATATGGAAGAAATGAAAGATGAATTTGATTTTTCAAATTATTCAAATGATCATTTTTTACATGATGCAACAAATAAAAAAGTTCCAGGAAAGTTTAAAGATGAATGTGGTGGAAAATTAATATCTGAATATGTAGGTTTAAAAGCAAAACAATATTCTTTATTAATGTATAATGGTGATTCTATTAAAAGAGCAAAAGGAACGAAAAAGAATATAATTGAAGATGAAATAAATTTTGGAAATTATAAAGATTCATTATTCAATAATAAAACATATACACATTCAATGAATATGTTAAGATCGATAAATCATAATATATATGAATTAAAAACAGATAAAATAACATTAAATCCATTTGATGACAAAAGATACATACTAGAAGATGGAATTACGACATACGGGTATGGGTATCAACAGGAACAATAAGAAGTTCTTCTTTAACAAAACCTCTCGTTGGTGCTGGAGATTTCAAATAATAAACTCTTATACCCTGTGTAATAATATGATATTCTATATTATGAATATCAACTGACCATATTGGGTCGGTAGCTCTTCTCTTACCACCTCCTTCTAATTCTCCAGGTTGATATAAATATCTAACATTTGCAAATGGACATATTTCAGTATCAACTTTTCTTTTTAAAATTGGAGAAGGTTTTTTTGTCTCATTATTCAAAGCCTTAACGACGTCGGGTAATCTCTTAACCCATTCTCTATTTCTTTTCTGTGTGTCAATCTCCTTAGCATACTGATAACCAAACAATCTTTCAGCCAAAGTTCTATTAAATCTCTCTACAATTCCTTGATCCCTATGTATCTCTTTTCTACCTCTTCTTATTTTAACATTATGTTTAGCCATTAGTTGAGAAACAACACCCATAAATTCTCTTCCAGGGTCAACTTGTAATAATTTGGGATAGTTCAAATGTCTTTTATAAATCTTTTCAAAAGCGGTGGCAACTTCTTTACTGTCTTTCGATGTCAATGGTACAGCTTCTTTATATCTCGTTCCCACATCTACTAATGTCAATGCATACTTATACGTTTTATTTTTTATTCTATCAAAAGGTAAGAACAGTAAATCAGCTTGGTGTACTTCATTTTTTGCAGACACATCAAATTTAGGTCTTATTATCTTCTTTGGTGCAGGCAAATATATCTGCCACACTGCTTGTTTCTTTAGAAATTCTAATGCTTGTTTTTTATTAACTTTAGCTTCTTTTGCTAACTTACTAACAGCTGTCTTACCTTTCCAAAATCCTTTAGGGCTATAGTATATTTCTTCCATTTTCATAGAAAAATTAAATCATAAGCGTGGTAATTATTCTTTTTATTTTTTATACAAGGTTTTAATCCTAATGGTCTAATAAAAAATGGTGGTTCTTTATCTTCTATTTTTGTAGCAAGATGTGAAGGACACCAAACCTTGGTTTCATCTTTTAATTTTAAAACTGTACTTTTTCCTATACTGGTGTCAATTATTGACTTTGAGATAATTTGATAAATTTTGTTTATTTCTAATTCACTCCATTTTAAAATTTTATTTTTATTTTGCGCTTTTAACATTTTATCAAATTGTTCTTCTGTGATATCGATTTGCATTTTATCAAATTGTTCTTCTAAGATATCGATTTGCATTTGTGCTTTACTTTGCATTTGTGCCATCATCTTTTTTTCTACCCCACTCATTTTTAAATATAGAAAATCAATTTATTTTTTTTATTTTTTTATTTTTTTTTTTTTTAATTTTTAATTTTGAATTTTTTTATTTTTTTTTAATTTTGAATTTTGAATTTTTTGAATTTTGAATTTTGAATTTTTTAATTTTTTTTTAATTTTGAATTTTGAATTTTTTAATTTTGAATTTTGAATTTTTATTTTTTTTTTTTTTTTTTTTTTTTTTTTTTAATTTTGAAATTTTCCAAAATTACATTTATTTTATTTGTCTATATTTTATATAAATTTCCAAGCAACAAAACCAGTTAATGCCATGCCACCAATAACAAAAGCAATCTCTCTATTTTTCTGGTCTTCCGATGGTGTATAAAAATCACTTAATTTAGGTTCTGGAGGTAAGCTCTCTATCTCAGTCTTGTCTCCAAGGGGACTCGCTCCCGATGGTCGCTCGCTCGCATAATAATATTCTTTCATAGCTTGGTCAACATCAGCAAATGTTTGTTCGGCATGATGTTCTTTTTTCATTTCTTTATTAATATAATCTAATCTTTGAGTTCTTTCTTTTTCCCAATCCGCTTTTGCTGCCTCTAATTGTTCCATAGCTTTATCATGTCTTTCTCTTTCTTTATCCGAATCTTTTCCTAAATGTGAAAATAAATAATTACCACCAGTAAAAGCTAATGCATTTGTAACTGCTCCCCCAATCATCATTATTGCTGCACTTGCCATTTTTTTAATTAAAAAATAAAACTAGGATTCACGTTTACATCGAATCAAATTAATAATTTCTAAAATAGTTAAACCAATAAAAAAAATACTAATGCCATTAAATAAATAATCAGGTATATCTTTTTCTTCAATAGGAACGTATTTTGAATAATCTTTTATAACTTCTTCAACATCATCATCTGGTTTTAAAAATAAATAATCATACTTATCACCCAACTTAATTGGTATTACTCTAGACATTTTTAAGGAGTGAATTTCATTCCAAGGAACTCGTTCCACTCGGTCTCCGCTCACTCAAAAAAAAATAAAAATAAGACAAGGAGCTCTACTTCATGATATCAGCTGGAATAATACCTTGTTTAACCAACATATCTTTTGTTGCCATTGCAAGTAATATATCAATAGATAACATTCCAATATCCCCCATATTAAAATCTACTTTAGGTGGTGGTCTTTTTAATAGTTTTCTACCTATTTCCGCATATCCAATTGTTAATACAGTTTCTACTCCTGCATGATATAACATGTTTGCTATTTGTTTTCCATCTGTTGCCATTTTTTAAAGAAAAAATATAGATAAAAGAAAATTAATTAAATTCAAATGGGTTATAATCTTCTTTCTTTATTTCATAAGATATATTTTCTTTTTCTTTTTTGACTTGAATGTTTTTACTTTTTACGAATAAATATAATCCAAATCCAACAACTACGATTGATACATATAATGGTATGTAATTTTTTGTTATTTCTAATTTCGAATTAAAACCAAGAGGAACTCCCTCCAGTCGCTCTCTGGTTGAATTTTGAAAAGCATCATCATCTGAATCTTTTGTTATTTGTCTTGATGTTTTCGAGGTTTCCAAACTCAAGGGGAGCTTGCTCCCTCCCTCTGCGTTCGAAGAAGAACCAAAAGGGGAACTCCTTCCAGTCGTAAGCTTTTCGGTCGAAATTTTTAGTTCCATATTTTCTTTCTTCAAAAGTTCTGCTTCTTTTCTTTTTAATTCTGCTTTTAATTTTCTTGCTTCTGCACCTTTCTTACCAGCAGCTACTCGTTTTGGATTTTTAGGTTTCGAGAGATTACTCACCCCACTATTAATATTTTCTTCATTATTAATATTTTCTTCACTATTCATTTTTTATATCTTTTTTTTGAGAATCATATTCATTATTAGAAAGATTAACATGTTTTGCTGTTGTTAACATTGCGGTAAGAGGTGCTAAATACATTCCATATCTATAGTACAGTTCGCAACATGAACTAGTCAAAGCGTGATTTATAAAAGGATCTTCCTCTAAGTCTTGTATTAGTTTTGGAGGGTTAACATTAAAAAACTTAGAAACACCCATAACATATAAATTAATAAAAGAATTACCTAATGTCTTAGTCATACTAGCTCCTAATCTCGCTTCATATCTACAATATAGTTTTTTTATTTGATCGGAAGTCATTGCGTCAATGTCTGAAAGTTGTAACTCTCTTCCAAGATATTGTTTACTACTACCACCAGCTACAATAGCTGATAATCGTTCGCGTTTTTTTTCATCAACATCTTCTCCCCAAGAGGGAGCTCGCTCCCTGACGGTCGCTCGATCGCAGCTCGGTCCCTCGATTTCGGTTAATAATTCTTCGGCATTCATTTTATATAGTTTATTTTTAAGTTTAAAAATAATTATAGTTTTTTTAAACCTTCAGTTCCAATAGCATTTTAATTAGTAATGCTTAATCAATGCTTTAGTAATGCTTAAGCAATGCTTTAGTAATTCTTTAGTAATGCTTTAGTAATGCTTAAACAATGCTTAATTAATGCTTAATCAACTAACCAATAGCCAGTAGGTTGATCCGTTCTCAATATCAATTTACGATGCTTCTTTTTTTTTAGTTCTTCTTTAATTCTTTGTCTTTCTTCCAAAGTAGGAATAACGTCATTTTCTCTTAGACAATTTTCAAAACTATCTCTGTCTTTTGTGTAGAACATACATAGCCATTTTGTTTGTTCTCTCAAATCTTTTAAAACAGAATTGTATCTCTGTGAAATAACCCACACTGATTGTTCAGCATGTCTCCCTGAAAAAGCTAATTCAGAAAGCATATCTCTTTTCTTCGTTAATTCTTTTGTAGCGCTGCAATCATCAATAATGTATAACGTCGAATGACCCGCATATTTTTTAAAGAACATTCTTAATAATTCTTGTAGTTTCTCTTCTTCATTAACGATAGGATTAACGATTATTATATTTTTTGTTTTAGGTTTCCTGACATCTCCAATCCACTCACGATTTTTATAAGCTTTATTCCATTGAATAGTAGGACACAATATAACTATATATTTGAATATTTTAGAATATTGATTTTCTAAAAGGTCAAGTACAAACTCGGTCTTTCCACAACCTGTCTGTCCACATATAATAGCACAATGAGGATATTTTGGAAGATTCATTTTTTTAAGTTAGTTTTCAGTTCCTTTAATAAACAACTTCTTTAAATCTACCATCTTCAAAATTAATTTGTGCGTCTTGTATAACAAATAGATAAACATTTATTGTTTCATCTTCTCCTGATTCTTTCGTTATTTGAATTGCAATTCCTTCAGATCCATTCTCAATTCGTCTTCCCGAACCGTGTAGTGAGTTATCATCCGCTGTGCGTAAATCAAGCCATAACGCGTAATTACTGGTAAGATATTGTTCTAATGTCGTATTAGTGAAGAACGTATCTTTTAAAACTAAATTTGTTATTTTATTTCGTTTAGAATTCATAGCAAAAAATTTATTAATTTCATCCCATTGTTGATAAGCTTTCATTCCTTGACTGTATAATTGATTCGGAACTCCTTCGATGGTAATCTCTACTTTTGTTATTTTAGGATTGAAATAAGTTTCGGTGTTCGTTCTTTCAGGGTCTTCGAACAACATCAGAATTCCTTTCATACTTCTCGCTGGAACATTTAAATTTATATTCCATAAAGTATCAGATTTATTTTTTATTATTTTTCTATGCCTTAGTATTCTATCGTATAATATTACCATTTTACCAGAAACTTGTTGTCTTATTTGTCTAGCTAATTCAGCATCGGAAACCATATCAAATTCTAAACAAATATTACTTATTTTATAACTCACATCTTTATCCGTTGAGTTAATAACTTTATTATAATCATTGAATGTAAGTTCATACTCAAGTCTATCACCGAGACCAGACTGATAAAATGGCATATGCGTTTCTAATAGTTCAAAGTCTAACGGAATACAAAATCTATTTTTATACGCGTCAGCTATAGCTTCGTCTTCTTTGTCCGCACCAGCATTTCCCGCTCCAACTCTGTGTTTTAACATGTTTACTTTACCTAAACCTTGATAAGCCATGTTTGCGCGTTCTGTAGGCGTTTTCCATAAATCAACATAACAATGATAAATATCGCTATCATCTATTGACATAACTTCATTTCCGCTTATACGAATGGTCATTTTTTTAATTATTGATCTTCCTATATTTTGATATATAGTTGAATTTACGTCCTTAGATTTAATTTCAATTTCGAATGCTAATCTAACTGTTCCGGGTACTATAACATCATTATCCCCTAGGTTAGGGAATCTCACTAATAACTGTTGATTCTGATCAATAGTTGAAGGATTATTAGTTATTACAACGCTCTGTCTAATTCCTTTTACACCTCTCGGTTCCCTTATTTTTCTGTAGGGGTTTAATTTTTCTCCGTAGGCCGACATTTTTAAGGGTTTTTTTTTAGATAAATAATTCAATTATTATTGACGCCACTGTATTAACGCATGAAGAATTATTACTTTTACAAACAAAATCAATTACATCGCCAGCATCAATTTTTAGTGGTATATCATAATTATCATGTTTTCTTGAAAGATTATTTAGGCTTATACCATAATCTTTATATTCAATTCCATTAACAGATACTATAACAGTTACATCATCAATGTTTGTTCTTTTACTTGCTAACCCCATGCCTATTATCTGACCTTTAAAATTCACAACATAACCGACCCCTACTTCTTTACCACCATTACCAAAACTAAATACTTCACCATCTTGTAATCTCCCCTTACTTTCAGCGCATAAGCTTATTATATTTCTATTATCTCTATCATACAATTCATCTACTCTCGGAACTAAAACATTCCGCAAATTATTAATTTCTTCTTTCCTTTCTAAATTATCGGTGTGTTGTTTATTATATATTTGTGGAACTACGCCCCTAAATTTATTAATTTCTTCTTTCAACGCTAAATTATCGGTATGTTGTTTATTAGATAACTGAGGAACTAAAACGTTCCTCACATGATTAATTTCTTTTTTAAGTTCTGAATTATTAGAACTAACACCTTTATATATTATTTTTTTAGTTCCAAATATACTCATTTTATTAGATAGTTTTTGACTCTAAAACACAATTAATTGGTAAACGATTATTTATTTTTTTATTATTTTCATCTCTTATTTCTAATTTTAATTCAGTTATACAACCATTATTTAACTGTTTGTATTCAGGATTCTCCAGTCTCATCGTTGTTATCTCACCAAATTCTTTATTCTCAACTGGAATAACTGCTAACAAGGTACTCGGCATACCATCAAGATAATTATGAGAAGTACTAACTTGTTCCAAATAAAGATACAATGATTTATAGATAGCAAAATCTATACTTCTCTCACCGATGTGTATATCATTAGCGGTAAATGTCAGTTTACCAAATCCTAATATAAAGTTCAAATCTTTACTTATTTTAAATTCATTGGTAGAAACTAAAAATGCAATACCATTCGTTTCGTTAACAGTTAATGTAATATTATAAGTTTTTAAAAAATCCGATAATTGTTGAAAACTATAATAACCATCTGGAATTTGAATAGGTCTCTCGCCCACCTTTTGTATACTTTCATTAACAATATTATACCAACCTACACCGTACGTAATACTTTTCAATCCAATATATTTATCCCCATTTCTATTATCAATATATTGTTGTAAGTTAATAGTTTTATCAATATTTGAAATTGTATGATGCATTTTTTTAGTTTGCTTTTTTTAATGTTTAAAAATGTCAATCCCAAAAGAATTTAAATTTAATCCAAACGTATCTTATAAATCGGGGGCCGCTTATAAACTTAAAAATATAAACCTTATCAAACAAGATATGTACGTTAATAAAGATGAAAGTTTTCCAGTAAATTTTCCTGATATATTTCAAAATTATCAAAATCCTACTTTACATTCGAACCATCCTTGGAATACTTGGTTAAATTCTCCTTTTGATTGGTGGCAATGTCAATTAAATTTTGCTGTTTGGTGCGCAACTTCCGGTTGCGGTGTAAGTCACGAAGATCATTTAGAAAAAAGTACTGATCTAACAAAAACGGTTTATACTTTTCACGTTTATTACTGTATTTTAAGAATAATAAAAGAATTACAATGTCCAATTCCTACAGATCCAGCATTCTGTTATTATAGTAATCAATATGATAAAGCTGCGTATCAAAAATTATGTAACGAGTTTAATATTTCTCCTCATACGGATTGGAGACAGAAATTAGATAGAGGAGGTTGTCACGGTCTCGGTACGTACAGTCAATACTTTAAACCCGATGGCGCATACAGAGCTAGTCATTTAAGCGATGGACCATTCTTTAGCGTTAACGATTCGATAACTCATACTAGAAATATTAGTAACGCCTGGACTACTTTTTTATTAGATAAATCTAATGGATTTACTCATACGGGATTAGTTAGAATAAACGAAAGTATTAGAATATTCGTATGGGCTTTACTAGGATCTCAAAGTCAAACTAGAGTAGAAATTTTAAAGGTAGGAACCGGTTTTGACGCTCAAAAACAATTCTTAGCAAATATAGAGGATGCTGTCAATAGTCCGATAGATTTACCGAGTCAGATTTCGAGATACGAAAATGTTTTAAAATATGCTAGAAGTAAAGTTAATTACAGTTACGGACTCGGTCTTTATATGTCTCCGAGCGATATGATTTTACAAATAGGAACTATTGTCGGATATAATAATGAAATTGTAGTATCAACTGAAGAACAAGTTTTAGGAATTAACGATGACGTTAATTCGATAAATAAATCTCCTTCTAACGTAATAAATGGAACAAAAACTAAAAAATCTCCTATTATTCATATTAAAAAACCTGAACCTAAACCTAAACTAGAACAAGAGTCTCCAGAAGTAAACCTGAAGGCATCCGAACATGTAGATAATAGAACAGCAATAATAGTAGGAAGTATAGCGGTAGGTCTTACGTTTTTATTTTTTTATCATTAAGATACTCTTTCGTCGCCGTAAATAATAACCCGATAACTAAAACTAATAAAACCCATAGATTATTAGCGAGCCAATTAACAACTTTACCTGTTGTGGATAATAACCATGATACTATAGCACCTATTATTCCGGGTAATGCAGCTGCCGCTTTACCAGCTAATTTAGCTAATAATTTTCCAATATTATCTAATTGTTTTTTTATCCAATCTTTCACACCATCACCTTTTGGTGGAGGTTTTGGTGTTATAGTTCCTCCTCCTCCATCGGGTATAACGGTTTCAACAATAAGACCGATAATCATTCCAAAAGCGGTTAAAACGCTAGCGATCGTAATTCCTTGTTCCCTGAATAAAGTTTTTATTCTTTCGGCTAATGTCGTGTCTTCTCTCAATATTTTATTGATGGTTTCTTTTATTCTATTTACTTGACTACGTATTTTTTCTTTATTAATATTAATTGCTTCTAATCTAGCACTTCTCTCACCTTCCAATTCTCTTATTCGATTACTTATCCTTTCTATTTGAAATTCATTATTATCTTCTTTAGCCTGTTCTAATTTTTCTTTTTCTCTTGCTATATGTTTATTTGTTTCATTCAGTTTTGCTAATTGATTTGCTATCTCTTCTTTTGCTGTTGTCATTGCTTTAAGAATACCATCCACTTCTCTTTTTGTTATATCTGTTTGTACTTCTTTAGGTGCAGTTTCTATTTCTTCAACTACTTCTTTCAAAGCAGTTTCTGATCTATTTGTTGTTGTTAATAAATTTTGAACATCTTGTTCTGAAGAAAGATCTTGCATTGGAATTTCTTCGGCCTGAATTTTATTTCTTGTTTCAATTAGTTGTTTTAATTCCTTTCTACCCTTTCTAACTCTAGTACTATGAGGATCATAATCTTCTACTCCTAAAACATTTCTAATAAAATCAACACCATATTTCTTTTGAAGTGTGTCAAATAAATAAAATTTCATTTCTTCATTAGGGTTTGTACCCCTGTAATATGATAGGGGGTAATTTTCATTATTATCATCCATACCAAACAAAGGTCTTCCATATTCATCACGTGTTATATATAATTTGTTCCTATTAATTCTTGGTGGTTCTTGATTTCTGTCAAAAAATTGATTTAAACATTTATTTAACAAAGAATCTGTTTCTCTTACCCTGTCTGGTCCTGATAGATTATCTAATTCATTATATTGAGTATTCAATGTACTTTGAAATTGTCTTTCATCATTAATAAAAGATGTTTCTTCTTCATCATAATCATAATCATCTTTATCAAACATAGGATTTTCAAAATCATATCCGCCTTCAGCCATTTTTATTCGGAATAAATTGGTGGTGAATTTTCATATCTATAATTATTAGTAACATAATTATTATTAATTGTATAAATTATGCTGTTTTTAAACTGTTTAACATATCTTCTTTTATCTTCTCGATCAATTTTTTTTTTCATCCTCAGTTATTCCTGAACCTGATTTCCCTAGGTCTGATTTTTTTATTGATCTGATTTCTTCTTTAAGTTTAGAATATTTTTCCATTTCAGTTAAAACTAATTTAAATTCATCAGGACTTATTTCTCCATCTTGAAGAGATTTAGAAATAATATCTTTAATACTATTTAATTTACTTTCTGCTATCATTTTAACATTACAATGTTTTTGTGCTTTTGTCATTAATTTTCTTCTTATTATTTTAACACATACACCAATTCCTCCACATGCTACAGCCACAATTTGTACCGGTAACAGAACGGGAATAGCTACTCCGATTCCGGCTAAAATAATACTAGCTGATATTAGACTGGTGTCAACTCCGTCAGTAATATTTATTCCTCGTTTATATTTTTTTCGTAATGATTTTCTTGTATCTCTTTCATTAATTAATATTCTTTCAATCTCCGATATTTTTTGTAATCTATAATTTTGTCCATCCTCTACTGGTAATTCAGGATATAACGGCGCTGTTGGTTGCTTCATTTTTAAAGGTTTTTTTTTTTATTTTTTCCTCCCTGATTTAGTTCTTCTGTACCTCCCTGGAAACTGCAATTTTTTCATTGAAAAAACCGGGTACTAGAGGGGACCCACTTGAGAAATTTATTTTTTTATTTTTTACAAAAATCTAAGGAAAAATAGTTTGACTGTACCTCTTTGGAAACTGCAATTTTTTTCACTAAAAAACCTGGTACTAGAGGGGACCCACGGGAGAAATTTTTTTTACAATTTTTTCACTGAAAAAACCGGGTACTAGAGGGGACCCATTGGAGAAAATTTTTTTTAAAAAAAAAAAAGAGAGGGGGTGGTTCAGAACCGCCATTTCTCATATATATTATACAGATCACCGAGTATTCAATTTTTTACGAACTCGGCGATCGCATCTTTGCGGCACTGTTCTAGTAGATTTTTTCTTCAATTCATCCATATTCTCAGCGGGCTCTTTCTTAGCAGAGGCTTTTAGTTTCAGATCTTGAAACTTCTGGGCTTCCTGAATAACTAGGCGGTTCTGAGCATCTGATATATCCACATCCGCGAGTGCCTTGCTTATAATATCGGAGATCGAGTTAATCTTTGCCCGCGCAATTGCCTTAACCCTTTCGGCGCCAAATTTCTAATTGTCGTCTGCAATCCAAGTTTGTTAAATCATACAGTAAAATAAGGAAATGAGATAAATAAATGCAAATTTTAAAGGAATAAAGCACATATATAGAACTAGAGATTGAGACAAATAGTGAAGTCCCTGATCAGACGCCGCCTTGAAAAGGCGGCGTCTGATCTGGGACTGCACTATTTGTCGTGGTGGATTTACACGACTGTGGCGGTGAAAGGGTTAATACGTTGATGTTTACTAAACTTAGAAGAGAGGCGACGCCCAACCATCTTGTCAATAATAGCGAGACCAGCATACCCAAGAGATCCAGCCTCAAAGCCTATTGCAACTGGGATAGTCACGATTGTTGATAGAATCCCCAATCCCCCGATGCCCAGACCGGCACCAACACACGTTAGAGTGGTGTCAAACCCGCCTATGAAGTTCACACCCCGCTTAATTTTTTTTTTATAGAGATAGACCCTTTTCTCTGCCAAATGTGCCAAGTGTGGGGACCTAAACGGGCCAAAGCGGTACTTTGCAGAAACCCTTATGGAACCCGGTATGTCCCATAGGTGCTCACTGTTAGCACACGTACACCTTCTGTTCAAGTAAATGTAATGTGTACCACGGTACTGTATGTGTACATTTTGGTATATTTCAAGTGCACTTTGTTGCAAAGTATGGGGGCTAAATATGCCAAAGCGGTACTTTGCAGAAACCCGTATGGAACCCGGTATGTCCCATAGGTGCACAATGTTAGCACAAGTACGCATTCTGTTCACGTAAATGTGTACTACTGTACAGTTTGGTACATTTAAAGTGTACTTTGTTGCCAAATGTGCAAAGTGCGGGGGCCTAAACACGCCAAAGCGGTACTTTGCAGAAACCCGTATGGAACCCGGTATGTCCCATAGGTGCACAATGTTAGCACAAGTACACCTTCTGGTCACGTAAATGTGTACCACGGTACTGTATGTGTACATTTTGGTACATTTCAAGTACACTTTGTTGCCAAGTGTGGGGGTTTCATACGGGTTTCTGCAAAAGTAACGCTTGTTTAGGCCCCCCCACTTGGCAACAAAGTGCACTTGAAATGTACCAAAATGTACACATACAGTACCGTGGTACATATTTATGTTTAGGTCCCCACACTTGACACATTTGGCAGCAAAGTGCACTTGAAATGTACCAAACTGTACAGTGGTACATGTAAACGCCTTTTTCATGCATTTGCAAACAGAGCGGTTTACTAATAAAATTTGATAGATCTGTTTCTTTACCTTCTTAAATGGCTACAGTACTACACCTTCCATATTTAATTATAACTATTTTGCCCATGAATATTCAGTAGGTATTGAAATTTGAAATAAATGTAGAAAAGCGAAAGGGTTAACTCTCTGTCTTTCTTTCAAAAGATACACCTTCTCCCTTTATTATAGTCTTTGACGTATCCTAAAAGTCCATCTTTATTGTGTATTGCAAATGGTGTAGTCGACTCCAAGGAACTGTGCTTCGATTGCAATGGCGTATCTGAGTATCAGAAGGTTCCTGTAAAGAGCTGTTTGATCTGGGCCTGCAGTGTTTGCAAATGGAAATTTAAAGAACTTGTTGCTTTACATGTGGAGCAAACAGCTCCTATACGAGTTGTCTGATCTGGATCTGCATCATTTGCAAGGCACTATTAAGACCGATTCCCTCGCCCCATCCCCAGACCTCTTGTGGCCCATTTATATTTAACTCGTCGTTTGACGCCTTTGCAAAACAGTAGATCAATATCAGAAGGTTTCTGTAAAGAGTTGTTTGATATAGGTCTGTTCTGTTTGCTAATGAGTGAAAAAGTGTTAGATGAAGGAAGGGTTAAATAGCATTAATCTTTTACCTCATGGATATGCCATTTAAAGCCTGTGTGACCGAGGTCTAAATTTAACTGAGCCTCAAGGGATGGGAAATTTGGTTTTAATAGTGTATTGCAAACGGTGCTGACTGCTCCTTTATGTCTCCTCTGGGTCTACCCCGTCTGCAGAGCGTTTATATGAAGAAAAGGGTTCAAGGGCATTAATCCTGTACCTCGTATATATGCTATGTAAAGCCTGTGTAATCGCATTATGTGGGTCTACTCTGCAGTCTGATAGAAAATGAGCCTCAAGGGATGGGAAATTTGGTTTTAATAGTGTATTGCAAACGGTGCTGACTGCTCCTTTATGTCTCCTCTGGGTCTACTCCTTTTTGCAAAGCGTGAAAGTATTTATATGAAGGAAAGGTATTCCTCATAGATACGCCATTTGTAGCCTTACTTTGCAATCGGAGTAGACCCAGATCGGACGGATCCTGTAGGATCAGTCTGCAGCATTTGCAAGGCACTATTAAGACCCATTCCCATACCCCTTAGGGTTCAGTTACATTTAACACATTAATTCATTTCATCCTTTCCATCATACATGCGCCTTTTGACACCTTTTCAGAGTAGATCCAGATTAGAAGGCACCTGTAAAGAGCCGTTGATCAGTGTCTGCTCTGTTTACTGTTAGAATTTTGCAGAACTTGTTCTTGTCTGCATCATTTTCAAAATTCCGTCTTTATATTGCTTTGCAGTGGTTCCGAGGGTTCATATAGGAGCTGTCTCATCTGCATGTGCTCCGATTGCAAATATTTTAAATAGAGGACATGTAACCCTTCCTTTCATATAAACACTTTTTCACGTTTTGCAAACATAGTAGACCAAGATCACAGTTCCTATACGAGGTGGATGATTAATGTAATTTAAACCTTTCCTCCAATTAGGCTTTTCAAGCTTTGCAGACAGAGCAGACCCAGCTCAGAAGCTCCTATAGGATCAGTCTGCACTATTAAGACCCATTTCTCAACCGAATGGGGTTCATTTAAACTTTAACCAATCAGTGTGCCTTTTGACACCTTTGCAAACTGAATAGATCCAGATCGGAAGGTTCCTGTAAAGAGACGTTTGATCTGGGTCTGCTGTGTTTGCTGATGTAAATTTAAAGAACTTGTTCTAGTCTTTATCAAAAATCTCTTTATAAATTTGGCTTTACAAATGGTTCTAGTCTTTATAAAAAATCTCTATAAATCTGGCTTTACAAATGGAGCAAACGGCTCCTATACGAGTTGTCTGGTCAGGGTCTGCATCATTTCCAAGGCACTATTACGACCGATTCCCTCACCTCATCCAAACACTCCTTGTGGCTCATTTATATTTAACCCGTCTTTTGACTATTTAACCCGTCTTTTGACGCCTTTGCAAAAAAGTAGATCAATATCAGAAGGTTTCTGTAAAGAGTTGTTTGATCAGGGTCTGTTCTGTTTGCTAATGAGTGAAGAAGTGTTATATATGAAGGAAGGAAGGGTTAAATAGCATTAATCTTATACCTCGTGGATATGCCATTTAAAGCCTGTGTGACCGAGGTCTAAATTTAACTGAGCCTCAAGGGATGGGAAAATTGGTTTTAGTAATGTCTTGCAAATGGTGCAGAGTGCTCCTTTATGTCTCCTCTGGGTCTACCCCGTTTGCAAAGCGTTTATATGAAGGAAAGGGTTCAAGAGCATTAATCCCTTACCTCGTATATATGCCATTTAAAGCCTGCGCAATCGCATCCTGTGGGTCTACTCTGTTTCCAGGCTATGACCGAAATGCCAATGAAACAAATTTAAATGGGCATCAAGGGATGGGAAAGTTTGTTTTAATAGTGCCTTGCAAATAGTGCAGACTGCTCATTCAGGTCTCCTCTGGGTCTACCCCTATTGCAAAGTGTGAACGTGTTTATATGAAGGAAAAGTTCAAAAGCATTAAGCCCCTTCCCTTTAATTTAAACTTCTTGCAATCAGGGTAGACCCAGTTCCTATAGGAGCACCATTTGGAAAGCACTATTTAGACATGGATTTTCGATTGCAAACCGGGTAGAGCCAGATCAGAAGACTCCGATTGCACAGGCTTTTCATGGAATATCTAGGAGGCTCGGTCAAATTTAACCCATTAAACTTCATTTTACGCATTCCGTCATGTGCCTTTTGACACCATTGCAATCAGAGTGGACCTAGATCGGAAGGGAAGGCTCCAGTGAAGGGCCGTTTGATCAGACTATAACTAGGTACTTTACTTACATGAAGGAAAGGTTTCCCCATAGATACGCCATTTCAAGCCTTGCTTTGCAATCGGAGTAGACCTTTCCTTCATTTAGGTTTTTCACGCTTTGCAAACAGAGTAGACCCAGATCAGAAGCTCCTAAAGGATCTGTCGGCACAATTTGCAAGCCACTATTAATGCCCATTCCCCCCATCCTATCGTCCCAACTCTTCGGACTCGGTTAAATCTAACGCATTAGATGCGCCTTTTGACACCTCTGCAAACTAAGTAGATCCAAATCAGAAAGCTGTTGTTGAGCCGTTTAATCAGGATCTGCTCTGTTTGCAGATGGAATTTTGTGAACTCGTTTATCCATGGCTTCATGGTGCAGAGGGATACTAGATAACCTGTCTGATCTGGGTCTTCTCCCCATTGCACGGGCTTTAAATGACGTATTTATGAGAGGATTCATGCTTCAGTAGACCACAGACAGCTCCTATAGAAACAGTCTGCAGCATTTGCAACGCACTGTTAACCCATTCCCTCGTAGGATATTTTAGATACCTCTGAATAAATCTACTGATAATATAGTAGAATGTTTTTAAGATTGTGTAGTTTAGAAACCATGTGATACAGAGCAAATGCTCTATTTATCACAAATGTATCAGAAAGTGACTTTTATAGCATCAAAAGGCGTCAGTATGAGGCAATGGGTTAATAAAAACAGATTCCCCTTCCCTTTGAGGCTAAGTTTAAACACTTAGAATTCATTTTAACCTTTTTGATCCGGATCAGAAGGCTCCTGTTGTGATCAGGGTCTGCTCTGTCGATGACAATTTAGAGTTAATCGTATCCAAAACAGTGCTTTACAAATGGTGCAGACGACTCCTAAAGGAACTGTCTGATCTGGGTCTGCTCTGATTGCAAATGCTTAAAATGGTGTATGGAGTAGATTTATAAATCTTTTTCTTGGGATTTGCAAATTTGACCCAGATCACACCGCGCCTATGACCCAAATCAGGCGGATCCTATAGGAGCAGTCTGTACCGAACCCTCAGAAATTTAACCCGTTTTTCTTTTACCCTTTCCGCCATAGATGTGCCTTTTGACACCTTTGCAAACAGTAGATCCAGATCAGAAGGTTCCTGCAAAGAGATTGTTTGATCGGGGTCTGCTCCGTTTCCTGCTACGTAAAAAGTGTTTATATGAAATTGTTAAATAGAATCGTCTACCTCATATATATGTTAATTAAAGCCTTTGCAATCGGAGCCTTCTGATCTGGGACTACTCGGTTTGCAATGGGTAGAAAAATGGGTTTTAATAGTGCCTTACAAATGGTGCAGACTGCTTCTTTAGGAGCTGTATACGATCTAGTTTGTTTTGCAAAGCGTGAAAGTGTTTACATGAAAATGGGGGAAATGTTTAAAAAGCATTAATCCACAATTTAAAGCCTTTGTAATCGGAGCAGACCACGATTACACGGCCCCTATAGGAGCCGTCTGCCACGATTTGAAACGCACTATTAAGACTGGAACATTGAACATGCTAAAGGATAGAATTAATTCTTTAAAAATCAATCTGCAAACCCTGCTTAAACGGCTCTTTATTAATTTTATTTAACCCTTCGCTTGCTGAATTTTAAAATACATTTCTCCTTCTTTACCCATGCCCTGTTGTATAATTATATATATCTTCACTGTGTACAAGTATTTCGCTGTGCAATCACTGATGTGGAGTGCACTGGTTGCGCAATCAATTTGTAAATAGTGCAGACCCTGATGAGACAGCTCCTGCAGGAGCTGTCTCATCTGGGTCTTCACTATTTACAAGTAGGTATATTGACGTGAATAGCAAGCGAAGGGTTAAGACTGCTTCAAAAATAACCCTTTTCACGCTTTGCCAACCCAGATCAGAAAGCAACTATAGGGACAGTCTGTACCATTTTTGCAAGGCACCATTAAGACCCATTCACCCACCCACCACTCCTCGGGACTCTAGTTAAATTCAACCCAATCGAATTTATTTTACCCTTTGTCATGTATGCGCCTTTGACACGATTGTAAGCCACGTAGACCCAGATCAGAATGTTACTGTAATGAGCTGTTTGATCAGTGTCTGCTCTGGAATTTTATCGAAACTCGTTCTAAGTCTTTATCACGCCCAAAAAGCCGTCTTTATAGTGATTTGCAAATGGTGCTGGCGGCTCCTATAGGAACTGTCTGGTGTCTGGGTCTGCTCCGATTGCAAGTGTTTGATCAGGGCTACTCTGTTTGCTGATGTTATATTTGGAGAGCTCGCTTTAGTCTTTATCGCGTCAAAAATGCATGTCTTTATAGTGCTTTACAAATGGCGCAGACGGCTCCTATAGGAGCTCTCTGGTATGGCTGTGCTCCTATTGCAAAGGGTTAAGAGCAGTTTGATCAGGGTCTGCTGTGTTTGCTGATGAAAGTTTAGAGAACTCATTTAGTCTCTTATCACGTCCAAAACATCCATGTCTTATAAAGAATTGCAAATGGTGTGGACGGCCATCTAGGAGCTGTCTGGTCTTGGTGTGCTCCGAAAGGTGTTAAATGACGCATCTATGAGGTAGGGTGCTGTTTAACCTTTTCGCTCATATTGACGGCTTTTGACGACTCTGTAAAAGCCACTGTGTGAAACCATTGTGATAAATAGAGCATTTGCTCCTATAGGAGCAAATGCTCTATTTATCACAATGGTTTCAAACTACAAAATTCTAAAAGTTTATTTTCCTCTAGTTAATGCTCCTTTTCGGTAGATTAATTCAAAGAGGTTGTGTCTAAAATAGCCTATGAGGTAATGGGTTAAACCTTTCCTTCATGTTTTCACGCTTTGCAATCGGAGTGGACCCATATCAGACTGCTAAGATAGGAGCAGTCTGTAGCATTTGCAATGCACTATTAACACGGATTCCACACCCCATCCCCTGAACCTTTGTGCAAACAGTAGATCCAGATCAGAAGGCTTCTGTAAAGAACTGTTTGATCACGGTCTGCTGTTAATGCGTGAAAAAAAATGTTTATATTAAGGAAATGTTTGAATAGCAGTAATCCTCTCCCTCGTAAGATATGCCATTTAAAGCCTGTGCAATCAGATTCTTCTGATCTGGCTCTACGCAGTTTGCAATCTATGACTGAAAGGGTAAAATTAATCCTAATGGGATAAATTTAACCGAGCCCCCAATCAGCAAAAAGAGCAGATCCTGCTTTTTATCAACGCTATGTAACTCTTTAATTATATGAACACTTGAATCGCACTTTGCAGAGTAGACCCAGATCCTATAAGTATAGAGGAATTCTAGACACCATATCATAAGCAATGTTGCGACCCGATCCCTTGAGCTCTCGTTAAATAGAAATTCCCATTGAAATTCATTATACCGTTGTACCATTTCCGCCATAGATTCGCATTTGACTCTTTGGTAAACCAAGTAGATTCATATCATAATTCTCCTGTAAGCAGCCACTTGGTCATGGTCTGGTCTGTTTGCTGATGGAATTTTAAAGAACTCGTTCCATCTTACAACATCGCAAGGGCTTTAAATGGCTTGATGTAGAGGATTAACCCTATTTAAATCGTTCCTTCATATGAACACTTTCACGCTTTACAAGCGGTAGACCCAGATCAAACGGCTACTATACATGTAGCAACAGTCTGTGTCTTCTGCAAGGAACGTCTTTTCCGTCATACATGCGCATTTACACACTTTTGACAAACTCAGTAGATCCAGATCAGAAGGTTCCTGTAAATAATCCTGTGCTAATAATCGGTCAGGAAGGAATATAATCAATGTCTCTGGAGCTTTGCAAATGGTGCCGACGACTCCTATAGGAGCTGTCTGGCCTGGGTGTGCTTCTGCCTTTGAATGGAGTTATCTGAGGTAGAGAATGTTAACCCTTTCCGTTAAATCTGCACTTTATCACACTTTGCAAACAGAGTATACCCATATCAGACGGCTCCTAAAGGAACAGTCTGCAACATTTGCAAGGCACTATTAAGACCCGTGGGGTTCATTTTAACCAATACCAAATAGAAATAAGTTTTCTTTTTCCGTCATAGATGCGCCTTTTGATACCTTTGCAAACATAATAGATCCAAATAGGAAGGCTCCTGTAAATACCCGTTTTATCTGGGTCTGCTGTGTTTTTACAGAACTTGTTCTAGTCTTTATCATGTTAAAAATCTGGCTTGACAAATGCAGCAAATGGCTCCTATACGAGGTTTCTGATCTGGATCTGCATCATTTACAAGGCACTACTAAGACCGATTCCCTCACCCCATCCCCACAGACCTCTTGTGGCAACTAAAATTCATTTTGCCCTTTCCGTCATGGATGTGTCTCTTGACACTTTTGCAAAACAGTAGATCAATATCAGAACGGAAAATTTGGTTAATAATGGCTTGCAAATAGTGCAGACTGCTCCTTTAGGTCTCCTCTGGGTCTACCCCGTTTGCAAAGCGTTTATATGAAGGAAAGGGTTCAAGAGCATTAATCAACTACCCTATAATTCCTTTCCTCCGGAAATACGCCTTTCTATGCCTCTGTAAAAGTCACCTTTTGAAACCATTGTGATAAATAGAGCATTTGCTTCTAAGGAGCAAATCTCTATATATCACAATGGTGTTCATTTTCTCTAATTAATGCTCCTTTACTCCGCCCCTCAGCCTATAGGATGCTCGTCTGACTGGATATACTTTAGCATATCCGAAACTCACCTCGTAAATACAAGGGAGGTAACGCCTCACATGTTAGAATATTGCATCTAAAAGGTTTCGTCCCTTTGAGCATTTGTTAACTGGTGGGTTTTAACAATTTACTCCAAAAATATACGCCTTTCTACGCTTTTTCAAACAGAGTAGACCCGGATAAGACGGCTCCTGTAGGATCATGGTCTGCTCTGTTTGCTTAGGACATAATAGGTCCAATTCTACACTCTCTTTCTATGATAAATACATGTACATATACATGTATGTTCATATGTTATTTTAAAAATACAGCCACTTATAATGCATTATGTCGATACTTCTAACACACGTATTCATGAAGTAAAGGATTAATTCATTCTCTATTAGCCAATGTTTAGACCCAACCTCTTTGAATTTATCTACCGAAAAGGAGCATTAACTATAGAAAAGGAGAATTTTAGAATTGCGTAGTTTTGAAACCAGTATGATAAATAGAGCATTTGCTCATATGGACCAAGTGCTCTATTTATCGCAATGGTTCCAAGGAATGAGTTTTACAGAAGCGCAAAAAGGCGTCAGTAGGAATGGATGGGTTAACCTAAATATCAGCACCATTTTAACCTCTAGAACACTAAGCAAATTTGGTCTTTGTCGCAACAGAGAGATTGTATTGTGGCCCTTAATACAAATCAAAGTACTGACAGTACTGAAGGTTTCGGACATAATATATATCATATTGATTGTTTGCTGTGGATTTTTCTGAAAATCATGTCAGTGGTTTGGAAGACATTTAAAGAATTGTTTTATGAACATGTCACATACAGGGCGATTCCAATAGCTCATCTTGCCACTTTGTGCCAATAGAGCCAAAATTGATAGTTTATGTAGTAAAGAGCCATCACTCCGTTATTTGAAAGTAAGGGTCAAGTCAAGTCGTGCTTAGCATAATAGGATTAACGGTTTCACCATTATCGTTGAATGAGAACACTGTAGGTCTAGACTGGACCCCGGATGATTCTGACCATTACTTGGTCAGTACCAAACATATGCAAGAAATGTCTGATTTATAAAAACCCTAATTTCCTTAACCCTTTCCCTGTTCTATGTTTATTCCAAATTTCAATACCTACTGAATATTTATGGACAAAATAGTTACAATGAAATATGAAAAGTGGCAATTAGTAGCCATTTAAGAAAGTAAAGAAAAAAAGAAAGAAAGAGTAGCCTATATATATATATAAGTGTGTAGGCAAAAGGGGCATTTAACTCAGAATCCGACAACAATATATCGGACTTTTGTAAATACCACAGGAAGGGTATGGAACTTTCAGAATCCGACGACCTTATGTCGGACTTTTGTTGTAAAAAGACACCATGCTGTTTGAACAAAGGCGTTTGGATTGACAGTAGGTCATTGGTAAAATCTATTCATTTTATACTTGGAGATTTCATGAAAAATGGGTCTGTATAATTTGCATATTAATATGTACGTTCACTAGTCGTTGTTGCTTTTCACACCTTTGTAGCGTTTAAATAGAACCATGTAACACTTATATATTGGGACCCAAGCGGTGGCCGAGGGGAAAGAGCTGCGTCTATGAATCTGTAGGTCCTTGGTTCGAATCCCGTCCAAACCAAATGCAAATAGAAAAAATATTCTAATATATTTTTTATTCTTTATCTTTTTTGATATTCTTTTCTCTAAATACATTTTAAAGCAAACAAACTAGAAAACATAAGCATGCCTCTTGAAACTTGTTATGGACTTTTAAAGGTATTATGCTATATTAACATACAGTCCTGGTGTCAATAGTATGCATTTCGATGAAACTTAGAGGCAGGATCCATACTTTGTGCTAGGACAACTATGAATTCGAAAGTACCATGTTCAATTTAAAATTGTCACCTGCTCATTATTTTGTGTATTGCATATATAATTATTTAGATTCAATTAGTCTATGCTTTGCATAGTTTTATTTTAAAATTGTCAAACATCTAGGATCCTGATCACAGACCGACACACACAATGTACAACTGGCAATTAGGTCACGATAACCTGCATAATATTTGAAAACTTAGTTTGTTTCAGAATGAATTACTGCACAGTTCAAACTGACTATAAAAAATTCCCTGAGAATTTGAGCAATAATTACATCAACAAAAACAATAGTTTAAAAAAGTACATGTATATAGACACAGAGCGCAAATGGAACGGATCCATGTAAGAAACTTGATTCCTGTTCTATGTTTATTCCAAATTTCAATACCTACTGAATATTCATGAACAAAGTAGTTATAATGAAACATGAAAAGTGGACATTATTAACCATTTAAGAAAGTAAAGAAAAAGATCTTTCAAATTCCATTTGCCAACAGAGCAGACCCTGATCAGACGACTTCTATAGGAGTAATCAGATCTGGGTCTACTATGTTTACAAACACGTGAAAAACATTTAAATGAAGGAAAGGGTTAAATGTTCTAGCACCCAGTCTCTCCTCTCTACCAGTTTGTACAGCTGAATTAGTCAGTTTGGAAACATCTTTGCAACTTTAGATTAAACAGACATGGTAGCAAATAGTGAAAACCCTTCAAACGGGCCCATTAAGGAGGTGTTTGATCTGGGTCTGCACTATTTGCATAAGTGTGTTTGTCAAAATACCCAGGGTAATTAGGGTATCACTTGTAAATCTCTGAAATACATTCAAAAGTATAGATTTGTCACCTTTTACAATTCAGTAAAACCCCTCTTAACCCGACTTCTAGTAGATAAGAATTTAGAAACGTTTTAGGCAGGTGGCTGCTTAATGCAGGGTGAAAGTCATGCCGAGGAGCTTTCTGCATTATTTTCATCCTGCATTAAGCTGCCACCTGTCTCCAAGACTGATATTTATACTGAATTTAAAGTCTGGTTTAGAGGGGTTTTACCGTACATGTATTTTTGAAATTTTATTTCTTTCAAACCAGATCTTAGCAACAACGTCGCACGACCATTGATTAAATTCATCAGGAAACATTGTAATGTCGCAATGGAAATGAATTTCTGCATTTGAATTTTTATCTACCCTAGAAATAGTACCATTGATGTTCGATATTTCTTAGTAGTTCACAAAATGTTGAAAGTGTATCGAAATATCAACCGTGGCTGTAATAATCAAATAATTATTTTCGGTTATGTGTCCATTTCATGTACCTCCAACAATTCTATAATGTTCTGCAAAAGTCTAACAATTATGTTACTTTGGTCTACCTAACTATTACAACGGTGAAATGGGCTGTTCCAAAATTCAAACAAGTCAAGCTAAAATGAGCTTATGTTTAATATTTAGGGACTTTTCCAAACAATAGTGTAACACGACAAACCGTGCAGATCCTGATTAGAGGGCTTCTCTATCAGTCTTCTTACCTGGGTCTCCTCTGTTTGGAAAGGGCATAAGTGACTAGGCTAAAAGGGCATTTACTCAGAATCCGACAACAATATATCGGACTTTGTAAATACCACAGGAAGGGTATGGAACTTTCAGAATCCGACGACCTTATGTCGGACTTCTGTTGTAAAAAGACACCATGCTGTTTGAACAAAGGCGTTTGGATTGACAGTAGGTCATTGATAAAATCTATTCATTTTATACTTGGAGATTTCATGAAAAATGGGTCTGTATAATTTGCATATTAATATGTACGTTCACTAGTCGTTGTTGCTTTTCACACCTTTGTAGCGTTTAAATAGAACCATGTAACACTTATATATTGGGACCCAAGCGGTGGCCGAGGGGAAAGAGCTGCGTCTATGAATCTGTAGGTCCTTGGTTCGAATCCCGTCCAAACCAAATGCAAATAGAAAAAATATTCTAATATATCTTTTATTCTTTATCTTTTTTGATATTCTTTTCTCTAAATACATTTTAAAGCAAACAAACTAGAAAACATAAGCATGCCTCTTGAAACTTGTTATGGACTTTTAAAGGTATTATGCTATATTAACATACAGTCCTGGTGTCAATAGTATGCATTTCGATGAAACTTAGAGGCAGGATCCAGACTTTGTGCTAGGACAACTATGAATTCGAAAGTACCATGTTCAATTTAAAATTGTCATCTGCTCATTATTTTGTGTATTGCATATATAATTATTTAGATTCAATTAGTCTATGCTTTGCATAGTTTTATTTTAAAATTGTCAAACATCTAGGATCCTGATCACAGACCGACACACACAATGTACAACTGGCAATTAGGTCACGATAACCTGCATAATATTTGAAAACTTAGTTTGTTTCAGAATGAATTACTGCACAGTTCAAACTGACTATAAAAAATTCCCTGAGAATTTGAGCAATAATTACATCAACAAAAACAATAGTTTAAAAAAGTACATGTATATAGACACAGAGCGCAAATGGAACGGATCCATGTAAGAAACTTGATTCCTGTTCTATGTTTATTCCAAATTTCAATACCTACTGAATATTCATGAACAAAGTAGTTATAATGAAACATGAAAAGTGGACATTATTAGCCATTTAAGAAAGTAAAGAAAAAGATCTTTCAAATTCCATTTGCCAACAGAGCAGACCCTGATCAGACGACTTCTATAGGAGTAATCAGATCTGGGTCTACTATGTTTACAAACACGTGAAAAACATTTAAATGAAGGAAAGGGTTAAATGTTCTAGCACCCAGTCTCTCCTCTCTACCAGATTGTACAGCTGAATTAGTCAGTTTGGAAACATCTTTGCAACTTTAGATTAAACAGACATGGTAGCAAATAGTGAAAACCCTTCAAACGGGCCCATTAAGGAGGTGTTTGATCTGGGTCTGCACTATTTGCATAAGTGTGTTTGTCAAAATACCCAGGGTAATTAGGGTATCACTTGTAAATCTCTGAAATACATTCAAAAGTATAGATTTGTCACCTTTTACAATTCAGTAAAACCCCTCTTAACCCGACTTCTAGTAGATAAGAATTTAGAAACTTTTTAGGCAGGTGGCTGCTTAATGCAGGGTGAAAGTCATGCCGAGGAGCTTTCTGCATTATTTTCATCCTGCATTAAGCTGCCACCTGTCTCCAAGACTGATATTTATACTGAATTTAAAGTCTGATTTAGAGGGGTTTTACCGTACATGTATTTTTGAAATTTTATTTCTTTCAAACCAGATCTTAGCAACAACGTCGCACGACCATTGATTAAATTCATCAGGAAACATTGTAATGTCGCAATGGAAATGAATTTCTGCATTTGAATTTTTATCTACCCTAGAAATACATGTAGTACCATTGATGTTCGATATTTCTTAGTAGTTCACAAAATGTTGAAAGTGTATCGAAATATCAACCGTGGCTGTAATAATCAAATAATTCTTTTCGGTTATGTGTCCATTTCATGTACCTCCAACAATTCTATAATGTTCTGCAAAAGTCTAACAATTATGTTACTTTGGTCTACCTAACTATTACAACGGTGAAATGGGCTGTTCCAAAATTCAAACAAGTCAAGCTAAAATGAGCTTATGTTTAATATTTAGGGACTTTTCCAAACAATAGTGTAACACGACAAACCGTGCAGATCCTGATTAGAGGGCTTCTCTATCAGCCTTCTTACCTGGGTCTCCTCTGTTTGGAAAGGGCATAAGTGACTAGGCTAAAAGGGCATTTACTCAGAATCCGACAATATATCGGACTTTTGTAAATACCACAGGAAGGGTATTGAACTTTCAGAATCCGACGACCTTATGTCGGACTTCTGTTGTAAAAAGACACCATGCTGTTTGAACAAAGGCGTTTGGATTGACAGTAGGTCATTGATAAAATCTATTCATTTTATACTTGGAGATTTCATGAAAAATGGGTCTGTATAATTTGCATATTAATATGTACGTTCACTAGTCGTTGTTGCTTTTCACACCTTTGTAGCGTTTAAATAGAACCATGTAACACTTATATATTGGGACCCAAGCGGTGGCCGAGGGGAAAGAGCTGCGTCTATGAATCTGTAGGTCCTTGGTTCGAATCCCGTCCAAACCAAATGCAAATAGAAAAAATATTCTAATATATTTTTTATTCTTTATCTTTTTTGATATTCTTTTCTCTAAATACATTTTAAAGCAAACAAACTAGAAAACATAAGCATGCCTCTTGAAACTTGTTATGGACTTTTAAAGGTATTATGCTATATTAACATACAGTCCTGGTGTCAATAGTATGCATTTCGATGAAACTTAGAGGCAGGATCCAGACTTTGTGCTAGGACAACTATGAATTCGAAAGTACCATGTTCAATTTAAAATTGTCACCTGCTCATTATTTTGTGTATTGCATATATAATTATTTAGATTCAATTAGTCTATGCTTTGCATAGTTTTATTTTAAAATTGTCAAACATCTAGGATCCTGATCACAGACCGACACACACAATGTACAACTGGCAATTAGGTCACGATAACCTGCATAATATGTGAAAACTTAGTTTGTTTCAAAATGAATTACTGCACAGTTCAAACTGACTATAAAAAATTCCCTGAGAATTTGAACAATAATCACATCAACAAAAACAATGGTTTAAAAAAGTACATGTATATAGACACAGAGCGCAAATGGAACGGATCCATTTAAGAAACTTGATTCCTGTTCTATGTTTATTCCAAATTTCAATACCTACTGAATATTCATGAACAAAGTAGTTATAATGAAACATGAAAAGTGGACATTATTAACCATTTAAGAAAGTAAAGAAAAAGATCTTTCAAATTCCATTAGCCAACAGAGCAGACCCTGATCAGACGACTTCTATAGGAGTAATCAGATCTGGGTCTACTATGTTTACAAACACGTGAAAAACATTTATATGAAGGAAAGGGTTAAATGTTCTAGCACCCAGTCTCTCCTCTCTACCAGTTTGTACAGCTGAATAAGTCAGTTTGGAAACATCTTAAACAGACATGGTAGCAAATAGTGAAAACCCTTCAAACGGGCCCATTAAGGAGGTGTTTGATCTGGGTCTGCACTATTTGCATAAGTGTGTTTGTCAAAATACCCAGGGTAATTAGGGTATCACTTGTAAATCTCTGAAATACATTCAAAAGTATAGATTTGTCGCCTTTTACAATACAGTAAAACCCCTCTTAACCCGACTTCTAGTAGATAAGAATTTAGAATTTTTTTAGGCAGGTGGCTGCTTAATGCAGGGTGAAAGTCATGCCGAGGAGCTTTCTGCATTATTTTCATCCTGCATTAAGCTGCCACCTGTCTCCAAGACTGATATTTATACTGAATTTAAAGTCTGGTTTAGAGGGGTTTTACCGTACATGTATTTTTGAAATTCTATTTCTTTCAAACCAGATCTTAGCAACAACGTCGCACGACCATTGATTAAATTCATCAGGAAACATTGTAATGTCGCAATGGAATTGAATTTCTGCATTTGAATTTTTATCTACCCTAGAAATAGTACCATTGATGTTCGATATTTCTTAGTAGTTCACAAAATGTTGAAAGTGTATCGAAATATCAACCGTGGCTGTAATAATCAAATAATTCTTTTCGGTTATGTGTCCATTTCATGTATATGAGAATATCGGCAATAGCGGTGTCTTAGCAACCTATAAACATTTTAAGAGCTGCTTAGGATTTGAAGCATATTTAGATACATTGTCATATAAACTTAGATTTTACCTTGCTAGGCTACGTCTGTCTTCACATTCGTTAAAAATCGAAACCGGAAGGTACAGTAGAAATAATATACCAAGAAATGAAAGATATTGTAGTTATTGTGAAACTCGTGACATTGAAGACGAGTTTCATTTTGTTCTTATATGTAGTTCATATGCCGACTTGCGTAAGAAATATGTAAAAAAGTATTATTATGCAAGACCAAGCTTTGTAAAATTTTGTCAGCTACTTCAAAGTCAAAATCGACATGAATTAGTTAAACTTGATTTATATATAAAACATTCATTTTGCAGGAGAAACGCGCTTGCTAACGCCTATATGTAAGTCTGACTGTCATCTCAAACTCGAATAGTCAGTAATTATAATACTCAACTAAATTGTCAATTTTCCTTTATGTAATGATTTTGCTCATAATTAAATTCATTGTGTCTGTCATTACTATTAGTCAGTCTTAAGGCTCATTTGACCTATGTGACATGTGTTATATGTGTTTATTTGTAACAACAATGTACATGGTTGTACACGTTGAATAAATATATGTTCTGTTCTGTTCTGTTCATGTACCTCCAACAATTCTATAATGTTCTGCAAAAGTCTAACAATTATGTTACTTTGGTCTACCTAACTATTACAACGGTGAAATGGGCTGTTCCAAAATTCAAACAAGTCAAGCTAAAATGAGCTTATGTTTAATATTTAGGGACTTTTCCAAACAATAGTGTAACACGACAAACCGTGCAGATCCTGATTAGAGGGCTTCTCTATCAGCCTTCTTACCTGGGTCTCCTCTGTTTGGAAAGGGCATAAGTGACTAGGCTAAAAGGGCATTTACTCAGAATCCGACAACAATATATCGGACTTTTGTAAATACCACAGGAAGGGTATGGAACTTTCAGAATCCGACGACCTTATGTCGGACTTCTGTTGTAAAAAGACACCATGCTGTTTGAACAAAGGCGTTTGGATTGACAGTAGGTCATTGGTAAAATCTATTCATTTTATACTTGGAGATTTCATGAAAAATGGGTCTGTATAATTTGCATATTAATATGTACGTTCACTAGTCGTTGTTGCTTTTCACGCCTTTGTAGCGTTTAAATAGAACCATGTAACACTTATATATTGGGACCCAAGCGGTGGCCGAGGGGAAAGAGCTGCGTCTATGAATCTGTAGGTCCTTGGTTCGAATCCCGAATGCGAAAAGAAAAAATATTCTAATATATTTTTTATTCTTTATCCTTTTTGATATTCTTTTCTCTAAATACATTTTAAAGCAAACAAACTAGAAAACATAAGCATGCCTCTTGAAACTGGTTATGGACTTTTTAAAGCATTATGCTATATTAACATACAGTCCTGGTGTCAATAGTATGCATTTCGATGAAACTTAGAGGCAGGATCCAGACTTTGTGCTAGGATAACTATGAATTCGAAAGTACCATGTTCAATTTAAAATTGTCACCTGCTCATTATTTTGTGTATTGCATATATAACTATTTATATTCAATTAGTCTATGCTTTGCATAGTTGTATTTTAAAATTGTCAAACATCTAGGATCCTGATCACAGTCCGACAAACACAATGTACAACTGGCAATTAGGTCACGATAACCTGCATACTATTTGAAAACTTAGTTTGTTTCAAAATGAATTACTGCACAGTTCAAACTGACTTTAAAAAATTCCCTGAGAATTTGAACAATAATTAAATCAACAAAAACAATAGTTTTAAATCAAAGTACTGACAGTACTGAAGGTTTCGGACATAATATATATCATATTGATTGTTTGCTGTGGATTTTTCTGAAAATCATGTCAGTGGTTTGGAAGACATTTAAAGAATTGTTTTATGAACATGTCACATACAGGGCGATTCCAATAGCTCATCTTGCCACTTTGTGCCAATAGAGCCAAAATTGATAGTTTATGTAGTAAAGAGCCATCACTCCGTTATTTGAAAGTAAGGGTCAAGTCAAGTCGTGCTTAGCATAATAGAATTAACGGTTTCACCATTATCGTTGAATGAGAACACTGTAGGTCTAGACTGGACCCCGGATGATTCTGACCATTACTTGGTCAGTACCAAACATATGCAAGAAATGTCTGATTTATAAAAACCCTAATTTCCTTAACCCTTTCCCTGTTCTATGTTTATTCCAAATTTCAATACCTACTGAATATTTATGGACAAAATAGTTACAATGAAATATGAAAAGTGGCAATTAGTAGCCATTTAAGAAAGTAAAGAAAAAAGAAAGAAAGAGTAGCCTATATATATATATAAGTGTGTAGGCAAAAGGGGCATTTAACTCAGAATCCGACAACAATATATCGGACTTTTGTAAATACCACAGGAAGGGTATGGAACTTTCAGAATCCGACGACCTTATGTCGGACTTCTGTTGTAAAAAGACACCATGCTGTTTGAACAAAGGCGTTTGGATTGACAGTAGGTCATTGGTAAAATCTATTCATTTTATACTTGGAGATTTCATGAAAAATGGGTCTGTATAATTTGCATATTAATATGTACGTTCACTAGTCGTTGTTGCTTTTCACACCTTTGTAGCGTTTAAATAGAACCATGTAACACTTATATATTGGGACCCAAGCGGTGGCCGAGGGGAAAGAGCTGCGTCTATGAATCTGTAGGTCCAAACCAAATGCAAATAGAAAAAAATATTCTAATATATTTTTTATTCTTTATCTTTTTTGATATTCTTTTCTCTAAATACATTTTAAAGCAAACAAACTAGAAAACATAAGCATGCCTCTTGAAACTTGTTATGGACTTTTAAAGGTATTATGCTATATTAACATACAGTCCTGGTGTCAATAGTATGCATTTCGATGAAACTTAGAGGCAGGATCCAGACTTTGTGCTAGGACAACTATGAATTCGAAAGTACCATGTTCAATTTAAAATTGTCACCTGCTCAATTATTTTGTGTATTGCATATATAATTATTTAGATTCAATTAGTCTATGCTTTGCATAGTTTTATTTTAAAATTGTCAAACATCTAGGATCCTGATCACAGACCGACACACACAATGTACAACTGGCAATTAGGTCACGATAACCTGCATAATATTTGAAAACTTAGTTTGTTTCAAAATGAATTACTGCACAGTTCAAACTGACTATAAAAAATTCCCTGAGAATTTGAGCAATAATTACATCAACAAAAACAATAGTTTAAAAAAGTACATGTATATAGACACAGAGCGCAAATGGAACGGATCCATGTAAGAAACTTGATTCCTGTTCTATGTTTATTCCAAATTTCAATACCTACTGAATATTCATGAACAAAATAATGGCTACTTATTTCCACTTTTCATGTTTCATTATATGAAACATAAAAAGTGGAAATGAGTAGCCATTTAAGAAAGGAAAGAAAAAAATCTTTCAAATTCCATTAGCCAACAGAGCATGTCCTGATCAGACGACTCCTATAGGAGTCATCAGATCTAGGTCTACTCTGTTTACAAACGCGTGAAAAACATTTATATGAAGGAAAGGTTTAGTGTTCTAGCGTCTCTACCAGTTTGTACAGCTGAATAAGTCAGTTTGGAAACATTTTTGCAACTTTAGATTACAGCTTGCTTAATCCTTACAATGCTGAGTGATGTTTCGTTTGCAACAATTGACGTCTTCGTCAATTCTTCAATAAACTTTCTTTCATTTTATGCAAAAATATGATCAAGATGACAAACAGTTTGGATCCTGATGAGACGCAGAATTATGTGGCCTCTCATCTGGACCCAAACTGTTTGCATAGGTAATCACAGTTTCGCCGCTAGCGTGCAAAGAGTTAAGCGTATGACCTCTAGAGATTTTAACATGATGTAACCAGTTGCCCTGCACTACTGACCACCAGTGGGCTTTAACCTTTATACTGTAAAGAACGTACAGAACAGAAGAAGTCTATTTAACCCTTAATTTCCCCATATAAACTTGTTTTCATGCATCTGCAAATAGATTCGACCCAGATCAGACAGCTCGCTCCCATAGATTCAGGGTCTGCTCTGTTGCTAATGGATCCACCTTCCATATTTCATTATAAATATTTTGTAAGATTCCGGAACCGGATTGTAAGCCAAGCACTGCACATGCGCGTATTCTCTTAGGGGGATTCCCGCTAGGTAGCGCTCGTGCAATAGGGTTTTCCGCCATAGTTTGAGTCGCAATCCATTTTATAAGGATTTCGGCAAAAGCCGAAACCCTAAAAACCAGCCTCAAGTATTACCGACAGTGTTGAACCAGATCAATAGTCGTGTTCTAAACGCGGCGCGGGAGCAGATTCGCTTGCGACCCATCAGAACATAATATTATTCTGTTTTGCTGACGCGTTTGACAGTGTTGAACGCCTTGGTTGAGCTGGATCTACACTGTTTGTAAAGTTTGTAGGCTGGAGTTTGCATATTGCGGGACTCATATCAAGATAGTTTAACCCATTACCTCATATGCTATTTTTAGATACAACCTCTTTGAATAAATCTACCGAAAAGGAGCATTAACTAGAGAAAAGGAAAATTTTAGAATTTTGTAGTTTGAAACCATTGTGATAAATAGAGCATTTGCTCCTATAGGAGCAAATGCTCTATTTATCACAATGGTTTCACAAAGTGACTTTTACAGAGTCGTCAAAAGTCGTCAATATGAGGGAAAGGGTTATACTAGGTGGTTGATTAATGCAGAATGAACGTGAAATTATACAGTACTCTAGTCCTGCTTTACGGTATCGCATCTCTTAACACTTTCCCTGTTCTTTATTTATTCCAAATTTCAATACCTGAATATTCATGGATAAAATAGTTATTAGGGGCGTGCCTGGGCGTAAACCGGCACAAAGTAACACCATCAAATCCAATAAACATAAATCAAACATTAATTTTTAACGAGGTCAAATGTCAGATCAATATTCAATGCTATTCCATAAATAAATATCACTTTAACAATCTGAGATACTCAATTAAATTATATTAGAGGAAGGTCTAAACTCAATTATTGTAATGCAGTGCTAATCTTGGATTAAAAGCAGACTTGAAGTACTTTGCCAAATGTATCATTGTTAATTTATTTTCGCACTGCAACAGTTCAATAAACTTGCGCATACTCGGTCTCGGGTAATAATACCTACATGCATTTTCTTAATTGCTGATAACATGGACATACAGTATAACCTCTCTTAACCGGAATTCTAGTAGATAATAATTTAGATGCGTACTTTTAGGCAGGTGGCTGCTTAATGCAGGGTGAAAGTCATGCAGAAAGCTCATCTAGGAGCTTTCTGCATGACTTTCATCCTGCATTAAGCTGCCACCTGTCTCCAAGACCGATATTCATACTAAATTTAACTGCCGGTTAAGAGAGGTTTTACTGTACAATTATAAAGTGGTATGTGTGTGTAAAAGACTGTAACAGAGAGGTATATTTGTGTTCTATGCGCAAACAGACTCAAACCTGTTAGAATCTAAATGGTATTCGGGTAGAAATGTATTTTACAACAAGTGCTTTATAAACTGCATTACTGGTATAACGTGTTACTACTACATGTAATACTTTAAATATTTCTGTGATACAAATTTATTAGGACTTCAGTTAATTAAATGAGATCACATTTGATGGACTTATTAAGCTGTTATATTTTCTTTTAAATGTAATATTTTATAAGTGTATTACAGAACTTTACATTTGTTACAAGTTAATTTGTTTTAATAAACATTGGTGACATATTTTGAGATGAATAAATGAGATGAAATGCCAAGTTCTTTTCAAATGTACTTCTTACATCCATAATCCTATTTCTGGGAAAACTGAAAACATGGTGGCTTCAGTATTTACGCAATGTCTCAAATATTATAAAAGCATATAAGCTGTAATTTTACAAAAAAATGTGAACCACTGTTGTACCTAAACACTGGTATATAAAACTTTTCTATCGGTTGAATATATTTAGAGTGATAAGGAATTGATGTTGGGTTGCATTTTTTCCGTACATTTATGACTTCAAGTGGTAAAAACAATAGTTGACATCATTAACAGGCATACTAACTGAAAACATCAACAACAATAAAGCATGTACATGTAGGTAGATACCTTGTCGCCCGAGTATTAATCCTTTCCTTCATAAATACGCCTTCCTACGCCTCTGTAAAAATAACCTATTGAAACCATTGTGATAAATAGAGCATTTTCTCCTAAAGGAGCAAATGCTCTATTTATCACAATGGTTTCAAACTACAATATTGAAAAAAATCCTTTTCTCTAGTTAATGCTCCTTTTCGGTAAATTTATTCAAAGAGGTATCTAAAAATAGCATATGCGGTAATGGGTTAACGATGCTCTATCTGCCATTTTTCATTTGTGGAGAAAAGTTGTAAGGGATCATATTATATCATATATCATTTCTCATTATTGATATAGATTTCTCTATCGGGGTGATGTCGGCTTTTACATAGTCCGATATCGGGCACACTTCGTGATATTTGTCATATAAGGGGCATTCTGTTTGCATTTAAAGGTTACTCTCCATTTGATTTTATATATAGGACCTATTTGAGCGTTTTGCTTTACATATACATGTAGTATATTGGTTACTTAAAACCCATTTCAGGAAACAAGCTGCTACAAGTAACTCAATTACTCTCAATTAATCTTGATGTTGGCATTCAAACAGGTTGGCTTATTTGAGCTTTATTGTTCTACACTGTACAGTAAAACCTCTCTAACGACCACTGAATTACATGAAGTATTTTGTGTTAAATGCAGGTGGCTGCTTAAAGCAAGGTGAAAGTAAAACAGAACGCTCCTATAGGAGCGTTCTGTTTCACTTTCACATTGCTTTAAGCAGCCACCTGCTCTAAATACCAGCTAATTAATTCAATTTAGTGGCCATTATAGAGAGGCTTTACTGTAGTACATGTGTTAATTCAATCCATTCAGGAAACAAGCTGCTGCAAGTCACAACCACGTCTGCTATCTGAAAATAACTAATCAGAATGAATACGACTATAAACCGAGGTCCGATGTATCAGTGCTTTACACTGGGCATCTAAAAGAACCAGAGAAACTCGGTCGATAATAAGAGTAGGGCATCGCGCCCGGGTTTCTTTGTATCCTCTCCCCTCTCTCTGGGGCGTCCAATTAGCCTATAGTGAGTAGAAACGGACGTTAATCAAGTGTTAATAATAACACTGTCTGCCTATTGGAGACAGGTGTAAGACGGAGAGAAATTTATCTTACATGGTGGGAATAAGATCATTACATTACCTTTTACAATTTGTTTTGGATTTCTAAATCATCATTATTACATTATTGTCCCATTGCCATAGAACTACTAACATCTAGCCGACTTTGGCCCGGCAATGAATGTATTTAAATTTAACACAGAACACTATAACCTGAAAATTAATAAATTAATACTTATTCGATGCATAATGAAACACACCATTTATACCAAGCCTTTGCAGACATTCCTTCAAGTAGTCGATATCGGACCAATCTGCTCGTTAAGTGGTCGCACTAGAGGGTTTTACTGTACAGTAAAACTTCTCTATAACGGCCACTAAATTGAGTTAATTAGCTGGTATTCAGGGCAGGTGGCTGCTTAAAGCAAGGTGAAAGTAAAACAGAACGCTCCTATAGGAGCGTTCTGTTTTACTTTCACCTTGCTTTAAGCAGTCACCTGCATTTAACACAAAATACTTTAATGTAATTTAGTGGCCGTTATAAAGAGGTTTTAATGTACTTGTTTATGTGCTACAGAATGTTGTTATAATTAGACAGAGATAATAAGTAACGGAATGAACTGCTAAAAACATTGGAACACAGTAGAACCTGTCTTTAAACGGCCATTAAAAAGAAGTCTAATTGTGGGTACAGTATGTAAGGCGTACCAATATGGTACCGCAAATTGTTAAATTGTGTTCAACTCCTTATACATCAATGGGAGGAGGATCTACTAGAGTTGAGACTTTCTTCAATATATAACATACATGTACTCGCATTTGCAAACAGCTTGGTTCCTGATGAGACGCCGAGTAACTCGGCGTCTCATCAGGATCCAAGCTGTTTGACACTCGGTCAACAGTTTCTTAAACGTTTGATCGAATCGAAGGTCAGTGAAAAGTTAACCCATTTCCTCATTTTGACGCCTCTGTAAGAGTCACTTTTTGAAACCATTGTGATAAATAGAGCATTTGCTCAATAGGAGCAAATGCTCTGTTTATCACAATGGTTTCAGAACTACACAATTCTAAAAAAAATCCTTTTCTCTAGTAAATACTCCTTTTCGGTAGATTTATTCAAAGAGGTTCGATCTAAAAATAGCCTATGAGGTAATTGGTTAAGCAAGAGACCGAGCAGACATTATTTTTTTCAGCATACGAAGGGTTAAATATGCAGCGTCTTGCAATGATGTGAACCTGCGCAACGTGCATGAGCTTGTCATCTGCAATAAACTCTTATGATTCAATAGCCCCCCGGGCTGCAGATAACAACACGTCCTGTCTGTTGTGTTGTGACAATCACTTTGTCATATATTCATCTTCAATAACTGGCCTCTTGTATACATTTCATGGTAGTAAATTGAGGAGGTAGAAGTGGGGTGGCTGGTACGGAGCCTTGTTCCCCGTCGCCTCTGGTCGCCATGGATGAGTTTCAGATAATGTTTGCAAATAATTTAGATCCAGAAGAAAGGCGGAGTAGTAATTTGTCATTTCCAAACCTTCTGCAGCTTGATTATGCTCGTGGAAAGATATGGCAAAATGTCATATTTGAGAACTGAAAATGACATATTTATTATTAATAACAGCAAGTATCTAGAGTACTGAGAATGAAACTCCATATACATGTATACACATTTTAACCCTTCTCTTGCTGAATTTTAAAACACATTTCTTCTTCTTTACCCATGCCCTGTTGTATAATTACATATATCTTCACTGTGTACAAGTATATCGCTGTGCAATCACTGCTGTGGAGTGCATTGGTTGCACAATCAACTTGTAAATAGTGCAGACCCTGATGAGACAGCTCCTGCAGGAGCTGTCTCATCTGGGTCTTCACTATTTACAGGTAGGTATATTGACGTGAATAGCAAGCGAAGGGTTAATTATAAACAAAGTAGTCTCAAATCAGACTGCTACAGTAGGAGCCTTCTGGGTCCATGCTTATAAAGCTTTTAGTTGAGTCTGAGTTTCGTTCTCAAGCTTTTGATTGGTCAGATTTGAGTTCGCAAGCTTTTGATTGGTCAGATTTGAGCCAAAGGCTCAAATCTGACCAATCAAAAACTTGAGAACGAACTCAGACTCAACTAAAAGTTTTATAAGCATGGACCCAGGCCAGGGTCTGTTCTGTTTGCTTATGTAATTATATAGATCTCATTCTACAGAATTTGCTGTAGTGAAAAATCCCATATGCCAGTATAAATTCAGTTATTTTATATTTATGATGCATTATTTCTTACACGAATCTTGAAACACGAGGGTATATTAATATTGAATATATCAGGTACACTCATCCAAATTCACAACAGTAACATGCCCATTTCTTAATTTTAGGTGTTTCTGTAAAGTAAAACTATGTAGAGGAAATATTTCGACAATAATTAGTATTACAAACAGTGCAGACCTTTACTGGGGTCATCTGATCTTGACCTACACTGGATGAGTATATGGGATCGAGTACATGTATTCCCCTGTTCTATTGGTAATTTTCCTTTTTTTTTTTACATAACTACCACCGTCTCTCTGTGTGTTGTGTGTGTGTGTGTGTGTGTGAGCGCGCTCTCCATTCAGATGTATCTCTCTCCGTCCCCGGTCTCGGCTATCTGTATCTGTCTGTCTGTCTGTCTGTGTGTCTGTCTGTGTGTGTATGTCTGTCTGTTTGTTTGCCTGTTTGTTTTATGTGTCTATGTGTGTCTTTCTCTTCTCTCTCTCTCATTTCGGTCTGTGTTTCTCGTATTCCCACAGTTCCACTTCCCCCCTCTCTGCCCCACTGTTTCTCAATCTCCCTCCACCCTCCCCATTCCCGTCTCAATTCTTTCTTTCCACAGTCTATCTCCCTCTCCCTCCCTGTTTGTTAAAGGGCTTCTCAGAGCAGACATGCACATTACAGATGTGTATGGTCTGCTTAACGCAAAGGTGGGCGTTTATTTAAACATCAAGCTCGTCTTTTTGTCAATGAATAACCGCCAGACCATTGAACTCTTAGCATTACTAAAGAAGTCTTCATTTTAATTGCAAATACTCCAGGCAGAATAATGTATGTAAAGGTTACCGTATTTTAACACCAAGTATGTACACAGTACATGTAGACCTAGATGGTAGCTTAATGCATGACGAAAGTAATGCAGAAAGCTCCCCCCAAGGAGCTTACTGCATTACTTTTGTCCTGCATTAAGCAACCATCTGCTTATAAAGACACACATATTTATTCATTAAGTGGTCGCATTAGAGGGGTTCTAATGTAGCAACAAATCAAGATTTTAGTATACATTATGGTTTTCAGTACAAGCAGACTTGATCTATACTCTTGCTATTAAAATGTCCGTCTGTTCTTCTGAGCTGTTTTAAAAATATTGTTCAAAAAGTTAGTTGCTTTTAATATTATCTTCTCACATAAACGCTTTTTCAAGCTATTGGAAACTGAGTAGATCCAGATCAGACGGTTACAACAGTCTGATCAGGGCATGCTCTATTTGCTTATGCCATTATATAGATTGGATCCAACAGTTTTTGTCAAGGCAAACAATTCTCTTGAAAATATTACATTATAAAAAATAAGCTAATGAATAATCATTAAGTGACCAATGCACGCATAAATGTTCAATAGGGATAGGCTTAAACGTGTATTCGAGCTTCGCGGCATCTCATCAGGATCCAAGCTGTTTTCAAATTCGAGTGAGGTCGCGCTTATCATGATAAACGTTAATTAGCGTCAGCTTCATGAATAAATTATAACATGGCTATGCTAAATAATGCAGTCCCTTGTTTCTGTTGACAGACAACATTTGAAATAAATCATGATACCATCATAAACGACATTACAGACGCATATATATATATATATACAACAATTTTCAATTCATTTTAGGATCATGTTCATGGCAAGACCTTAACCCTTTGAATGGGGGAAAAACGAGAACACTGTCATTTGCAAACAGTGTATACCCAGATCAGAGGGCTCCTAGAGGAGCCCTCTAATCAGGATCTGCACAGTTTGTCATTCAAAATCCTTTCGAAAATATAACGCTTTCGTACTACAGTAGAACCCCTCTAATGCGACCACTTAATGAATAAATATGATGTCTTTATAAGCAGGTGGTAGCTTAATGCAGGACAAAAGTAATGCAGAAAGCTCCTACAGGAACTTCCTGCATTACTTTTGTCTTGCATTAAGCTACCACCTGCATCTAGCACCCATAATTATACATCTTTGAGGTGGTCGTATTAGCGGGGTTTTACTGTACATGAAGTCTACCTATACACAATGATACACTCTCATATTGGATGGACGGCCAGTTTTAGCTGGTGGGGAGAGTGTAGTCAATATACGAAGAATTATCTTGGTCACACTGGTCAGTATTGACCTGGTAGTCACATTTTGATGAAGAGTATAGTCAAATAAAAGTAAAGTACCTAGTTATAGTCTACTTTCAGTCCGAATGACCGCCCAGCCGTTTGTACATTGAGCACTGCTAACATATGGCGCAATCATGCAGCCGCAGTACCGACTAGTGATCCTCACAGGTACCCATTTTAACCCCTAGGTGGAGAGGAGGTGCGGATGGGAGACACTGAAAAGCGTCGCTAAAATTTCCCGGGAAGGACCGGGATTTGAACCTAGGACTTCCGGATTGATAGTAAAGCGCGTTACCACTAGAACACCGCACGCCACATGAGTCACTGTTCGTTATAACAACAGCGTCAGTGTCTCCATCAATAGGCGTACTTGAGCTGCGAAAATCGTTGTCTCCACCAAGGGGCGTATTTTAACAACTTAAATAGTCATGTCTCCATCAAGGGGCGTATTTCAACTACTGAAATCGTCATGTCTCCACCAAGGGGCGGTGGCGTATTTCGACTAAAATCACTATGTCTCCACTAACGGACGTATTTCCACTACTAAAATCGACATGTCTCCAACAAGGGGCGTATTTCAACAACTAAAATGATCATGTTTCCACCAAGGGGCGTTGTTAAACTACTAAAATCGTTATGTCTCCACCAAAGGGAGATGGGCGTAGTTCAACAACTAAAATGGCCACGTGTCCTCAAAGGGGCGTATTTCAATTACTGAAATCGTCATGTCTCAACTAAGGGGAGTATTTCAAAAACTAAAATGGCCATGTCTCCAATAAGGGCGTATTTCAACTACTAAAATCTTCATGCCTCCACCATGGGGCGTATTTAAACTACTAAAATCGCCATGTCTCCACCAAGGGGCGTATTTCAACTTCTAAAACCTTCAGATCTCAACTAAAGGACGTATTCTACTACTAAAATCGTCAGATCTCTCTTAGTGACATTCTTCCACTGCTAAAATCGCCAGGTCTCCACCAAGGGCGCGTATTTCCACTACTGAAATCACAATGTCTCCACTAGGGGGACTATTTCAGCCACTAAACTATCCAGGTCTCCACTAAAAGGCGTATTTCAACTAATAAACTAGTCATGTATCTATCAAAGCCTATGTTGCCACTACTCTTTAGAATACTATCTTCGGGGCATTTCTAACAAGTGGATCATAACAGGATTCGGTGGAGAAATAACGGAGCTGTTCTTAACAATTAATGTACATGTCTTATCCATGTCCATATGCATGCTAAAGCTTAATCACAGTTTATCCATAACAATAACGTACAAGGCTGAATCATTGTGACGGGTTATTTATATATACACTGTTTGTAAACACGCAAGTACCTTTTCCCTTGAAAACCACATTCCGTAATAAATCTGTACTGTTACCAGGGTTCTCGGAAATTTGAAACCGCAATCTGTCATATTACTTTTTGACACACGAACAATAATGCAATAAATAAAAACATTATTGCACTCTTACGGGTTTATAGGGATTAAAACATTGTTGATATTGTGGCCCTATCTCCTACCATACAAATGATGGAATATTAACTACATGTATACGGTAAAGGAAGTGACCAAGTTTGTGATTAACCTTGTACTATATAAATACATCCTTCTATACGCCTTTGCAAACAGGGTAGACCCAGATCAGACGGCTCCTGTATGAGCCGTCTTATCAGAGTCTGCTCTGTTTGCTTACGAAATGACAGAGATATGATTCTACAGTTCTTACTGTGGCCATTAAGTCTCGTGTCAAAGTGCCATTATAATAATACTTTAATTAATATTCATGACACCATTATTTCTTACATGAATATTCATGGAGTACAGTGTTAAACATGTTCGCTGGACTGTATTCTGCAATAAATTTCTATCTACATGTATTTGACAAAATGAATAGATAAAATAAAATAAAAATGAAGTAACGAAATAAAGTAAATGAACAACAGGTGTTGTAGATTGGTTATTTACACAGTTTCTATTTGACAAAAATCTCTATCAAAAAGGGGGAAATGGTAATGTATACATATGGGCGATCATCTTAGACTAGGATCGAAACTAGTTGCCATTACACTGGTGCAGTTATTCTTCGGCCTCTGTGGTAATACCAAGACAACCCATGACTAGATGCATCCTTTTATTTGCGGCTACTCGTCTGGGTCTACACGATTCGCAAAATCCATTTGACTGTTCTCGCTCATACATCTTATACGAAACCACATGCAGGGCCTCGTGCATCTGTTCTCACCTATCATAATAAAGTATATATTTTGTTTATTACCGGCACGCGCTCATTACTTGCCTTTAATGACATATCCACAACACAGACGGATAATGGCGGATATAAAACAACTTTTGTCTTTCTCCTCGTTGTGTTTGGTTTTGAGCGTTTGTCCGTCTGTTTTTTGTCAGCCAAAAGGAATTCAACAGGGGAAGCAATTACAAGGTAAGAACATGCCTTATACACAAAGTTATTGCTCATTTCACTTAAATAATCTTAGTATTCTTTTTATTTCCTTTAAACCTTTCCTCAATAAAAACGCATTTCTACGCCTATGTAATAGTCTCTTCTTTAAACCATTGTGATAAATAGAGCATTTGCTCCTATATGAGCAAATGCTCTATTTATCACAATGGTTTCAAACTACACAATTCTAAAATTTTCCTTTTCTCTAGTTAATGATTCCTTTTCGGTAGATTTATTCATAGAGGTTGGATCTAAAAATAGCCTATGGCGTAATGAGTTAAACCTTTCTTGAATATTTAGTAAGAAATGATGACTGTATGAATATTAATTATCTGAATTTTTGTGACGTCATTATGAGCAAGATAGTATTTTAACATAGCAGAAACTGTAGAATCTTGTTTGTAATATGCCATTAGCAAACAAAACAGACCCTGATCAGATGCCTCCTACATGATCAGGGTCTATTCTGTTTGCAATTGGCGTGAGAAAGTGTTTACAAAGGGAAAGGGTTAAAGAATACAAAGTTGTAACGTTAAACAAGACGGGTCCTATTAAAGCTTGAGCTAAACTTGATAATATTTATGTCGAAAATTATCAATCACATACATAAAATACTAACTTTTAAACAGTACACACACGTATGGGGACATCATATATATGTACAAATGCAAATAGCACTAAAAGTCTTCCTGTCTTCTTTCCCTCTCTATCTACCTCTCTGTCGTTCTCTTTCATCCCTTAACTTCGTTCTCATTTTCTCTCTCTCTCTCACTCAGCGCTTTCGTTCTCGTTTTCTCTCTCACACACCTCGCATTCGTTCTTGATATTTAGCCTCTCCCCTCTCTCTGTGTCTATGTCTGTCTCCATCCAATTCTCTCTCTCTGTGTCTCTGTCTGTCTCTGTCTATCTCTGTCTGTCTCTGTCTCTGTCTGTCTGTCTGTCTGTCTCTGTCTCTGTCTCTGTCTCTGTCTCTCTGTCTGTCTGTCTGTCTGTCTGTCTGTCTGTCTGTCTGTCTGTCTGTCTGTCTGTCTGTCTGTCTGTCTGTCTGTCTGTCTGTCTGTCTGTCTGTCTGTCTGTCTGTCTGTCTGTCTGTCTCTCTCTCTCTCTCTCTGTCTCTGTCTCTCTCTCCTTCTCTCCCTCTTTGTCACCCCGTCTCGCTCTGTTTCTGTGTTTGTGCGATTATGTGTGTGTAACTAATTTTCTTTTCCGTATTTCTGAAAGCCAACGAATGAGGTGACACACCAAAAACATGTTTAGCACTTTACTCCATGAATATACATGCAAGAAATAGTGACTTTATAATTATTGATTAACTTTATTGTTGAAGTGACATATGGACATTGGAATATTTGATCATGGAAGAAACTGTAGAATCAGATCTATGTAAATTCATAAGCAAGCAGAGCAGACCCTGATCAGACAGCTCCTACATGAGATGTCTGATCTGGATCTACTCTGTTTGCAAAGACGTAAAATCGTGTTAATGGAATAAAGGGTTATAAATACCACAACCTCACTAGAGCGGTCAGTAAATGAACTAAACATGTCTGTTTTTAACCCATTACCGCATAGGCTATTTTAGACCCAACCTCTTTGAATAAATCTACCGGAATGGAGCATTTACTACAGAAAAGGAAAATTATAGAATTGTGTAGTTGTGAAACCATTGTGATAAATAGAGCATTTGCTCCTATAGGAGCAAATGCTCTATTTATCACAATGGTTTCACAAAGTGACTTTTACAGAGTCGTCAAAAATCGTCAGTTTGAGGGAATGGGTTAAAATATACAGTAAAACCCCTCTACACAAGAATTCTAGAGGAGAAGAATTTAGACACTTTTAAGCAGGTGGCTTCTTAATGCAGAGTGAAAGTCATACAGAAAACTCCTATAGGAGCTTTCTGCATGACATTCTCCCTGTATTAAACTGCAACATGTCTACAAGACCGATATTTACACTAAATTTAAACGTCCGGTTTAGAGGGGATTTACTGGAGCTTAGTGAAGAAAGTAATGAAGAAAGGTTATTTGTGAAAGTACTACAAGATGTTCCTATATAAGATTTCTGCATAAGTTTCGTTCTGCAATAAAAATCCACCTACTTAACTCTTTACCCCATAGATACGTCTTTAACCCTTTCCTTCATGCACACGCCTCTCTACGCCTCTGTAACAGTCACTTCTTGAAACCATTGTGATACATAGAGCATTTGCTCCACCGGAGCAAATGCTCTTTTTATCACAATGGTTTCAATATTACACAATTCTAACGTTTTCCTTTTCTCTAGTAAATGCTCCTTTTTGGTTGATTTATTCAAAGAGGTTGGGTCTAAAAATGAGGTAATGGGTTAAGCACATTTGCATACCTAGAAGACGCAGACCAAGATCTCTTCTGTTTGCTTATGGGATAAAACAAATTTGATTCTGTTGTTTCAGCCATGGTGAACATTTCCTGTGTACATGTGCCATTTTAAAAAAATCAACTAATTAATGTTAATTACAGTAAAACCACTCTATAACGGCCACTAAATTACATCAAGTTTTTGTGTTAAAGGCAGGTAGCTGCTTAAAGCAAGGTGAAAGGAAAACAGAATGCTCCTATAGGATCGTTCTGTTTTTCTTTCACCTTGCTTTAAGCTGCCAGCTGCCCTAAATACCAACTAATTAACACAATGTAGTGGCAGTTATAGAGAGGTTTTACTGTATTTCTTACATGATTATTCATCGAGTAATGATTTGAATAACCAGGACATACACCTGACCTGAGAGGGCGCTGTAGACATAGTTTATTTTTATACTGCAAAGTAAAATCCTCACTTCTGATTGGTTAACTAGCCGTGTACATGGGTCCATGTACCCTGTGAGCTGACAGGGTACATAGAAATTCCCCTACATGGCAGGCCCCACATATTATGGTCAGAAACCAAAAGACCGACTTCTCGACTCGGCTAAACAATAGCAAAATTCATAATAGACAACTATTGATACGTAAAGAAAACAATGCAGAAATGAATTAAAAAATACCATTGTTTGAAATGACCAATAAAACAGTTTTAGAGGAGTTATTATATCGTCCAGCCATCTATAATAACACGAACGCCGATGAAATACAATACACAACACTTCGGATACCTTCGGGTAGAAATAAATGTATTGGGGCGCTTTTAGGGAAATTAGCGTGTTTAGTGATTGAACATGCAAAAATGGATTTATATAAATTATCCGAACCGTAAAACTTTGCAGTATAATAAATTCGTTATACAGTTCTTTCCCAGGGTACATGACGATTTATTCCCGGCTGGTAAAATCATGTAACCCTCGCCTAACGGCTCGGGCAACATGATTTTCCTCAGCCGGGAATAAATCGTCATGTACCCTGGGAAAGAACTGTATAACTAATACTGTATATTGTGTTAATTTCAGCTTGCGCGTGTCCGCCTCCATGGACGTCGCTCTTGCAGAATCACCAGGGAGCTTTGGCAGTTCTTCTGCGTGTGAGTATTAAAGTTTCAGCCATAAGAGAGTGTTGTATTATCTAAATCGTTTAGTTCTCCGTCAAAATCCCAATGATAGTTGTACTCATTAGAATATCCTCTCCAGGTAGAGGCGATTCTGTTGAGTACCTGCAAGATTGGGTTTGGAGTAGAAATATAGACACTTTGATATCTCACACTCGGATAACTTGAACTTCGAGATAACTCGAAGTAAAATACCGGTCCTTCCAAAATTTACAATAAAGAATCTGAGTTCGTTCTCAAGTTTTTGATTGGTCAGATTTGAGCCTTTGGCTCAAATCTGACCAATCAAAATCTTGAGAACAAAATCAGTGTTCTAAAGCGTATCACAACGCATATATAGAAACACATGTGGATGCTTAATGCATGTCGAAATTAATGCTGACATCTGCCAGAGGAGCTTCCAGCATTACTTTAGACCTGCATTAAGCTGTGAACTTGAGAAATTGTTCAGATTAGAAATCGGATGACTCGTGCCCCTGTTATCTCGAGGTATTTTGTATGGTCCTGTGAAATTCGAAATATCGAAGTTCCGTTGTATGTTACTCGTATCTACAGCCCTGGAGTAGGGAGATACTGTAAAACCTCTCCACAGTAACACATCCATGAAAACCCTCTAATGCGACCATCTGATTTCGGGTTGTATTGGCAGGTGATAGCTTATTGCAGGGTGAAAGGAGCTTTCTGCATGACGTTTTACCTGCATTAAGCAGCCTCCTACCTAAAATACCTACATTGTTCTTTAGATCGGTTTTACTGTACATCCACCGCTAGTTCCAGGTTTAAACCCAACGGCCTTGGCGACAATACTCTTTTGTGTGGTCAATTTGTCAAATATTTTGCACTCTGATGAGACGTGAAGTGTCTTGGTGTCACGCATGAGAATGCAATTTACTTGACAATCATATTTTTGAACAGGGAGGGGGGGATTGATTAGATATTCTCCTACCTTTTCATGTCTTTGAAAATATAATAGACCCAGATTAGACAATTACTGTTACAGCTCTTCTCTACTGTTTACACGGACAACACATTTCACTAGTTTACATTGTAATATGTACCAGAATTAACAGTTTGTTCCACAAATGCTCCAATAGGAGCCGTCTGACTAGGATCTGCTCTATTTGCTTATGGAAGTACAGTAAACCCCTCTATAACGGCCACTAAATTGTTTTAATTAGTTGGTATTTAGGGCAGGTGGCTGCTTAAAGCAAGGTGAAAGTAAAACAGAACGCTCCTATAGGAGCGTTCTGTTTTATTTTCACCTTGCTTTAAGCAACCACCTGCCTTTAACACAAAATACATGTACTTGATGTAATTTAGTGGCCGTTATAGAGAGGTTTTACTGTACATAGATCGGATTCTGTAGTTACCACGATGGCCAAAAGTTTCATGTTCATATGCCATGATAAAATTGAAGCCTATTAATATTCATTCATACATTATTTCTTACATGAATATTCATGGAGTAAAGAGTTTATTGATTTTACCCTTAGCATGCTAAGCGTGACCCGACTCGCATTTGCAAACAGTTTGGATCCTGATGACGCGCCGAGTTACTCGGCGTCTCATCAGCATCCAAGCTGTTTGACACTCGGTAAACATTTTCTCAAATACTTCTACGAATCAGAAGTAAGCAAAAATGCAATAGATGAGAGTTTCAGCAGACATAACTTTCTAGTACAATAAAGGTTAAAAAATGTAACAAACTGTGTTTGAATAGTCATCAAGTAAACAGTTGCACCAAATTTGCAGAAGTCCAGGTAAGATATGTAAAATAAATCATTTTCAAGAATAACTTCTTTGTTTCTCCACCAAATCCTATGTTGTGACCACTCTTTAGAATCGTCTCGAAGAGACGATTCTAAAGAGTGGTCACACCATAGGGTTTTGTGGAGAAAAGGCGATTTTACTATTTGAATCACAGGGGGCCATTTCGTGGGTCTACATTGTCTAAAAGGTAAAAAAAATGATTGGGTCGATTTAGTGTTATATTATATACAATTGTATATAATATAACACTAAATCGACCCAATCATGTTTTTAGCTCACCTGAGCTATTGTGATCGCAATCCGTCCGTCGTCCGGCGTCCGTCGTCCGTCGTCCGTCCGTCCGTCGTCCGTCCACATTTTCAAACGACATCTCCTCTGAAACTGCTGACCCGTTATTAACCAAATTTTGTCAGAAGCATCAGTGGCTAGGGGGAACGAAATATTGTTCACATTATGACCCCCGGGCCAAAAATGGCCCGCCCAAAGGCTTATCAGTTTTTCATAGGAAAAAAAATAAAAATCTTCTTCTCCGAAACTGTAAGGCATAAACCTTTTATATTTGGTATGTAGCATGATCTAATGGTCCTCTACAAAGATTGTTCAAATTATGACCCGGGCCAAAAATGGCCCCGCCCAAGGGCTTATCAGTTTTTCATAGGAAAATCTTTAAACATCTTCCTCTCTGAAACTGTAAGGTCTAGACCTTTGATGTTTGGCATGTAGCATGATCTAATGGTCCTCTTCTACAAAGATTGTTCAAATTATGACCCCGGACCAAAAATGGCCCCGCCCAAGGGCTAATCAGTTTTTCATAGGATAATCTTTAAAAATCTTCTGAAACTGTAAGGCCTAGACCTTTGATGGTTGGTATGTAACATGATCTAATAGTCCACTACAAATATGTAGCTTTGGCTTGTGGTCCTCTGCCAAGACTGTTAAACTTATGACCTTGACCTCTGGGCGAAACTTGGCCCTGCCTTGGGGCTTATCAGTTTTTTATGGGAAAAATATAAAATATTAATTTTCTCTGAAACCATAAGGCTTAGACCTTTAATTAATGGCATACTGCTTTGCCTTTTGGTTCTCTACCAAGGTTCTACAAATGATGACATCTTGGTCAAAAATGGCCCCGCCCCTGGGTTATCTCAGGTGAGCGCTTCAGGGCCTCATGGCCCACTTGTTTGACTTTTTAGACCATTTAGACCCACGAAATGCCCCCCTGTGATTTGAATATGCGCTCTTAACTCATTATCTCCTAGGCTATTTTTATACTCAACCTTTTTGAATTAATCTACCGAAAAGGTGCATTAACAAGAGAAAAGGAAAATTTTTAGAAATTTGTAGTTTGAAACCATTGTGATAAATAGAGCATTTGCTCCTATAGGAGCAAATGCTCTATTTATCACAATGGTTTCACAATGTGAAATTTATAGAGACGCAAAAATGCGTCACTAGGAGGTAATGTGTTAATGATGTGATCGAGATTCAACCAGTTCAATCTCTACATATAGGACATACTGTAAATTGTATTCTGTAAGGACACACTGCAGCTCAATGTTGCATTTACATGTACTTACATTTCTTGCCATGTGACTCGATTTGATAAGGTGCTTTAATTTGATTATATATTATATTTCCAACATGTATAAGTTGCTAATAAATTATGTCTTATTCGTTGTTCTGTATTTGTTTTAAAGGGTGGCAACAACCCTCTGTGTAATTACATCGTGAACAACAGGCTTCTGTCACCGTGTGGCCAAGGGCTGTTATCTAAGGTTTGCGGGAGTCGTGAGGGCGTGCAATTCTGCTGCTGTCCCTACACCAGCAATATGAGCCTCATGAACAGTTGCTTCCCTGGGGAAAACCCGCTAGTGAACTCACCGGGCGTATGCGTACCCTCGGACGTTAAACGTAAGTATCCCCTTGTTCTTCACATGCACAGACAAATGCCAAGCTTTTTAGCAACATTTTATCTTTGTATTTAGAATGCCTTTACCCTTTATGAGTACGCCATATTAATGTAACGCATTTGCGAAAATAGTATACCCAAATCAAACAGCAGGCTGACCAGGGTCTACTCTGTTTGCTTTAGGGGCAATACAGATTATGTTTCTCAACACTTTCCTTCACAGTAACGCTTTCAAATGCTTTTTTTGGGAACAGAGAATACCCAGATCAGACAGTTCCTATATAAGCTGTCTGATCAGGATCTTCTCTGTTTGCTTGAAGTACAATTCAGATTGATATGTTTCTCAACACGTTCCCTCACATTATCGCATTTTAACGCTTTCGCAAACACAATAGACTCAGATGAAACAACTCCTATAGGTATTATTTGATCAGGGTCTACTCTGTGGGCTTGCATGGGCACAATACAGGTTATGTTTCTCAATGTTTTTTTTTTACCCTTTTGCATATATAGTAGACCCATATCGGACAGCTACTTAAAGTTGTCTGATCACGATCTTCTGTTTCCTAGAGGGACAACATAGTTCCGATTCTTCAGTTTCTTAAAATTCCATTCTTCATAAGCCATTTTAATTCTCTGATAAATATCTATAAAATCATCATTTCTTACATGAATACAGTAAAACCCCGCTAATGCGACCACCTAAAGAGGTATAATTATTGGTGCTAGATGCAGGTGGTAGCTTAATGTAGGACAGAAGTAATGCAGAAAGCTCCTAGAGGAGCTTTCTGCATTACTTTTGTCCTGCATTAAGCAGCCACCTGCTTAAAAAGACGCCCATGTTTATTCATTAAGTGGTCGCATTAGAGGGGTTCTACTGTATTTACTACAATGTTAGGTTGCTATTTAGAGACATGCTGCTCGTGGATAAGGAAAACGCAAGAGTTGACTGTATACAAACTAATCCATATCAGACTGAAAAAAAATCACGCATTTTCATCACATCTATTCTTTCATTTTTTTTGTTGAAAAACTAAGGACATAATTTATAATAGCTTTCGTGATGGCCATTGGTATCCAGACTGTTTTACATGCCAGTCAGTTCTCGCTAAGAATGATAATGATCGTTAAACGAATTTAATGGTAAAAATTATTCAAGGAACTGATCTAGAAGCAGACATCGGAGTTCGATGTTATTCAAGAAACGCATAATTATGTGTATGTTCAAACATATTTACCACGTTAAATTTTATTACAAAATGTAAGACTTTTCGATTATCTTTATATTAATAATCGACACCTATAAAAAAAAAATTCGATCAACTTTTATCTGGCAGGAAACTAGCTTAAAGGCATTTCAAAGCTCCTTATATAAGTGACCCCCCCTATATACACAGTATCCAGCTGTGCCCCTGCAGTGTCCAGTCAGGGTCCATAGCCGTAAGAGATAAAGTTATGCAATTATACCTAGATTCTCTGTGATGGTAGCCCACCTTATCAGTTTGTGTATCAGTTAGCTCCCAAAATACACAGCATGGGGTTAATGGGTCAACATTCCTTTCGAAATGCCTTTAAGGCTTATATAGTCAATTGCGAGTTACAGTACAAACTCGATACTACGAACGCTCGATACTACGAACTCTCAAATACGCACATGTACCATTATTGATCTTTAACACAGGTGGCAGCTTAATGCAGGGTGTAAGTCAAGCAGAAAGCTCCTCTATGAGCTTTCTGCATGCCTTTCACCCTGCATTAAGCAGCAACCTGCATACAAAGGCATACATTCTTCATTACATAAATTTCGTAGTATCGAGTTTTTACGTTATATTTACCAGCGTTTTAATTTAACCCTTCGCTTGCTGAATTTTAAAATATATTTCTCCTTCTTTACCCATGCCCTGTGGTATAATTACATATATCTTCACTGTGTACACGTATTTCGCTGTGTATTTCACTGCTGTGGAGTGCACTGGTTACACAATCAACTTGTAAATAGTGCAGACCCTGATGAGACAGCTCCTGCAGGAGCTGTCTCATCTGGGTCTTCACTATTTACAGGTACGTGTATTGACGTGAATAGCAAGCGAAGGGTTAATGTCCGAGACATTGATATGCATATCTTTACCGAATTTTAACTTTTATAATAAAGTTTCTTGTGGCAATAGTAATGATTTAGCATGCTTATGTGTGTCGTGAATGTAATTTATAAACTACAGAAAAATACCATGTACTTTTGGAAGAAAATTTTAATAAATAAAAACAAATAGAACCGGATCCGTTTTGAATTTCTGTTTTTGAGTTGTCGAGTTTTGTATCGCAGTGGTCATGTCGTTATACTTAGACACACGCTGTCGCTTTCCAATTCAACGTAACCGTGGTGTTGTTTTCGACCCGACGATGTCATGTTTGTCGTGTATTTACGTCATACATTAAATCCGACGTTTGCTCGAGATCTGGCGTTGTTGTCGCGGGATGTCGTTGAGTTTTCGACCAACCCACGTTGTCAGCGTGTCTTCATTTGCTGTGGTAACTGCACTACACAATGTACATGAATTATGATTTGCTTTTTTTCTGTTTTAGCCTGGAGTCTTGGTTTGTATGAAGCCTTTGTCGATACAACTACACTCGGATAGTAACTCGTCGGCAAGCATTCGTCACACAGTGAGTACTATCTATACATCAACAGTAGAACCTGTCTTAACCCATTACCCCATTGGCTATATTTAGTTCAAACCACTTTGAATAAATCTACCGAAAAGGAGCATAAACTAGATAAAAGGAAATGATTTTTTTTTTAAGAATTTTATAGTTTGAAACCATTGTGATAAATAGAGCATTTGCTCCTATAGGAGCAAATGCTCTATTTATCACAATGGTTTCAACAGGTGACCTTTGCAGAGGCGTCAAAAGGCGTCAATATAAGGGAATGGGTTAAGCGGCCACCAAAAAGAGGTCTGATTATGAGCCTGTAATGCAGGTAATAGCTTACACAGGGCATAATATGAGCTTTCTGTATTACTTTTGCCCTGCATTAAGCAGCCTCCTGCTTTTTAAAACTCCTATGTTCAATAAATGAATGACCGCTTAAGAAAGGTTCTATTATATACCGAGACTTTTTTTAAGTAAGCTATAAAATCAAGTAGAGTTGATTTGTCCACCAGAAACATGTCTTTCTAAAGACTGGTCACATTATAGGGATTGGTGCAGAAATGACGATTTTAGTAGTTAGTGAGCTCTTTACACCATATGGATGCATTTTACACCTTCGCAAACAGTCTAGACCCAGATAAGACGACGACTGTAGGATTCGTCTGATCAGGGTCAGCTCTGTTTGCTCATGAAATAATAAAGATCTGATTATTTTGTTTCTGCTATATTAAAACACTTCATGATGCCGTTATAAAATTTCTGCTAGGTTGTTTCTTTATCAATATTAATGACACAAAGCGTTAAAATACACACCTAAACTATGGCTATGCATTATAACCTCTCTTAACCGGCCGTTAAATTTAGTATGAATGTCGGTCTTGGAGACAGGTGGCAGCTTAATGCAGGATGAAAGTCATGCAGAAAGCTCCTAGAGGAGCTTTCTGCATGACTTTTACCCTGCATTAAGCAGCCACCTGCCTAAAAGTGTCTAAATTCTTATCTACTAGAATTCCGGTTAAGAGAGGTTTTACTGTAGTTTGGTATAGACTTTAGTTGCAGGTCATTGTTTTAATTTCCCAAACTAAATGTTCATGATTTTCAATGGGTTCTGTATGACGGTTTATAATAAAGGAATATTGTATAGAATTTGAACCTAAAGGGACCAAATATTTTTTTTAAAATAGACCCTTTGTACGAGCATATATAATTACAGTGTTCGGTATTAACTTTTATCTGCTGTGGGACTATCCGTGATAATCTTTGCAAACCGTTGGGACAAATGACACGTATCACGTATTAGATGTGAAGTTAGCATATTAACATGGTTTAAAGATGTATTATGCGCATTTTTCGCAATAATCAATTAACACCAGAAGCTGTACACGTATACATACAATGAAAATAATGCTTATAACACATTTTCCGACAGGATATATTTGTTCATCTAAATATTATCGCTATCCGAATACTGCTAAATTATTAAAAAGGAGCCTCCTTTTTAGAAACGGTGATTTGTACGGAAATCAGCGGACATCTTCGGCCAAGTTCTGAATGACTCCGATTCTATATCGGAACAACGCTTTGAATATTAATTAGGTTGCTATCACATGTACAATGGCTGACACTGGTTGTTGACCACATATACGTCGAATGATTATTTCCGGTATGTAATTTGAATCTTACGACAGATTCCGGTCAATGGCGAGCGCTGTTCCGTTGATTTCCGTAGCAATACATTTTATTTATTTTTTTCGACACAAACAATCATTTACTAACCGTACTGTTTAGTGTTATATAAGTGTTAAGGTACATAGATTCCGATTCTGAAGTCAGCTTGAAACGCAAAATTTGCGAAAATTTGCGCAGGATACATCTTTAAGCGGAAGAAAATCACCGAGAAGGCTAATACAGCACAATCCCTCTAAACCTTACGTTCAATCTAGCATAGATATCGGTCTTGGAGACAGGTGGCAGCTTAATGCAAGGTGAAAGTCCTTTAGGAGCTTTCTGCATGACTCCACCCTGCATTAAGGAGTCACCTGCCTATAAGTATCTAAACTCTTCTCAACTAGAATTCCAGTTTAGAGGGGGTTTAATGTGCTTCTGTTCCATATTATGTATACAGTAAAACCTCTCGATAACGGCCACTAAATTACATTAAGTATTTTGTGTTAAAGGCAGGTGGCTGCTTAAAGCAAGGTGAAAGTAAAACAGAACGCTCCTATAGGAGCGTTCTGTTTTACTTTCACCTTGCTTTAAGCAGCCACCTGCCCTAAATACTAACTAATTAACACAATTTAGTGGCCGTTATAGAGAGGTTTTACTGTACATAATTTCCTTTTCAGATTTACTTGTCAGCTGTTATGAAGATGGAGACGGTGTAGCCCACAAACAGAATAGTTTGGTGCTTCAAAGTGCTTTAACTGTCTCTGAAACTTTTTGTAAAAATATCCATTATTGGATCTATAATTCATTGTTACGTTAAACGGCATCAAAGTGATGTTATTTTATATCTGCAGTTTTAGTTATTTATTGCTCACACGATAACCACACGACCATCCAACAGAAATATAAAACTGGATATTTAACCATTTCCCTGTTCAATATTTATGTAAGAAATAATGACAACATGAATATTTATTGGCTGTATTTTAATAAAGTACATGTATAAGTTTCAAGGCAATGTTTTGCTTTGATAAAAACTGAAAAAACAGATCTATATCATATCATAAGCATGTAGAGAGCAGACAAAGAGGTTGTGTCTAAAAATAGCCTATGATGTAATTGGTTAAGCAGCGGTCTTCCTTTATGGACTCATTTGTAAATAAAGTATGTGTTCGCCTTAGCGAGACACTACACTATAAACTAACTATAAAGTGACCATAAAAATACTTATGTCTATAAAAACACGTGGTTGCTTGATGCAGAATGAATGCAATGTAGAATGCTCCTATTGAAGCTTTCTGCACATGTTCCATCCAGCATTAAGCTACCACACGCCTTTACTAACCAAAATTAGACACCTTTAACCCATTCCCTCATAGGCTATTTTTAGATCCAACCTCTGAATAAATCTACCCAAAAGGAGCATTTACCAGCGAAAAGGAACAAGTTAGAATTATGTAGTATTGAAACCATTGTGATAAATAGAGCATTTGATCCCATAGGAGCAAATGCTCTATTTATCACAATGGTTTCCACAGGTGACTTTTACAGAGGCGTAGAAAGGCGTATTTATGGAGGAAAGGGTTAAAGTGACGGCTTTAGAGAAAGGTCATTCTACCAATGAGTTGACGAAGTAGAATATTAGTGGTCTGTCCAAGGAACGAAAATGCACCATCGGGATGGTGGCGATTGAGTGGTGGCGTCGGGGCATAAGTGACCGGCGGCTGACGGTCTGAGCGGGAATTACTGCCATCATTTTGTCTTCACGGAAAGGTCGACGAGAGGAAATAAACGCCGAGGCTCGGCACAATGCAGTGTCCAAAACACCGTGTTGTTGACGCATCATCCGTTTTCGCCCGTGCTTTCGCTCTGGGGTCCATATTCATACAACATATCAGAAATCATACTTAATCATTTTAAAGCCGTTAAATGATGTATACCCTGACTCTGATTTGTAGACAAATTCTCATCCGATTAGTTATTAAGAAACTACTGACCGAGTGTCAAACGGCTTGGAGCATGACGAGTCGCCGAGTTACTCGGCATCTCACCTAGACCAGAGCTGTTTGTTACTGACAATCAAGTTACGCGTAGCAGAGCATACATTTATATAAGCGTTAACCCTTTCTGATATTGACGACTCTGTACTCTGTAAAAGTCACTTTGTGAAACCATTGTGATAAATAGAGCATTTGCTTCTATAGGAGCAAATGCTCTATTTATCACAATGATTTCAAACTACAGAATTCTAAAATTTTCCTTTTTTCTAGTTAATGCTCCTTTTCGGTAGATTTATTCAAAGAGGTTGTATCTAAAAACAAGAGGGCCATTGGCCCTATATCGCTCACCTGAGTTACAGTAATATATTGACATTTTTCAGTGGACAACATTTCTAGCAGATGAAAGAAGCTTAGTGCACTGCTTTCACCCTTTCACTGCTGAATAAACTTGAACTGGATTCAAATCTAATACCAAGTGACTGGTTGACCAAGATCTAAACTGTTTACAACTTGTGCCATTTTTGCCTTAGCTCAAAATGCCTAAAACTGGTCTTTGAGAAAAATAAAGCTATGCAATTATACCTTGATCCAGGTATGTAGGCAAATAAAGTGCTAGGCAGTACATAATGCCAGTTTTTGTGTGAAATGACCAATAAAAATATCTTTAAAAATCTTTTAACCCTTTCCCTCATATAAAGCTGTTTTTACGCATTAGCAAACAGGGTAGACCCAGATCAGACGACTCCTACGGAATATAGATCTGATTCTACAGTTTTTGTCAAAGCAAAAACTTCTCTTCACAGAAATAATGTGTTTTACGCATTAAAAATAAGAGTAGACTAGATCAGACGGCTGCTATAGAAGCTGTCTGATCAGAGTCTGCTCTGTTTGCATTTGACAAGATATAGATTTGATTTTACAGTTTTTATCAAAGCTAAAACTTCTCTTTATGGAAATAACAATTTTTTACGCATTAGCAAACAGAGTAGACCCAGATCAATTTTTGTCAAAGCAAACAGGTAAAGGGTTAATAGGTGTTTAGAAATTATTCTAGCTCTAGGTGTGAATATCTGATGATAAGTCAATTAAACGGGTCATTAGTTTTTTTAACAATTGAAATTGAGAAGAGTTACTAATTTTTTGAGTAACATTAATTATTGATTGACAATAATTTTGATTAACTTAAGACATTATTTGTTTTAAAAATCAAATTAAAATAAATACAATTAGTAGCAAGGAGAACAGACTTTCCATCTGATCTTGTTCTACTCTGGTCTACGTTAAATTCCATCTGATCTTGGTCTACTCTGTTTGCCAATGCATGAAAACACGTTTATATGAGAAAAGGGTTAAATTATGACTGTTTCCAGCAGTTTAGATCCCGATGAGATGCTGAGTGAAAGGTTTCAATACATACACGAAATCCTGAACAGTTTAATATTTTTCACATTGCTAACAGTTTGGCTCCAGATCAGACACTGCATAATGTGGTGTCTGATTTGGATTCAAACTGTTTGTTATGTATTTAATTTAAGAAATACCTAATATTTTCCTAAATATTTAATATTCTAAATATGGTAACTAGCATAATACCTATTTTTTCCTAAAATGACTATTTTTTAGTTAATTAAAAGTATTAAATGAATATATTGTTGGTATTATCTAATTTAAGAAATACCTAATATTTTCCTAAATATTTAACTCTTTGCACATAATGTGGCGTCTCATGATTCTCATCATGTCATCTTGATTACCTATACAAACAGTTTGGATCCAGATGATAATGCAGCGTCTCATCAGGATCCACACTGTTTGTCATCTTGATCATATTTTTGCAAAGAAATTACGGTTTATTCCCATTTCGTCTACTTCCCATTTCGTCTACTGTAATTCATTTCCATTTCGTCTACTCTAAAATTGTACCCTGTTCCCATTTCGTCTACTGTTATAATTAAGTTATATTTACTCAGTTATTTCATTAATATTATACAAGATTCAGACATTTTAGGGCTTTTTAATGTGTTGTCATCAAATTTTATAAAGAAAGTTATGTTTAAGATGCTTTTTTGGGTAGCAGACTTAATCCACAGTAGTAATTTTGACACCTATCATTGTTGGGGGGGGGGGGGGGGGGGGGGGGCATAATCATGTTTTCACAGTTTTCTTAAACATTACCATGACTTACATCAGTTGGGTTTGGACCCAGATCAAAAGTCTAGATGATGATCATTTTCCTTGATTGGCTGAATAGGTGTTACTCTTAGCTAAGGATTTCCAATATCTCCCACATCTATTTTGAGAGACATTGGTAACATCTAGCTGAATAGAACCACAAATCACTCACACTACACACTATGAGGTTAATGGGTCAACATCCCTTTCAAAATGCCCTTTAATGTTTCGTCTGGAACAAAAAGTTATTGTCATCTGCTTCAATTCTTAAAATAAACTTACTTTCATTTTTTTGCAAAAATATGGTTAAGATTACAAACAGTTTGGATCCTGATGAGACGCCGCATTATGCGGCCTCTCATCTGGATCCAAACTGTTTGCATAGGTAATCACAGTTTCACCACTAGCGTGCAAAGAGTTAAGAGTCATGCATTGACCTGGAGAGATTTTACTGTCCAGTGCTGTAACCTTTTAACTGTAGAAGTAACCCTTAATTCCCCTCATATAAAATTGTTTTCATGCATCTGCAAACAGAGTAAACCCAGATAAGATGGCTCCTATAGGATCAGGGTCTGCTGTTTGCTAATGGAATTTGATAGATCTGTTTCTATGCCTTCTAAAACAGCTACACTGATCCACCTTCCATATTTTATTATAAATAGTTATAAATAGAATCACTATTCTGGAGGTACTAGAACTCCAATGCAGTTATCTCCCTTTGTCCCTTATGGCTATGCTGATGGGACAAGGGAAATACCTGTGAGGAAATTGCTAAGGGGAACTCTTTAACTATAGCTTCTGATGTTAATAGTAGTATAAAACCCCAGGGTGAGACCATTTTTGGCCCAGGGGTCATTATTTGAACATACTTGGTAGTGGTATATTAGGTGATGCTTCATACCAAATATCTTAGCTCTAGATTATGTGGTTTCAGACAAAAAGATTTTTAAAGGTTTCCCTATATAAGTCTATGTAAAAACTACAAGCCCCAGGGCAGGGCCATTTTTGGCCCGGGGGTCATCATTTGAAGAAACTTGGTAAAGGACCATTAGATGATGCTATATACCAAATATCAAAGCTCTAGAAATTGTGGTTTCAGAGAAGAAGATTTTTAAAGATTTAAAAAAACAAACCTTTAAAAGTAGTGGGGCGGAGCCATTTTTTGCCTGGGGGTCATGATTTGAACAAACTTGACAGAGGACACCATAAGGTACATTTCTGTGAAATTTGGTTGAAATCCTCCCAGTGGTTTAGGAGAAGAAATCATTTGAAATAAAAGTGAACAGACAGACAGACGGACAGACGGACGACGGACGACAGGCGGTCACAATAGCTCACATTGAGCCTTTGGCTCAGGTGAGCTAAAAAGCCTATGCGGTAAAGGGTTAAGTGTATTTTCAATCTGTTTGCGCAAGCACAATTTCTTAACAAAATTTAAAAAACAAAATGTTGAGCGAAGCAAAGTCTTAATACTTAAATTTGGTTATTTCTGTATTAAGTTTGGTCAAAAGATCAGTGCGTCACTGTTCGTTTTCTTCATTTTCCATCGCCTGAAAGCTTAATCAATTGAACATTAATAAAAAAAAAGTTCGACAGCTTAGTGCAAGAAGTGGATGACGATGGAATATCATTAATGTTCCCATCTTTTATGTGTGGAATCCTTCCAGCTGGTTTGCGATATGTCGGTGGTTCTGCCCGCCTGCTTCTGGGCATGAAACAGTGTGATTTGTTGCATGCACGGACAACTTTTAGGTCTTCCTCCACTTGTAATTAGCTGGACCTCACGGTTTGACTTAAATACTGTTAAAGCAACGTAAACCCCAGGTACAAAAATGTACAAACAAATAATCATAATTGTTCCTATCTTTTTATGTTTGTAAACTTTATATGGTCTGTTTCCATCTACCCACATATCGGTACGTTTCCGTGAAAATGACGTACATACTGTATATTTTGCCAGATGTTGGTGAAACCCATTTCTCTTTTAATATTTTGTTACAGTTTGCAGTGCGATTAACTCTTTGATAAACAAACAGTGATGAGGGTCTGCTCTGCTTGCCTATGTATTTACAATGTGCATGTACAGTAAAACCTCTCTTAACCGGAATTCTAGTAGATAAGAATTTAGACACTTATAGGCAGGTGGCTGCTTAATGCAGGGTGAAAGTCATGCAGAAAGCTCCTCTATGAGCTTTCTGCATGACTTTCATCCTGCATTAAGCTGCCACCTGTCTCCAAGACCGACATTCATACTAAATTTAACGGCCGGTTAAGAGAGGTTATACTGTATATAGATCTGATTCTAAGTTAACAATTATACCATCGTATAACACCAGCTAAGGAATACTCGTGATGTCATTTAAGCATAATCTCAAATTTTAACAATTTCCTAAAGTACAAATTTAACTTGCCAAGCACATACAATAAAACCCCTCTAAACCGGAATTCTAATATAGAAGAATTTAGATACATTAACGCAGGTGGTTCCTCCTAGAGGAGCTTTCTGCATGACTTTTACCCTGCATTAAGCTGACACCTGTCTCAAGGGCCGATTTTTATACTAAAATTACTTTATACTGTACTTGAGTATTTTTATGAACACGAGTCCTGATAGTAATCGTGTTGACGACGGTGTCTGTTGATGATGCAAGATGTGGACAACACGTCCCACGTCGTGACAACAACATGACATTGACTGGTCAACAACAAGTTAAACATCGGGATGACAAAACACAAAACGTGGACAAGACCGTAGCATTGACTGGTTGAAAACAGGATAAACATCGCCGTGACGAAAACAAAACGTGGACAAGACCGTGGCGTTGATTGGTCGAAAACAGGATAAACATCGCTGTGACGAAAACAAAACGTTGACAAGACCGTGGCGTTGATTGGTCGAAAACAGGATAAACGTCGTTGTGACGAAAAACAAAACGTGGACAATACGGCACACGTCGTGACAAGAACGTGACACTGACTGGTCGAAAACAGAATAAACATGGCGGTGACGAAAATAAAACGAAAATAGCGGATAGACGACTAACGTTGTCTTGGCGATGGAACGACGATCCATTCGCCCGCCGTCACATTTTATACAGGCGACTGCTAAAGGCAGGATGAAGCTTAGTGCACGACACTGGCAATGCATTTAGCTATCACCTGTCTCAATCTTTTCCCTGTTCTGTATTTAGTCAAATTTTCAATATCTACTGAAAATTCATAGACAACTAGTTATGAGTTTAAAGGAAATATGGAAGGTCACCATTTGTAGCCATGTTAGAAACAAAACAAACACATTTCTAAAAGTCCTTTAGCAAACAGGACAGACCCTGGTCAGACGACTCCTACAGGAGCTGTCTGATATGAGTTTTCCCTGTTTGCAAATGCATGAAAAGGCGTTATATGAAGGTAAGGGTTAAATACGGATAATGATAGGAGCTGTCTGACACAAGCTCGTGGTCATACATGCAGTAATAAAGTCTTAACCCTTTACCTCATATAAACGCTTTTTCAAGAATTTGCAAACAGAGTGGACTCAGATCAGACGGCTCCTATAGGAGCCGTCTGATCAGGGTCTGCTCTGTTTGCGAATGGAATTTGATACATGTATATATGTTTCTTTAGTTTCGAAAATGGCTACAATACTCCAACTTCCATAATTTTTTTTATTTTATTAAAACTATTTTGTCCATGAATATTCAGTAGGTATTGAAATTTGGAACGAACATAGAACAGGGAAAAGGTTAAAATTAAATATGAATGGAGGAATGGATTGGTTCTTGTCCCAGCTGTATACTCTATCAATCAACTACATATAGTATGAATTTAGACATGACAACTTTGTTTTGCAAGCCACAGTTATCGCATGTCCTATCAAGTTACCGAGTATAGCTTGATCGTATATTTTCAGAAAAACACACTTTAAAACTCTTTCGTATGTTTTGTTTTTGTAAATGCACGATAACCTTGAATACAATATCGTATAAGGTCAGAACATGGCTGTCACTTTCCCGAGGTCGATGTAAGGCCATAAAGAAGTCAAACATGAACCAAGTACAAATAGGTTTGTTTACCTGTCTGTATAAAACACCATAAATAAAGAACAATATCGCAATGCGTACAGTTTGCAAACGTGTGACGCTTGTTTCTTCTTCCAATGCCATGTCTCAAAGATCAAAACTTTATTGCAATATACTATATGTTCAATTTTCCGTTAAACTATAATTTTCTCTGTCTTTTAATGGTTTAATCATTTACTAATAAACTATTTCAGGTAATTCAGAGTTACAGATAAAGGTGCGTACCAAAATATAAAATTCGTAATTTCTCCATCAAACCCTATACTATGGCCACACTTTAGAATCGTCTCTTCACAGTATAACGGTTCGGTGGAGAACTAATGAGATTGTTACTTTGAAAAGGCGGCAAAAACATAAATGGCAACGCTTGGAACTGATGAAGCAAGCGGGGAACCCCCCACCCCCGATATTTCCGTAGCAAAACGACGTAAAATCCGGTAAAAGAAACACCAAAGTGTGCAATGCTTACCCTATTGCACATGCACTCATTTCTACAATAATGAAATTCAGACACCATCATTCATTTTACTGTTATTGCGCAAACACTGCCACTGTATCAAGTCCAATATATTTTTCATTTCGTTACTTTTCAAAAACTATTAAAATCAATAACAAATAACTAATAACAAAAATGTATTAAGAAATAAAAATAATAAAAAACAACAACGAATAAGTAACAACGCTTGACAGCGAAAGAATTTATTTTGAATGAATAATAAAAAACAAGGCATTGTACATGTATGAGATCACAAAGATGACAAAAACATAAAATAAAAAAAAGTACACCTCAAATCTTTCTCTGATGAATATTCATGTAAGAAAAAAGAAGACTTATCATGAATAGTAATAAGCTGAAGTTTTATAATGACGTCATAACCCATTACCTCATAGGCTATTTTTAGATCCAACCTCTTTGAATAAATCTACCGACAAGGAGCATTGACTAGAGAAAAGGATTTTTTTTAGAATTTTGTAGTTTGAAACCATTGTGATAAATAGAGCTCCTATAGGAGCAAATGCTCTATTTATCACAATGGTTTCAACAAGTGGCTGTTACAGAGGCGCAGAAAGGCGTATTTATGGAGGAAAGGGTTAAACAAGTGATTATTTTAAAAATAGTAGAAACTGTATGGTTTCATGAGCAAACAGAGCAGATCTTGATAACACAGCTCTCATAGGAACTGTCTGGTCTGGGTCTACTATGCAAAAGTGTAAACATTTGCATCTATCAGGTAAAGGGTTAAACCTTTTCCTCATATAAACGCATTCTCGTGCATTTGTAAACAGAGTAGACCCAGATCAGACGGCTCCCATAGGACACAATATACATGTAGATATGATTCTACAGTTTTCGTCAAAGCAAAAGATTGCCTTGAAAAGTTTACATCATAAAAATTCAGGTACATGTAATAAATATTTATGATGTCATTATTTCTGACATGAATAATTATTCATGGTGTAAATGGTTAATTGGGTACAAAGCGATGGCTATATTGTATGTAGTTGTAGTGGACACCGTACTGTGGCTGCCATTGAGTGACAAATAGTGATGACGCTAATCAGTTGCTGCCTCTCAAACTGTAACTGATTGGATCAACACTGTATGCAGTAATAATAATAATAATAATAATAATAATAATAACAATAATAATAATAATAATAATAACAATGATAATGATAATGATAATGATAATGATAATGATAATGATAATGATAATAATAATAATAATAAGAAGAAGAAAATAAGAAAAATAAGAAAATAAATAAAAAATAAATAAATAAATAATAATAATAATAATATTTATTATAATAATAATAATAGTAATAATAATGATAATAATGATAATAATAATAATAATAATAATAATAATAATAATAATAATAATAATAATAATAATAATTATTATTATTAATAATAATAATAATAATAATAATGAAAAAACCGATAACAAAACAAAAAATTAACAAAAGCACAACAACACAAACACCAAGAAAAAATGTAATGACTGCTGCCATCTCCACTGTTCAGTTTCCTTCCAGTTTTGTTTAAGAAACATTATCAAAGAAATATCATCAAACAGTTTCGATGCTGATGAGACGTCGAGTTACTCGGCCTCTCACTTAGATCCATGCTGTTTGAAAAATATCAGCCATGTCCTGCTCAGGTCGATAAGGGATAAATTACGCTGATACAGTAGAACCTGTCTTAAGTGACCCTAAAGTGCCCATAAGGCAGATGGTAGCTTAATGCAGTTCAAAAGTAATGCAGAAAGCTCCTATAGGAGCTTTTTGCATTATTTTGCACTGCATTATGCAACCATCTGCTTTTAAGAATCCTATATTCAATAATTAATGGTCGCTTAAGACAGGTCCTGATAAATCGAAACAGTGCGGATCCCGATCAGGCAATACGTCAGTGATACGACAGTTAGTCTGGGTCTTCACTTTATGCAATAGTCCAGATGAATCACTGTTCGAGACTTAAATCTGTATATGTGCTTAAATTAACCAGTAGTTGAGTAAAAGTATCTCAATGAGAAAACCTTTCGATAAGAGTTGTTGGCCCTTAAAAGGGCCGTTTAAACCGATTTAATTCAGGCATCCGCGCCGTCTTCAGTTTCGGTATCGTTTACATCTGAGTCTTCTTCATCGCTTTCAGAAAAGTCATCAGAGTCGAAACTATCATCGTCAAAACCCGACATAGCGACTTGTCCTTGGTCAGTGACAATTTCGACGATCTCTCCGAACAGATTTCGCCGAAGATTGACGATGTCGATCGCTTTGCGGTTCGCATATTCGTAGAACATGTTCCGAATTCCTTCTACGACAGCGAGGCGAAGGCGTAGTTTATACCGAAAGCTACGGTTTCCACCCAATCTCGCGGAGTGGTACCTATGTAGAACGGCGTCCATCTTTCGATTCAACAGCACAATCTGATCACAAGCACGTCTGAATCGGTGTTGTGTTCGACGAAGTTTGTGTCTTCTTGTCGCTACGAGTTTTAATCGTGTCGGTTGGTCAGCGGGAAACATGGTGGAATCTTCAAACATCCTTTTTTGTTCTGAATGTGAACTCTTTGTCATGGGACAAGTAATGAGTACTGTGACTGGGTATCACGACTTCTTAAATACAATACCCGTGATGTTTTTTAATTTGTAGCGATTTCAGGAAATGGTTCGGTGGCACGTCCGTGCCTATGGCATGGATTGTAGGTGTAATCACGGTAATTGAGGTTTCATGCGCCCAAGGTCACAATACAATCACATATTAATGCCTTGTTAAACAGTCGATGACACGTATCTGAATGCACGCATAAACACTTATTGCAATTTGGACGCATGCACGTGTGAAAATATAATTCGATACCCGTTTCCTTTACAGAGCATTAAGTGTGTGTATGTTGATTTGGGACAAACAATAATAACGCCAATACTACGCTTTAACGCCTTCGTTTCCCACCTCCTTAATCGCTTCTTTCACCAAGAGAAAGTTTCTTTATCATTTACTCTATAGAGACACATTTGGGCACATTCGCAAATATATTAGATCCAGTTCAGACAGCTCCTATAGGCTCCTGTTCTCAAAGCCGTGAAAAGGTATTGATATGAAGCAAATGTTTTGTTAAATATTTAACGCTTTCCCTTATAAATGTAAACGCGTTTTGACGCATCTGCAAACAGAGTAGATCCAGATCAGACGGCTCCTATAGGAGCCGTCTGATCAGGGTCTGCTCTGTTTGCTTATGGTGTAATATAGATATGATTTTACAGCTTCTGTCTGAGGCAAAATTTCCTGTGTTCATATGCAATTATAAAAAAGTAATCTTATTAATATTCATGACGTCATTATTTCTTACATGAATATACACCAGGGAAAGGTTTAACCCATTACCTGTTAAATGTGGATCCAGATGAGATGACGTGTACCTGGGTTTCTCATCAGTGTACAGACTGTATGAAAATGCGGGTTTTTCTATACTCTCCATGTGGCTAGTTTTCAAGTTTGAAAAAATGTGTTATCTTCGTTTTCTTTTTAAAAAGTATCTACCAGGTTGGTTTTCCATCAGTTTGGATCCTGATGAGATGCCGAGTACATTTTATGTATTTTCTTAGATTAGTTATGAAATGGTACATGTATAACCAATTACACGCAAATACCAAAGAAATGTCACCTGTTTTAAATTATTGTATTTTTTCTTCAAATGTACGACCAGCATTCAAGTGGATTGAATTTAACCCTTCACGGCATGAATATTCGTATAAGAAATAAGGACATCATTCATATTAATTAGATTGTACTTTAGAATGACACATACACACATGTTTTTTCGACAATATCAGAAGCACTAGAATCAGATCTATGCAATTCCATAAGCAAAACGTGTAGACCCTGATCAGGCGGCTCCTACATGAGCTTTCTTATCTGTGTACAGCAAAACCTCTCTATAACGGCCACTAAATTACATCAAGTATTTTGTGTAAAAGGCAGGCGGCTACTTAAAGCCAATATGAAAGTCAAACAGAACGCTCCTATTGGAGCGTTCTGTTAAACTTTCACCTTGCTTTAAGCAGCCATCTGCCCTAAATACCAACTAATTAACACAATTTAGTGGCCGTTATAGAGAGGTTTTACTGTATACTTTCTTTGCAAAGGCGTAAAAAGGGCGTGTTTAAGGAGTAAAGATTTCAACGCATTTGCAAACGGAGTATAGCCAGAACAAAGGCTCCTTATGTAGGAGCCATCTGACTAGGGTCTGCTCTGTTTACTTATGAAATAACACGGATCTGCATCTGCACTTTCCACCATGACAACCATTTCACGTGTTCATGTACAATAAAAACCTAAACTAATTCATATTCATGACGTCATATTTCTTACATGAATATTCACAAAGCTTAAGGGTCATGGAGCAGAAACACATTCGGCACCCCTATTGTATCCATCTATTCAAAGATTATCACAAACGTAAAAGATTAACCATGGATAAATGTTTAATTTATTGATTCTGTTGTAAAAATAACTTCTACGAACATCCGATCTGTTTTAGTTTTTAACTTAAATTTCATTTTTAACCCTTCGCTTGCTAATCGCGTCAATATACCTACCTGTAAATAGTAAAGACCCAGATGAGACAGCTCCTGCAGGAGCTGTCTCATCAGGGTCTGCACTATTTACAAGATGATTGTGCAACCAGTGCACTCCACAGCAGTGATTGCACCGCGAAATACTTGTACACCGTGAAGATATATGTAATTATACAACAAGGCATGGGTAAAGAAGGAGAAATGTATTTTAAAATTCAGCAAGCGAAGGGTTAACAGTGAATCCAAGATGGCCGTCGTTCTAAACAATACTTGTGGCACGTTACTGTTCGTTCAATTCGTTCTGAAAACCTTTGAGAAACTATAGACTCGGTGCCAATTTATTTTAACGCCGAATAAGTCGGTGTCTCATCTGGATTTAGACTGTTTGCAATTTTAAGACATGTCGTACCCAGGCTTAAACATTTATTCCATAAATACGACTTTCTACGCCTTTGCAAACAGACTTGACCCAGATCAGGGTCTGCTCTGTTTGCTTATGAAATAATATAGATATGGTTCTATAGTTTCTGTCATTGTCAAACTTTCATATGTTCATGTGTCATTATAAAAACTAATCTAATCGACATTCATATAAACCTTTAGACTTTGCAAACTATGTAGAACTAGATCAGATCTGGACCGATTACCGACCGTCAGGCCGATTCTGTTTTGCTGACTTGTGTGACAGTGTAGAACTTGATCAGAAGCCATATTTTACATCTGATCTTGTTCTACACTGTGTGCAAAATCTTTTTGCTATTTTTCATTTAGCACGACTCATTTAAAGGTTTGAATTATGGCAAGGTACATTTTAAGACATGGGCTCATTTAACGAGTTTAGCTATCAGCTATAGCAGGGCTGAATCAAAGACTGACTCTTATGTAGCAAGGCATTTTTAAAGATTCGAGCGATAGCTGGGCAATTTTAAATATTGAGTCATAGCAGGGCTAGTATAAGTATTGCCCTATAGCAAGTGTTGAGCTACAGCAGGGCTCATATAATGATTTAAAAAAAATATATGTAGCAGGGGTAATTGAAATGAGCTCTAGCAGGGCTCATTTAAGGATCTACGCAAGACAACATATTTTGCACAAGACGATTGGCCCTATAGCTAATGATATAATATCAACGATATTCGATCTTTCAGGTTTTACCCATTCCCTCATATTGACGCATCTGTAACACGCTCCTTTTGACGCCTCTGTAAATTTCAGCGTTTGAAACCATTGTGATAAATAGAGCATTTGCTCCTGTGGAGCAAATGCTCTATTTTTCACAGTGGTTTAAAACTGGCCTACAGCATTCTAAAAGTTAGTAAAGGCTCCTATTCGGTAGCTTTATTCAAAGGGGTTGGATCTAAAATTAGCCTATAAGAGAATGGGTTAAATTGCGATGATGGAGAAAAGGAAAATGTAATGGGACTGATATGAAGACAAACAATGCGTACAATCTGTATCGTATAATATGATTATTTATTACTGATACAATTGAAATAACACCCGCACCTAATACCCACTTTAACAAACAATAAGACAAAACATACCTAAATTGAAACTAAACAGTTTTTTTTAAACTCTTTCACTGTTCAGTATTTATTCCAGATTTCAATACCTTCTGGACATTCAAGGTCAAATTAGTTATAATGAAATATGGAAGGTGAAACTGTGTTGCCATTTTAGAAACTAAAACACAGATCTTTTAAAGTCAATTAGCAAACACAGTAGACCCAGTTCAGACAAAAACTGTAGAATCAGATCTACATATATGTTGTGTCAAAAGCAAACAGATTAGACCCTGATCAGACGGCTCCTATGGGCGCCGTCTGATCTGGGTCTACTCTGTTTGCAAATTCGCGAGAATGCGTCTATATGAAGAAAAGCGTTAACCATTTACCTGATAGATGCACATGTTTTACACTTTTGCATAGTACACCCAGACCAGACAGTTCCTATAGGAGCTGTAGTATCATGATCTGCTGTGTTTGCTCATGAAACAATACAGTTTCTGCATTTTTTTTTTAAAACAATCGCTTGTTTATGACGTCATTATAAGACTTCAGGGATATAGGTCTACTCTGTTTGCAGATGCGTCAAAAGGCGTTTGTATGAGGTAAAGTGTTACTTTTTCTCAGGCTTCTAGAGTGTCTTGACCTACATTTGCAAACAGTTTGGATCCAGATGAGACGCGGTGTAACTCGACCCCTCATCAGGATCTAAGTTGATTGAAAGGGTTAACCCTTTCGGCGCCAATTTTCAAATTGTCGTCTGCTATCCAAGTTTGTTAAAACATTTAGTTAAGTAAGGAAACGAGATAAATAAGTGCAAATTTCAGAGGAATAAAGCAGAGATATAGAAATAGAGATTGAGACAAAAAGTGAAGTCCCTGATCAAACGCCGCCTTGAAAAGGCGGCGTCTGATCTGGGACTGCACTATTTGTCATGGTGCATTTATGCGACATTGGCGATGAAAGGGTTTAATAAACAACAAATGAATATAACCCCACTCGTGCTTAGTGTCCCTTAACCATTTCCCTGTTCTATGTTTATTACAAATTACATTACCTACTGAATAGTCACGTACGTATTTGTAATAATGAGGTATGGAAAGTGGAAGATTGTAGCCATTTTAGAATATATAGAAACGGATCTACCAAATTCCATTAGCAAACAGAGCAGACCCTGATCAGACGGCTCCTATAGGAGCCGTCTGATCTGGGTCTACTCTGTTTGCAGATGCGCGTAAACACGTTTATATGAGGGAAAGGCTTAAAAGGGTAGATTAAGATTAGAAGGCTCCTGTAGAAGTCCTCTAATCAGAATCTACACGGTTTGCTTAATATTTTCTACGCAAATATTATATAACAGATACTACTAATGAACAAACAACTTGTTCAAAATACTCATTGGGTCGAGTCCACTCCGATAAACGGGTAAAATAGAACCTCTTACATCAGCAAAAATGGTGGACCACAAGAAGATAAATTGGTCAATATGTAGACTATACAGTGCTCCCTCTCTACAACGACACCCTTTGGGATACGAAGATTGTATATGTTGTTCAGAGGGAGTTGTTATAGGGAGGGAAAATAAAACATAATTAGCTTGTTTGCAGAATCCCAGATAAGGTGTATTTCGAGAACTAAAACCGTCATGCCTCTATCAAACCCTATGTTGTGACCACTCTTTAAGAGTGGTCACAACATAGGGTTTGATGGAGGCATAAAGAAAATACGATGGAAAAGGGTTGTTTCTGGAGTCTTGTTGTTTCGGAAACAGTGACATGCGTTGTTGTAAGGAGGGAATCATTATTGAGAGGGCCGTTGTAGGGAGGGAGCACTGTATAACACAGTTAACACTAACAAGCGAGCTGAAGACGAAACAAACGTTCGTATTTTGTATCAGTTGTAAACAAGAAAGTCATCAACCCAGCAACTGGACAAAGCGACATGTTTAACGCTTTACTCCATGAATATTCATATAAAATGTAATGACATCATGGATATGAGTTAGATTAATTGTTATAATAGGACATGCATACAGGAGGTTTGGGCCAGGGCAAATATTGTAAAATCATTTCTATATCATATCATAAGCAAACAGAGCAGACCCTGATCAGATGTATCCTACAGGAGCCGTCTGAAACGGGTCTTCTCTGTTTGCAAATACATACAAAGGTTTATTTATAGAGTAAAGGGTTAATCAAACAGGTTCACTCCTTATACCCAACATTCAAATCAGTATCCATGTCGGGTAAGGGCCATATATTCTTCCAGAGACACCTTCTTCTAAAGGAGCTTTCTGCATGACGTTCACCCTGCATTAAGCAGACACCTGCCTAAACGACCCCAATTCTTTATTACTGAAGATTCGCGTTAAAAAGGTTTTGCTATAGATCTATACCAGACTTGGAGCGCTTCTACAATGTTCACAATTCTAATCAGTTGTGTGACACAGCGCAACTATAAACTCAGTATCATGTTAACCATTTCCCTCATATTGACGACTTTTGACGACTCTGTAAAAGCCACTTTGTGAAACCATTGTGATAAATAGAGCATTTGCTCCTATAGGAGCAAATGCTCTATTTATCACAATGGTTTCAAACTACAAAATTCTAAAATGTTCCTTTTCTCTAGTTAATGCTCCTTTTCGGTAGATTTATTCAAAGAGGTATCTAAAAATAGCCTATGAGGTAATGAGTTAGGCGTAACCTGACCCACATTTGCAAACAGTTTGGATCCAGATGAGACGCCGAGTAACTCCCTACAAGTACTTGTACGTATCGGAACTTCGAAAGTAAGTAACAATAAAACAGATTAGAATTTGAGCCGACAAAAAATTCATAGTATGGTAAAGGCTAACCCTTACAACGCTGACATTTCAAATGGACTATTCCAAAATTCAAACAGGTCGAGATTATGATGAATGTTTAGGGATTTTTTCAAACGAAAAGTGTAACATGACAAACAGTGCAGACCCTAATGAGAGGGCTCCTCTAGGAGCCCTCTCATCTGGGTATACACTGTTTGCAAAGGACATTAGTGAATCGTGTCCGCCACACTAAGGGTTAAAGATTTTTAAAACTATTTATTAGTGGCCCATTTTCTACTATTGAAATGTTTCTTCAACAGAGATGGCATCTAGAGTGACAAGTATATTTCTGTCAACCGTTCTCGGCAATTGTTCAAATGAAACAGAACAAAGTAAACCTGTATTTAACCCTTCACTTGATAACCCCGCATATTCCCTTCCTTCAAACAGAGTAGACCCAGCTCAGACAGCTCCTATAAAAGCAGTCTCATTTAAAACTGCTCTGTTTGCGTGTAAATATATTACATATCTACTCCTCTATCTCATTAAATTTCCATATTACGTTTTTTAACCCTTTCCCTGTTCTATGTTTATTCCAAATTTCAATACCTACTGACTATTCAAAGACAAAATAATTATAATGAATTATAGAAGGTTGGACATTGTAGATATTTTAGAAAGCAAAGAAACAGGTCTATCAAATCCCATGAGCAAACAGAGCAGACTCTGATCAGACGGCTCCTTTAGGAGCCGTCTGATTTGGGTCTACTCTGTTTGCATTTGCGTGAAAACACGTTTATATGAGGGAAATTAATACAAAGTCATATGGACCAAGTCTTATATATTCATCAAGTAAAGGGTTAACACATTTGCATATACATTTCTAAACCAACTACACGTATGTATGTATGCACTATAACCCTGTGTATAACACATTCACCCAGCACACCGTCATGATCACACAGTTCTGTGTTTATATGCTATTATAAATGCTCCCACATATCATTTCAAAATGCTGTCTATTTAGGCATTAACATACATTTGCTCGTAGTATAGTAAAACCTCTCTATAACGGCCACTAAATTACCTCAAGTATTTTGTGTTAAAGGCAGGTGGCTGCTTAAAGCAAGGTGATAGTAAAACAGAACGCTCCCATAGGAGCGTTCTGTTTTACAATCACCTCGCTTTAAGCAGCCACCTGCACAACATACCAACTAATTAACACAATTTAGTGGCCGTTATAGAGAGGTTTTACTGTATTACAAATGCCGTGCCTTTACGCAATATCAGACAACCACTCGCCCGTAGCATTTTACAAAATGCCACGTGTTTAGATAGTTGATGTTGGCCACTCGCTCGTAGCATTTTACAAAATGCCACGTGTTTAGACAGTTGATGTTGGCCACTCGCTCGAAGCATTGCAAAATGCTACGTTCGAGTATGTAGGCAATACCAGACAGTCACTCATTCGTTGCTCTATAAAATGCCATGCATTTAGGCAATGTCATACAGTCACCCACTCGTTATTAGATACAAAATGCCATGTATTTAGGCAATATCAAAACGCCAATCACTCGTTGTTCAACAAAACGACATGTATTTAGGCAATGTCATACAATCACCAGCTCGTTATTCTACAAAATACCACGTTTTTAGACAATGTCACAAGTCATCCGCTCCTTATTCAACAAAATGCCATGTATTTAGGCAATATTAAAAAGCCACTCACTCGCCGCTGCTCTACAAACTGCCATATATTTAGGCAATGCATGAATCAGAGAAACACTTACATGTATTTATATACTCTCACATCGCCACGGGTTCAGACACACATTCATTAGTAATCACAATGCCATGTAGGCACTATCCAACACATCTCTGGCAACTATAGGCGTTTCGTGTTTTATTACAAAAATATATATTTCTAACAAATTTCTACTATCATAACACATATTAAGTATATACAATCTGACTGTGTTTTTGTAGTGGAATTAACCTTTAGCCTGCAAATTATATTTACCTAATTTTTCACCTATTACATTTTCAAAATTCAAGCTATAATTAATTTGTCTACCAAAATGCAAGCAGGGTGTCAAAGAGTTTGGATTCTTATGAGACGCCGTTAGTCGGCGTTTGGTCTGAATCCAAACTGTTTGCATAGGTATTCACTCATCCGCCCATAGCAGGATAAAGGTTAATAAAACCAAATTGTTCAAACAACTTTTGTTCAACGTGCTAAAATGTTTATTCTCAATTTATTCTCAAACAAATTTATAGACATACAGTTGAACTTCGATATCTCGATAACCGATGTTCGAGTAATCAGATCCCTAATTTGAATAAAATCTCAAGTCCACAGCTTGATGCAGGTCGAAAGTAATTACTTTCGACCTGCATAAAGCTGTGGCATGTGTTTCTAGATATGCGCAGTGATACATTTTAGAACAATTCTGCATTGTAAATTATGGAAGCACCTAACGTTTACTTCGATGTATCTCGAAGTTCAAGTTATCGGAGTTCGAGATATTGAGGTTCAGCGGTATTTGCAAAGTTCGAGCAAATCTCCTCAGCTATATTCTCAATAGAAAATCCTTCTCTAATTCCGAACATATCTCGGATGTAACTGATGGTCATGCATTACAAATAACTGAAAATGGAATGTTATCTTGAGTTTATAACAAAACTTGTCTCTGTGGAGAGCTAACGATACTTTGAGATTCTGCATGGTTCAATGCTATTGTCAGTGCTATAGGGTCAGACGCATGGCTACCATGCGTGATTGAACCCATGTTTAACAACAACTCCTTTATTTCTCCATCAAAACCACATGACGTGACCACTTTGTTAGAATTTAAAAAATGGCCACAGAGGTCCAAATAAGATGCGTAAATTCAAACATGTTCAATATTATCTTCTTTATTTCTCCATCAAACCCTATGTTGTGACCACTCTTCGACGATTCTAAAGAGTGGTCACAGCATAGGGTTTGGTGGAGAAAAGATGATTTTAGTATTTGAGTTTATCTGTTGCTCTGGATCGTCATATTAAAGGATTATGGTAATGAAATGACACTTAGTATTTGAAATCACTTGAAGGCTCTATACTGACATTTGTTCTTGGAGTCCAAAATTACTGTACTTCTACCAATACACAACAAAATGTAAATGCACATATGATACTGACAAAGTGTTACGTCGATCCAATATCACAGATTGGTCCAGCTTTTAAAACATTAATAATGACAACTCTTGTCATATTTTGTACCATATTGTTAACAGTTGCGTCCCTTGCATCATACAACTAGTCCATCCAGTTTTGTCATGACATCATCAGCAATAATAAAATGAAACACAGCAAGGCTGGAATAGTTGAAGAATGTATTGGTCCTGCACCTGAAAACATATACAAGGTTTAAATCATTTAATGTCCTTATAATGTCTTAACCCTTTTCTTCATACATGTATAAACATTTTTTTCATGCATCTGAAAACAGAGTAGACACATCTGATCACGGTCTGCTTTGTTTGCTAATGGAATTTGAAAGATCTGTTTCTTTATTTTCTAAAATGGTTACAATGTTCCACCTGCCTTATTTTGTCGACGAATATTAGTAGGTATTGACATTCTGAATGAATATAGAAAAAGGGTTAATATACTATTTTTTATTTGGGTTTGTCGACGTTTCAATAGTGTTTCTTTCATTTCAGTATTCCATATTATTAGTTATGCAATGCTTAGTCCCATATGAATATTTGCTGGCAGTGTATATTCCATATTAGGGACACTAAGCACTGCATAACGAATTTACTTTACCGACTACCTTTAATTTCAAGCATTTACACGCATGGTTGCATCATAGGCCTACACGTATGGCTTTGAGCGGACGTATTTCGAGGAGTAACAAGGGAATTAACTCTTTGCGACATTGATGTGACAATAATCAGAATTATTTTTCTTGTGAATTAATTATCTCCCTTTAATAGAAAAAAAAGAAAATAATTGTTTTTTCTACTCAAATGTCATATATATTTTGTATTTTTTTATCATTATAAAACTAACTGATGTTTATATATCAATGACAATAAAGCATAAATTATACATGTATGTATGCATTTTTAAAACCATGTTAGGATAAACACAACTGATTATTATAAGTTGGAGAAAAGCATATGGCTGTCAAGCAAGGGTATTAACTCTTATAAAGACATGATATGGAATTTAGTAACCCCATATGGGTTTTATGGGGTTTTCACGTGACCTCAATTGACCAGCGGAATGACTAGAATTTAGCAGGAGGAAAGATAAATAGACTTACGTAGTTTTCCGAGTGGAATAACCTATCAGTGTTTAACTATATACAGCTAACTCTAACTCGAACTCGGATAACTCGAAAATTGGGATAACTCGAACAAAATGTTTAGTCCTTCCAAAAATTAAAATACAGAATTGCTTTAAACTGCATCGCTACAGGTATCTAGAAACACATGTTGAAGCGTAATACAGGAGCTTTCAGCATTACTTTAGACCTGTATTAAGCTGTGAACTCGAGAAATTGTTCAGATAATAAATCGGATAACTCGAACTTCTGTTATCTCGAACTAATTTGTATGGTCCCTCGAAGTTCGAGTTATCGAAGTTCAACTGTAGTCCACTCAGTATGAACTGCTTAAACTTGCTAGAGGATTTTGAATGACAAACAGTGCAAACTCTAATCATGGACTCCTGTACGAGCTCTCTGACCTGAGTCTACACTGTTTGCAAATGACAATGCATGCATATCACGCATTCAAATGCGTATATTGATTGTTTCGTACCACCTTATTAAATACATGTGAGGGCGTCTGCATATAAATACAACTAAATCTAGCATTGTTGCAGACATTAGAGTGGATTCGAGTAACCATCATGGAGTTGGTAAGTGCCTTGAAATGCGTGTACATTGTCAATAAATGAGCTGTATCGCGCATACGAAATCTGTGTACATTGTCAATAAATGAGCTGTATCGCGTATACGAATTGTTTGTACATTGTCAATAAATGAGCTGTATCGCGCATACGAATTGTTTGTACATTGTCAATAAATGAGCTGTATCGCGTATACGAATTGTTTGTACATTGTCAATAAATGAGCTGTATCGCATATATATACATACGAACTGTTTGTACATTGTCAATAAATGAGCTGTATCGCGCATACGAATTGTTTGTACATTGTCAATAAATGAGCTGTATCGCGTATACGAACTGTTTGTACATTGTCAATAAATGAGCTGTATCGCGTATACGAATTGTTTGTACATTGTCAATAAATGAGCTGTATCGCGTATACGAACTGTTTGTACATTGTCAATAAATGAGCTGTATCGCGTATACGAATTGTTTGTACATTGTCAATAAATGAGCTGTATCGCGTATACGAACTGTTTGTACTTTGTCAATAAATGAGCTGTATCGCGTATACGAACTGTTTGTACATTGTCAATAAATGAGCTGTATCGCGTATACGAATTGTTTGTACATTGTCAATAAATGAGCTGTATCGCGTATACGAACTGTTTGTACATTGCCAATAAATGAGCTGTATCGCGTATACGAATTGTTTGTACATTGTCAATAAATGAGCTGTATCGCGTATACGAACTGTTTGTACATTGTCAATAAATGAGCTGTATCGCGTATACGAATTGTTTGTACATTGTCAATAAATGAGCTGTATCGCGTATACGAACTGTTTGTACATTGTCAATGAATGATCTATACGGCGTATATGAACAGTGTGTCCATTGTCAATGAATGATCTATATGGCGTATACGAACTGTGTGTACATTGTCAATGAATGATCTGTACGGCGTATACGAATTATGTGTACATTGTCTGTCAATGGTTAAGCTATACGGTGTATACGAACAGTGTGTACACTGTCTGCCAATCGTTTAGTTGTACGGTGTATACGAACTGTGTTAACATTGTCTGTCAATCTGAACGGCGCATACGAAGCGTATGTACATTGTCAATGATTGAGCTGCACGAATTGTGTGCACATTGTCTGTACGGCGTATACGAACTGTTTGTACAGTGTCAATGATTGAAATGTACGGCGTATACGAACTGTGTGTACATTGTCAATGACTGGAATGTACGGCGTAAGCAAACTGTGTGTACAGTGTCTGTCAATACTGGAACTCATACCAACCGCATGTACATTGTTGGACAATAACAGAGCTGCACGGCGTATACGAACTGTGCGTGCATTGTTAGTGATTGAGGTGTACGACAAATACGAACCGTGTGCACATGAATTAGTCGCTGAAAAAACTGAACAGAGTATACGAACTGTGTGTACAGTGTTAGTCAATGATTAAGTTGTACGGCAAATACGAACTGTGTGTACAGTGTTAGTCAATGATTGAGCTGAAAGACTTATACGAACTGTTTGTGCATTGTTAATGATTGAGTTGTACGACATATACGAACTGTTTGTACATTGTTAATGATTGAGTTGTACGGCAAATACGAACTGTTTGTACATTGTTAATGATTGAGTTGTACGGCAAATACGAACTGTTTGTACATTGTGAATGATTGAGTTGTACGACAAATACGAACTGTTTGTGCATTGTTAATGATTGAGTTGTACGACAAATACCAACTGTTTGTACATTGTTAATGATTGAGTTGTACGGCAAATATGAACTGTGTGTACATTGTTAGTCAATGATTGAGCTGTACGACTTATACGAACTGTTTGTACATTGTTAATGATTGAGTTGTACGACAAATACGAACTGTTTGTGCATTGTTAATGATTGAGTTGTACGACAAATACGAACTGTGCGTACATTGTTAATGCTTGAGTTGTACGACAAATACGAACTGTTTGTGCATTGTTAATGATTGAGTTGTACGACAAATACGAACTGTTTGTGCATTGTTAATGATTGAGTTGTACGACAAATACGAACTGTGTGTACATTGTTAGTCAATGATTGAGCTGTACGACTTATACGAACTGTGTGTACATTGTTAGTCAATGATTGAGTTGTACGGCAAATACGAACTGTGTGTACATTGTTAGTCAATGATTGAGCTGTACGACTTATACGAACTGTTTGTACATTGTTAATGATTGAGTTGTACGACAAATACGAACTGTTTGTGCATTGTTAATGATTGAGTTGTACGGCAAATACGAACTGTTTGTGCATTGTTAATGATTGAGTTGTACGACATATACGAACTGTGTGTACATTGTTAGTCAATGATTGAGTTGTACGACAAATACGAACGATGTGTACATTGTTAATAATTGAGTTGTACGACAAATACGAAATATGTGTACATTGTTAGTCAATGATTGAGTTGTACGACAAATACGAACGGTGTGTACATTGTTAATGATTGAGTTGTACGACAAATACGAACTGTGTGTACATTGTTAGTCAATGATTGAGTTGTACGACAAATACGAACTGTGCGTACATTGTTAATGCTTTAGTTGTACGGCAAATACGAACTGTTTGTGCATTGTTAATGATTGAGTTGTACGACATATACGAACTGTGTGTACATTGTTAGTCAATGATTGAGTTGTACGACAAATATGAACGGTGTGTACATTGTTAATAATTGAGTTGTACGACAAATACGAAATGTGTGTACATTGTTAGTCAATGATTGAGTTGTACGACAAATACGAACGGTGTGTACATTGTTAATGATTGAGTTGTACGACAAATACGAACTGTGTGTACATTGTTAGTCAATGATTGAGTTGTACGACAAATACGAACTGTGCGTACATTGTTAATGATTGAGATGTACGGCATGTGTGACCTGTGTGTACGGGCGAATTGCATTTGCGCACAAACCGAAAAATAATTGCATATCAAAAGCGGACATCTGACAGTGTTTAACATAGTCTAACGGAATAGATACACGTGCGCATTTGATAGTAAAATCTTGTGCGCATATGAAACCTTTTTTTGGTGCGCAAACGAAGGAAAATAAATCCGCAAATGATATGCCAATGTGCGCAAATGCAAATCTCCGGTGTGTACATTGATAGTACGGCGTAAACGGAATGCGTGTACATTGTCTGTTAAAATAGTATCATTGCTAGCCTTTAAGACAGGTGGCAGTTTAATGCAGGTTGAAAGTCAATGTAATTAAGTCATACAGAAAGCTTCCAGAAAGCACCCACCTGATTAAAATATATCTTACTCCAGTTTAGCGGGGTTTTACTAAAGTTTGGGTGGCTCATTTAAGAAAGCGTTGATTGTGGCTCGGTTACAAAGTATGATTAGTGATCTAGTTATAACATATTGGACTGTGGTTCAGTTACACCACTTTTGGTTGTAGTTCAGTTATAAAACAACAGGACTCACTACTATAATCTTTGCATTCGTGCTCGTCGCTGCCGTCGTGACACTGTAACGTGTCGTCACACATATTGCCTAGGGGGATACACTGCAGGCGGCTCAGGCACATAAATGTGGTCTGGTTGCACTTGTTGATGTCGAAGTTTGGCGGCAAATCTGAAATGCAAACGGCAAACGACATGGCTGTTGAATTCTATAACGGCCACTAAATTACATCGAGTATTTTGTGTTATAGGCAGGTGGCTGCTAAAGCAATGTGAAAGTAAAACAGAACGCTCCCATAGGAGCGTTCTGTTTTACTTTCACCTTGCTTTAAGCAGCCACCTGCCCTAAATACAAAATAATTTAGTGGCCGTTATAGAGAGGTTTTACTGTATCTGTATTGTGTCATTAGGGATTACATGTATTGATCGCTTTGAAAGGGCCCAATTCTAAAATGTTTATGGCACATGGTAGCTTTGTCTGATAGAAACATCCGTTTCGTGCCTTTGCAAACAGAGTAGACCCAGACCAGATGATTCCTGTAGAAACGTCTGATAAGGGTCGGATACGAAGTGGTATAGATATGATTCTTCATTTTTTACAATGGTCAAAAGGTATTTTGTTAATATGCCATTAATAAAAGCTAATCAATATTTACGAAATCACTACAGTGCTCCCTCCCTACAACGGCCCTTTCAATAACGATTCCCTCCTTACAACAACGCATGTCACTGTTTCCGAAGCAACAAGGCTCCAGAAACAACTTTTTTCCATCATATTTTCTTTATGCCTCTATCAACCCTATGTTGTGACCACTCTAAAGAGTGGTCGCAACATAGGGTTTGATTGAGGCATAACGGTTTTAGTTCTCGAAATACACCTGATCTGCGGATTTGCAAACAAGCTAATTATGTTTGATTTTCCCTCCCTATAACAACTCCCTCTGAACAACACATACAATCTTCGTATCCCAAAGGGTGTCGTTGTAGCACTGTATATTCATCAGTAACCCTTTCCTTGTTTAATATTCTTGTAAGAAATAATGACAAAGTGAATATTTATTAGCTGAAGTTTTATAATGCCATATCTGCACCTGATGTTTTGGCTCAGACAGACACTGTAGAATCAGATCTTTATTATAGCATGGAAGCAAACAGAACAGACCCTAATTAGTCCTGGTCTGGGTCTGCTCTGTTTGCAAATGCGTGAAAAGCTGTTAATATGAAGGAAATTACGCCATATGATAAGATTACCTGGACACTCCCAGTCGTTGCACGAGGCCGACACCATGGCCTTGCCCTCGCAGTCCTTGCCTCCATGTTTGGGCTTTGGGGCATTGCACTCTCTCTCCCGTTTTGTCACCCCTCCGTCACACATCTCCGAACACTCGCTCCATGGTCCCCAGAAATTCCAGTGTCCATCAACTGTAAAATAAAATATAAACTAATCTTCCCTCCACAAACTGAGTAAATTGTCGGCCACACAAAGTTTCTCTTGCTTAAAGCCAGAACATATCTGAAGAACGTTATATTAAAAGCAGCATTCACCGTACATAAACTCCCTATAAAGCGGTATTTTTAGTAAAGAATAATTCTTTTTAAGCTGGTGGTTGCTAAATGCAGGATAAAAGTCATGCAGAAAGCTCCTTTTGGAACTTTCTGCAAGGCTTTCTCTCTGCATTAAGCTGCCACCACCTGTCTTACATACCAACATTGGTACTAATTTGCACTTCCGGTTTAGAGGAGTTTTACTGTACTCGGTTCCAGTATCTTTCAGTACATCTACATACCCGTGCCTACATTCGGTGCAAAGTTGTAGTGACAGAAGACACCAAAGAATATCATTTTAAAGGGGAAGTCCCTACATTCGACGTGTTTCAGAAATGCCGAAAATATACAAACTTCATTTGTTTATATGCAGAAAAGTAGTATATCGCATGAAATCCTATCCAATAAACGTTGAAAATGACAAAACATCCAAGTGTTTTATATCGACGATTCCGCTTTTAAATCTTTCAGTTTTATTCAGGTTGGGTTTTAGTTTCGTATCTGTTTGCGCTATTCGCGTCTCTCCGATCAATTCCGAGAAAAGTTGTTACGTAAACAATGGAGGGATCGGGTGATCATCGGCAAAACGCGGAAAATTTGAACGGAAAAGGCTAATAAAACTTTGTTGTTGAGCAAAATTATAAGTATTGATGAAATCGGTTTATTTTGTATCATAGGGTCATTTTTCGATATAAGTTCAAATTGACAATCTTTTATAATTATTATACCACATTTATATAGCGCTCTTTTCACACAGGATATGTGCGTTCAAAAGCGTTCAAATCTTCATAATAATGATTGAGTATAACACATACCAAGTTTATATTATTGAATATATGCGTTCTTTGTAGGGACTTCCTCTTTAATGTAGCAATTTAGTTTACAGTTACATAAATAATTGGAAGAAACATCTTAAAATACAGTACAACTCTCTAAACCCGACGTTCAATTTATTATAAATGTCGGTCTCGGAGACAGGTGGCAGCTTAATACAGGATAGAAGTCATGCAGAAAGCTCCCAAAGGTTTTACTGTAGTATTGTTTTTTTGTTTCCTTCGGGACCAAAATTCAAATCGTCTATACAACTGCAAATTAGAAGTTGTTGCCAAGACATTATCATCATCGGTGTTTCGAGTCGAAATATTGCCATATCCTTTTCGACACTGGTCATAACTTCGTATTTGCAGCTTTAAAGTATCCATTCTCTTTTGCTCTTAGATATGCATTAAGGTTTTCTATATGGACCAAGAAAAAGGTGTATCCCCCGGGTTGTGCGAATTGTCTATACTAATTGACAACCATTTTATCATCCACAACGGCGACAGCACGTCACCATCACTCAAAATTACAGCAGAAAACTACTTAATGGGTACAGAAGAGTGTCCATAGAAGAGGTGATTGCATAACACAGTACGCACGTAATGCAAAACGCCCCCACGGGAGCTGTCGGCATAAGTTTCGCTATGTCGTACAAGTTACTCACGCGTCTAACAATACGAACAAATACCCTACCCTTGGACTTTACTTTTAAGCTATCACCTTTCTTTAAAGCCCATAATTAAAAGTCTCTTGAGTCACTTTACAAACAATTGATAAACACCGAAATCATTATTTCTCGAGAGGATTCTAAAGAGTGGTCACAACATAGGCTATTGTGGGGGAAATAAAGGAGACATTCCTGAAAAAAGAAGATATTAATTTCTGCATGTATTCTACGCCACTGCATATAAATATATAAACACAATGATAAAGTCTTAATCTTACTTGGGCACGGCAGACCCGTGCTGCACTCATGGATGTCCTCGTACTTGAATGCCTGATCTTCGTCGGTTGTCTTCGGTGACATCCAGGTCTTCTTGCGCTTCATTATGCCGTAGCCGCATGTAACTGAGCAAGAGGACCACTGGCTCCACACCGACCACTCGCCCGCCTGACACACGCTCACTGTGACTGATATAGAAAATATTCAATCTAAATAGTTAAACAGTATGCGCATTAATACGGAGTTTTATTCAAGCTACCTAAACATTCGATCATTTACTGTTAGAAAATATTACTTAATCAAACTTTAATCTTGAACAAATATCACCTATTTTGTCGCGAAAATTTAGAAATTTAGTCGACAACAAAACGCTCTCTTTGTCTTCGTGAACAAATCTAGATTTCAGCTACATGTAGTATATTTCGTCCTCTACCACTGGTCGCCGGAAAGCGATTAGTAGGACACGCAGTTAGCTGTAGCGGGCGAAACGGTGAATACCTTTGCAAAAAGTTTGGATCCAGATGAGACGCCGAGTAACTCGGCGTCTCATTTGGATCCAAACTATGTGAAACTCCCCTTTATATACATTGAAGGAATGTCTATTTTGAAACATAAAGCAGATGATAATGTTTGGAGACAAAAGTATTTGGCGTCAAAAGAGATATAATTATGTCTAATGGCAAGGTGGCATACGTTCAAGGTTATAAAACCCTGAGTCTGAGTCTGAGATCATTCTCAAGTATCTGATTGGTCAGATTCTGAGCAAGCTCAGAATCTGACCAATCAGATGCTTGAGAATGATCTCAGACTCAAGCAAAACGTTTTATAACCTCTGTACATGATCATGCCCATTATCACTAAATTAGTTTTAAGCTTACGAAAATGCATCTTTAACGAATCACATCGGTTGGACAAAATTTGGTAGAGGGTCACCTTATAATTTCTGTCAAATAATATAGAAATATGTCCAGCAGTTCCTGGCAAAAACATTGTCTCAGTGTTTCATTAAGGTTGCATGACAGCCAGCATGCTACAAGGATTTCAATTGTTTGAACAAAAATGAAAGAAGATCTCACGCGGACCATTTCTGTGAACTTTGTTCAACTGACCTTAGTGTTTAGGCAAGTAAACTGCTAACGACGGACGGTGATGGACGACGACGACAGACACAGCGCTGTCACATTTGCTAACCATGACCTTTTACTCCATAAATATTTATGTAAATTATAACGCAATAGGTAATGGGTGCGTAATCCATTTACAAAACTCGTCATGTCTCCACAAAGTATATGGTATGGCTACTCTTTAAAATCGTCTCTTAGAGACACTTCTAAAATGTGGTGACAACATGGGTCTTGGAGGAGAACTAAAGTGATAGTCTCTATTTGCAACGTGTTTTGAAACAATTACATTAACCATTTGTTTATATGCTGAAAAGAAGTATATAGCAAGAAAACCAGTGGAACAAACACCGAAGAACTACAACTTTTATGTTTTTGATATGTTATTCGGAAATTTATTAGTATTTATTCGGTTCGCGTTTTAGTGTCGTTAACTGTTCCACCAAGGTCGATAATATTTTGTTGTAGAACAAACATTATAAGCATCTAATGAAAACGGTTTATTTGGTATCACAGGGGCAGTTTTCGATATAAGTTGATATTGAAAATCTTCATAATAATGCTTGAACCTAACATATACCAAGATTTATTATATTATTGAAAATATGCGTTCATTGTAGGGACTTCCTTTTTCCCTCATATTGACGACGTTTGACGACTCTGTAAAATCACTTTGTGAAACCATTGTGACAAATAGAGCATTTGCTCCTATAGGAGCAAATGCTTTATTTATCACAATGGTTTCAAACTACAAAATTTTAAAATTTTCCTTTTCTCTAAATAATGCTCCTTTTCGGTAGATTTATTCAAAAACGTTGTATCTAAAAATAACCAAGAGGTAATGAGTTAAAGGAGCCATTCTTACATGTAACCCTTTACTTCATGAACATTTACGAGAAAATAATGAAATCATGAATATTAATTTAATTATTTTTTATAATGGCATATGAACACATGGCATTTTGGCTCATATAGAAACTGTAGAATCAGATATATAACAATGCAGACCCTGACCAGACCCCGATCAGACGGCCTCTATAGGAGCCGTCTGATCTGAGTCTACGCAGTTTGCAAAGGCATACAAAGGCGTAATTATGGAGCAAAGCCATTCTAAAACGCCTCTTATCAATGCTCCGTTTGGATGTACACGTCTTATCTGTGTATTTGTTTGTATTCAATTCTCTCCGACCTACCTTCAGTAACAATGACGACTATCTGTAACACATACTGGCTGTACTTCATACTGCAATCATCCACCTGAAAATACACAAAGACACACAGACAAATTATAATGCGCCAGCAGGTTTGTCTTCCACCACAACACATTTAGGAAATTACCTTTTTTGTCTTCCACCACAAAAAATAAGGAAATTACCTTAACTCATTCATGCAGCCTGTTACGAGCGAAATGGTACATTTAATGTCATTTGCAAACAGTTTGAATCCAGATCAGGATCAGGATCTAAGCTGTTTGACACGCTGGTTGTGTTTTCGAAAAAGAATTAAAAGAATGGACTACTCTTAGATTTTATTTTTCGAGACATTTTTCTGAAGAAAAATCACAGCATGCTCAAGGAGACGCTATAATTGTCTTCCTCTTCACATCTAAAGCACAAACATTACTTCTTTTGTCTAAAGAATATCCAAACTACGTGTGAAACAATCCTTATTAGAGAGCCCAAGTCACCGGGTGTCTCATTTGGGTGACCGTTTGAAAATGGAATCATTATCGGTAAAACAATAGTGGTAATAATACCAAAACGTTTTCTGAACTTCTTGAACTCTTCACGTGGTAGCAAAGTTGTGAGTACTAATGTAGCCAGTTTGGATCCAGATCAGACGCCGAGTACCTCGACGTTTCATCAAGATCTAAACTGTTTGGCACTCTTTACTGTATTTATGAAGAGATAAAATGAAGAAAACAAGCTTTGAGAATTGCAGTAGACGATAGTTTTTTGCAGACAACAATTAGATTACAAAGAGTTAAGTATACGGGCGTCAAGCAGTGTTGAACGAGTATAAGTAGTAGTCTATACGGGGGTCTCGCACGTTTGAACCAAAAAAACCCTACAATTAATTTGCTTTAAAGTTACTGGCTAATAGTCTGACATTTCGAAGTAAAATGAACAGAAAAAATGCAAAAAATAGAAATAAAACCTTGGTGAAGTGTAAGCTTGTACCCGCATTGCGAATAAACAGGCACGCGCAGTTCTCTTTTGAGTTAAAAGGTCTTTCGAACAACCTGATGCCCAAAGAAAACCCGCAAAACAAAACAAAAACTAGACCCCTTTTCACTGATAGGCTTATTTAATTATTTGCCTCATTCATACGTCTTCCAACACCTTTGGAAACAGAGTAGAATCAGATTAGACGGCACCTGTACCAGCCGTCTGATCAGGATCTGCTCTGTTTGCTTATTTCATGATAGTGATCTAAGTATACAGTGTCTGAAATACGCAAGACATGCCTTGTTCATTGGTCAAAATGTTAGTACAAAAATGTAAATGCATATCCACGAAGTCAAATATTCGTGACGTAAAGGGTTAACCCTTTCAGTGCCAAATTTCTAATGGTCATCTGCAATACACGTTCATTGAATCATTCACTAAAATAAGGGAATGCGATAAATAAATGCAAATTTAAAAGGAATAAAGCACAGATATAGAAATAGAGATTGGGACGAAAAGTGAAATCCCTCATCGGACGCCGTCTTGAAAAGGCAGCGTCTGATCTGGAACTGCACTATTTTGTCTTGGTGCATTTATGCGAAATTGGTCGTGAAAGGGTAAATACAGAAAAAAAATCACAGAAAGCTGCCAGCATGACTTCCGTCCTGCATGAAGTAGCCACCTATTACAGACACCATTGCTATTCACTTAACCCTTTCCTTCATATACACACTTTTTCTTGCGTTCGCAAACAGAGAATAACCAGATTAGACGATCCCTACAGGAGCCGTCTGATCAGAGTCTGCTCTGTTTGCTTATGAACTTATTATTCATCTGACTATAAGAAAAACATATGACATTATAAAAACTCAGCTAATTAATATTCATGATGTCATTATTTCGTTCATGAATATTAAACAGGGGAAGGGTTAAGCTGCGCTTTAGAGTGAGTCTACTATAAATAAATAGAGAGTTAATATACTGTACATAAATACCACGTCAATAGAACTATTCCTGATAGTGACTCGGAGCTACATATAAAGGTGCGTACCCAAATACTAAAATTGCCATGTCTCCACCAAATACTAAAATTGCCATGTCTCCACCAAACCCTATACTGTAACCACTCTTTAGAATCGTCTCTCCGAGACGATTCTAAAGAGTGGTCACAGTATATGTTTTGGTGGAGAAATAAAGACGGTGTGCTTGAAAATGTTTAAATTTACGCATCTTTTCTGGAGCTCAGTGATACACTGTATTGTTGTCATGCAGAACACTGTAGAATGTTAATGGAATCTGTAATTAGCGTACTGCCAATGTATGCTTCACTTATACCTTCAAATGTCATGAAATAAAAACAGTAAATAGCTTTAGTATAATCATAGTTATTATTGGCCATCAAAACGTACAATAATGTTCGCTAATGTGTGTTATCGCCCTGTAAACATTAATATCAGGCGACATGGAACTGATAATTGACCAATCACGCGGTCTACAAAGCCGGTATTTAGCAACTTCACTTGTGGGGGAATTTTACAAGGCCTTTGTGTGTATACCTCATTGCCAAGGTAACAGAACATTGTAAATTGCTCTGTTTGATTATAGAATATCTTACATCTGATTCAACAGTAAACCCCCCTAAACCGGAATTCTAGAAACTGAATTCTGGAACTGATAACTGACCAATCACGCAGTCTACACAGCCGGTATTTAGCAACGTCACTTATGGATAGATTTTACAAGGCCTTTGCGTATACTGCATTGCCAAGGTAACAGAACATTGTAAATTGTTGTTTGCTTATAGAACATCTTAGATCTGATTCTATACTATATACCATAGGTATGTATTCCCTTGTTCTATACATGTATATCAGTATGAGATGGAGAGTTAATTAATGTTCATATAACCGGGTGTTCTTATAAAGAAATATACCCGCTCAGACCCGGGATCGAACCCGGGTCGTAGGTTCGCAGTCATGCACTTTCTATCACGTCCCGAAATTCTATGGTTATGAGAACGACTGGGAATCTAACTCGAAGCACAAGCAGTCACAGTCCCACGTTGGGCCCCAAATGTAACCGGGTGTTCTTATAAAGAAACATACCCGCTCAGACCCGGGTCGCAAGGTTCGCAGTCATGCACTCTACCACGTCGCCATAAAAGCGCGCGTGTAAACCAAGGCCGTAAAGTGATGATAAACCTACACACTGTGACATTCATAATAGGTGGAGTCTACCATGAGTGTCCCTGGAGTAAAGGGCCATTGATTTCCAGAAAAAGCTTACACTATTTCACTGGAGATTATAATAGTAGACATTTCTTCAAGCAATTAAAAAATAACCATTTTATCTCCATGGTAAACCTGTCTTAACCCATTACCTCATAGGCTTTTCTTAGATACAACCTCTTTGAATAAATCTACCGAAAAGGAGCATTAACTAGAGAAAAGGACTTTTTTTTTTAGAATTTTGTAGTTTGAAACCATTGTGATAAATAGAGCATTTGCTCCTATAGGAGCAAATGCTCTATTTATCACAATGGTTTCACAAAGTGACTTTTACAGAGTCGTCAAAAGTCGTCAATATGAGGGAAAGGGTTAAGCGACCATACACGAATCTTAGTCTCGGCCTTTAAATCAGATGGTAGCTTAATGCAGCACAAACGTAATGCAGAATTAAGCTTTCTGCATAACTTTACCCTAACTTAAACAACAATCCACTTTATAAGACTCCTATGTTTAACCAGTAAGTGATTGTTTTAAAGATTTTACTGCACAATAGAATGTTTTGAACGGCCAGCAAAAAGAGGTCTAATTATAGGTCTGTAAGGCATGTGGTAGCTTAACCCTTTCCCTTATGTAAGCGCCTTTTCACGCATCAGCAAACAGAGTATACCCTATAAGAGTCCTCTGATCAGGATCTGCTCTGTTTGCTTATGGTGTAATATAGATCTGATTCTACAGCTTCTATCTGAGCCAAAATGTCCTGTGTTCATATGCCGTTATAGAAAATAATCTTATTAATATTCATACATGAATATACAACAGGGAAAGGGTTAATGTATGTCAAAAGTAATACAGAAAGCTCTTTTGGGAATTTTGTGCATTGCTTTTGCCCTGTATTAAGCAATTACCTGCTGTTTAAGACGCATTTGTTCAATAGTCGCTAATAGCGACTATTGAACAAATGCGTCTTAAACAGCAGGTAATAGCCTAAGGACCGGTTCTACCGTATACTGAATACTGTTTTGTTGCTGCTAAAACAAAATTAAAACACATGTATTACAGTAAAACCTCTCTTAACCGGAATTCTAGTAGATAAGAATTTAGACACTTTTAGGCAGGTGGCTGCTTAATGCAGGGTGAAAGTCATGCAGAAAGCTCCTCTAGGAGCTTTCTGCATGACTTTCACCCTGCATTAAGCTGCCACCTTTCTCCAAGACCGATATTCATACTAAATTTAACGGCCGGTTAAGAGAGGTTTTACTGTACATAAAGGTCCAACACACCCATTTTAACACATGTTTCTTTGTGAATTCGTTCTGTACATGTATGCATTTTCAACGAATCTATTTGGTTTATTTTGAATAGTGTTTCTGAATGAAATCGTTTGACGATGTAACACTTGGAAAACCAATTTCTGAAGCAAACAGTGCAGTCCCTGTTCGTTCTTACGACTGGAACAGGGCTCCAGATAAGATGCGTAAATTCAAACATTTTCAAGAATAGATCCTTTATTTCTCCATCAAACCCTATACTGTGACCACTCTTTAGACTCGTCTCTTCAAGGGTTTGGTAGAGAAATGACGATTTTAGTATTTGGGTACGCACCCTTATCTGTAGCTCTGTTGGAAGACTGGAATATCCCCCTGATCTGTGTCTATAAATACGTGATAATGCGTTTCTCATCAGGCTAAGGTTTAACTCTTCCGGCGCCAAAGTCGCCTGCTGGCACCATTGAAAATAGTGCAGTCCCAGGTCAGATGCTTCCTTTTCAAGGCGACATCTGACCTGGGACTTCACTGTTTTCTGTATTTTTTAGCCCAAGCATACAGGTTTTTAAAAACAAATGTTTTACTAATATACCTTTATTATTTAGTTTAGAATTATATTTAATATGAAATTATTTTTCCAGACGACACTTTTAAATTTGGCGCCAAAAGAGTTACGTGCTTATGGCTATACCAGAAGCTGTAGAATCAGGCTTATTATTATTTCACAAGCAAACAGGGCAGACCCTACTCAGACGGCTCGCACAGCAGCCGTCTGATCTGGGTATACTTGCTTGCAAAGGTAAAGTGATTTTGGTGAGCCTTATTGCATGCTGAGTAAGTATTGTCTGGAAAATGTAGATTGCTTCAATTCTAACAATAAATGTATCATAAATGTCTTTCCAAAAACAAAACATGGGCGTCAATGTTTTTGTTTGGATCTGGATGTTACTCGGTGTTTTATCTTGGTCTAAACTAAACTGTTTTCACATAACGAATTCACCGTATCGCTCGTAGCTTAAGTCAGTTTAATTCACATCGAAGTGTAATTGAGTTATCTAAGACACGGATAAAACAAAATATTTACAGTGGAATGTCGACGTTTCGGGATCTCTTTTTAATGCAAATATGCTGACAGAATTGATATGTTTGCTCAAATTTTAACATACATTTTCGATAAAATTCCGAGATGTTATGAGGTGTTGTAGAAACTGAATGTGTAAAAGCAATTAAATATTGTAAATTTTGAAAAATAATTTCATGGGTCGAAACAATCATTCCAGAGTATTGGATACTGTTTCTGAATAGTTTTTATATGTACGCTGGTATACGGCAAAATCAAAATCAACGCAACAAAAAAAATAATAAAAAAATAAAATAAATGCAAATACAGTAAAACGTCGATACTTCGATATTTAGTAATGAAGAATTCATGTCATTTCAGGCAGGTAGCCACTTAATACAGGGTGAAAGTCATGCAAAAAGCTCCTAGATGAGTTTTTGCTTGACTTTCACCCTGCATTAAGCTGCCACTTGTCTTAACCAATTCCTTCATATTGACGGCTTTTGACGACTCTGTAAAAGTCACTTTTTGAAACCATTGTGATAAATAGAGCATTTGCTCCTATAGGAGCAAATGCTCTATTTATCACAATGGTTTCAAACTACATTTTTTTTAAACTTTTCCTTTTCTCTAGTTAATGTTCCTTTTCGGCAGATTTAATCAAAGAGGTTGTATCTAAAAATAGCCTATGAGGGAATGGGTTAAAGGAGGATAATGAAACGTGTTTTAGTGTTCGAACTATCAGGGTTTTACTGTAGAACAAAGAGTTTTATTGTCGTTTCAAGTGTTTTCTTTGAATATACATGTCTTACATGTATATACATGAAGTACATACTCAAATACTAACCTTTAGTATATACAGGAAGGATATGTGATAATTTTGCAAACAATTTATTCTGCATTCAGTGAGACGACCAATTCGGTCTCTCTTCATAATTATAATCTAATATACATTTATGAAATGTCTAATTGAGAAATCAATAAGATGACTCATTTGAATGGAACAAATTCCATTATGGAAATGTATAATTTATTGGTATTGGCTGAAGCCGTTGTAAAATGAAATAAACACAAAAATACTATCCATGTTCTTCAAATCTAAATTATAAATGGTACACTCCCATATCGCGCGAAACAACACTCAAAGACATTTCCATCAATAAACGCGTGTAGGATTATTTTACAACAATGCATTAATTTAACTGGAAAAGTAATATATCTTAGAAAATTGTAAAATTATAATTTTAATTGCATCCTATTTTCCTAACACAGCGTGGCATATCTATATATTCATATCGAGTTTATTTTTCAAGGTGTTATAAACTTATTATATATTGTAGTTCTGTTATAAGGTATAGCATTTAACCCTTCGCTTGCTAATCGCGTCAATATACCTACCTGTAAATAGTGAAGACCCATATGAGACAGCTCCTGCAGGAGCTGTCTCATCAGGGTCTGCACTATTTACAAGTTGATTGTGCAACCAGTGCACTCCACAGCAGTGATTGCACAGCGCAATACTTGTACACAGTGAAGATATGTGTAATTATACAACAGGACATGGGTAAAGAAGGAGAAATGTATTTTAAAATTCAGCAAGCGAAGGGTTAAGTCTATATTCTTCCAATATCACTATACAGTAGAACATGTCTAAAGCGACCACTCATTTATTGGACATAGGAGACTTCAAAAGCAGGTGGTAGCTTAATGCAGGACAAAAGTGATACAGAAAGCTCCTATAGGAGCTTTCTGTATCACTTTTATCCTGCATTAAGCTACCATCTGTTTTAAAAATTCAGATTTATATATTAATGGTCGTTATAGACAGGTTCTACAGTATGCAGTAGAAAGTTTAGAAACCCTCTGTAGTGACCACTTTTTTTTTTTTTAAAAATGGATGTCTTTAAAAGCAGGTGGTTTCCTAATGAATGACGACAGTAATGCAGTAAGCTCCTATGGGAGCTTTATCCATTATTTTTTTTTACTGCATTAAACTACTATCTTCTCTATGGTCCATAATTAGACCTCTTTTTGGTGGTCGCAGGAGTCGGGATGTAATTGTGATATAACACAGTCTGGCGATTACTGATGCTATCAGAATGCACACCAGAAGTTATAAAGATATTTAAAAACCCTTACTTGACTGAAAAATGAAAATTAGTCAAATGTTTGTTATTGATTGATATGTTAAATTGCTAATCTATTCAAATATTTTAAAGGTGTGTTTACATATTTTATATCATTTACAAACGTTGTTGAATATTATGCAAGGACATGGTTTATTCATTCAAATAACTGGGACGAGACATTAATTATACAAATAAATTGTATTGACTTTCATAGAGTAAAGCATATTACAAACCTTTGTAAACAGTGGCACAATCCGAACAGAATTTTTACCTAAAAGAACAGAATGTTAAATTCTAAACACAAGTCATTTAACATAGCAATGGTCTATGACAATCTCATAACACACCGCAAACAAGCTGCTTGTATAACGTTCCCAGTCAACTAAACCATCATTCATTATCCAAGGCTCAAAGACACATGTATAGAAAACAAATCTCTGGTGGTCTGGTTACTTCGTCATAGTTGGACAGACAGTAGTTATACAGGGTATTCTGTTACTACGATACCATATATATCAGTCGGCGAAGGAAGATTCCCCTATGGGTCGAAACTGACCGTGAGCGAAAAAAGTCTTAATTAAGCGGTGTCATATAACACCTACACTTCCGTAAAAAGTACCTTCGCACGCACTAAATCCCAAACTTTGACAGCTCCGTGGGAACGACTTGATTAAATCACACTGGTAAATTCAATGCTTACTGTGCTTCAATAGCGATGCTGGATCGTCCATGAAATTCTCTGATAAAAGATAACTCCGTTATAAATCAGGCGATATTTATAAGAAAACAGCGCCTAGTAATTCCAATACTGAAAATGATACACAGGAGCTAATTTATGTTATGTCCAAGAAACCTGGTCCACTTGGCCATTTCTTAAATTAAACAAGATACCGAGATTGGTTTTCCTATGCAAACAGAAAGAAGAGAATATTACTGTTGACAAGGAGTATTGGTTGCAATTCACGATTGACAGTGTCTTGGTTTGCGGTTGGCTCTCGTTGTAGTGCTAACTCAGAACAAATTCTGCTGTCGGCAATATCGAAGAGTTCATCAAATCGGGATGAAAGTTGAGTACTTTTCTTTAACCATAACCATTTCCTTCATATAAGCACCTTTTCGCGCATTTGCAAACAGAGTAGACCCAGATCAGACAACTCCTATTTGATCAGGGTCTGCTCTGCTTGTTTATGAAATTATAATAGACTTGACTTTATAAGTTCTAACAATATCAAAAGATCCTGTGTACATATGCTAATATAAAACTTCAGCTAATGAATATTCATGCTGTTATTTTTTCTCACATGAATACTAAACAGTGAAAGGGTTAAAAGTACAGTATTTCAGTAACGTGGAGTTATTGGTCGTCAATAGAGGTGGTATCAGATATTGGTCGTCAATAGAGGTGGTATCAGAATACAGGACGGAGGGTTTGCAGACAACATTCAATAAATAATTAAATTAAACTTTCTACGAAGTAGCTGCTTGTATGTCACAAACGTCTAGTACTAGCATGTCAAGCGTGAAGCATGTTAATGTAGCATGTCGAAATGTAGAGTATTCGCATGTCAAAATGTAGAGCACTAACATGTCAAAATGTAATGCACTAGAATGTAAAATATAGAGCTGCTAGTACACTAGCAATGTCAAATATAGATCACTAGCATTTCAAAATATAGAGCACTAGAATGCCAAAACAATCTAGAGTACTAGCATGTCAAAATGTAGAGAACTTGCATATCAAATGTAGAGCACTTGCATGCCTAAATGTAGAGCACTTGCATGTCAAGCATACAGCTCTATAATTTCTAAATGTAGCAATGTAGCAATGTGCATTCATACCAAGCGTAATACTAGAATGTCATACACGTAGCGCATTATAATGCCACAAACGCATTGCACTAGCATGTCACAATTTGTGCACTAGTATGTCACAAACGAAACAAAACTAGCCTCTAAAACATATGACACTAGCATGTCACAGATGTTGTTCACTAATACGTCACAATCGAAGTATATGTATAAATATTTACATTCGCCCTGCAACGTCCTTATATAACCTTATTCTAAAAAGAAAGTTGCATTTTCCCATGAACGTTCATTTAAAAAAAATCCGTTGAAATATAAGAAATACAATGGAATATAAATATAAGAAATGAATGACGTGCTCCCGGTGTTCATGAGATATGCAACGCATAGCTTTACGAGCAAAGATTCACGTGAAGCCCTTCGGGCTTCACTAACTTTGCTCGTAAAGCTATGCGTTGCATAACCTCATGAACACCGGAAGCACGTCATTCATTTCTTAATAACACTTTCGTCACAGTGCATGCCAAATTTACATATTTTCGAATATATTTCCACATTTTTGCAACACAACCAATCTGTCAACAAAATAACATATTACATTGTTTAATGTTTATTATATATTATGTACTAATGATATTCGCATGGTATACGAAAGAACATCCGTATTATAACAGTTTCATAGAAAAAAAGCGTAGGTGTACCATACTTTAAGAAACCATTTCAACAACTGATAATTTATCTTTGAAAACAAATGTGTCTATAAGTGTCAATTTTGGAACAAGTGTCATACACTACCAAGAAAACTCATAAGCCCCTAGGTATTTACTTTTTCACTGTAAAGTATCACTAATGCGACCATATAATTTATTAACATTGGAGTTTAAAAGCAGGTGGTTGCTTAATGCAGGGCAAAAGTTATGCAGAAAGCTCCTATAGGAGCTTTCTGCATAACTGTTGTCCTGCGTTAAGCTACCATCTGTTTTATAAATCCAGAAGTATACTTCTTTTGAGCAGTCGTTTTAGCGAGAATTTACAGTAGTAGCTCATTGCCAGACTTTCATAAGTCTTGCTACTATTCAAAACAATTGTTTTCGCTACTGGTCACTAGTCAGAAGCTAAATGCCTTTTGTATGCTATAAATGAATACAATGCAGACATTGGTTAGACACCGAGTTCAATCATGGCGGAAGATTTAGGCACTACTATTTGAACCGTTCTCATGCGATAAAATAGTCGTATTATACTACAAACAGTGTAGACCCAAACAAACCTCCTCGTGTTCGACCCGGCGTCTGGTCAGGGTCTACACGGCACTGTTTATCATTTAAATTTTAAAGAAAACCCCTCTAAACTGGAATTCTAGTAGAGAAGAATTTTGATACGTTTAGACGGGTGACTGCTTAATGCATGACATAACGAAGCTTTCTGCATGACTTTCACCCTGCATTAAGCTGCCACCTGTTTCCAAGAGCGGTTTTGAGGGTTTTACTGTATCAGAATATATAGTAAGTTGTTCTCTTCCTATACTGTGTATGACTTGATCATATATATTATCATGTACGTGGAATCTGACCCGGGTATATACTGTTGCTATGCAATACGCGCTCTTTCGCCAGACAGCGTTTTATTTGCAACCGAGAGTTTCATTTCACCTAAGACACAGGTCAAACATCGTCTCTTTTATAACAAGACGTCAAGAGTTACAAAACCAATTGACTTCATGTCATTGTCAGGATATACGGCACTGAGATTTCCCTCAGAAACAGTTGTACTTTTATATGAGACTATCAGGCACTTGGCAACCTGACAGATTCAGTCAAACCCCTTGAATCGATGTTATAAAATTGCTTGAGTCTGAGTTCATTCTTAACCCTTTACTCCATAAATACGCCTTTGCAAACAAAGTAGACCCAGATCAGACAGCTCCTACAGGAGCCGCCTGATCAGGGTCTGCTCTGTTTGCTAATTATATAATATACATGTAGATATGATTCTACAGTTTCTGTCATTGCCAAAACATCATGTTTTAATGTGCTATTATAACAAATTAATCTAATAAATATTCATGACGTCATTATTTCTTGCATGAATATTCATGGAGGAAATGGTTAAGCATCTGACTGGTGAAACTCAAAATCTGACCAATCACATACCTGGGAATGAACTCAGACGCAAACTTGGAAGTTTATTAACACCGAAGTCTTGTGAAGGTTTCAATATATGATCAGCAATGTCATTTAATTAGATAATTCTACCATATAAGTAGATCAAAGTAGACACTACCTTTACATATTTTCATATTACAGATATAGTAAATATATTTCATCCCATCCTGCATTAAGCTACCACCTGTCTTAAAGACCAAAAAGTTGACCTCTTTTCAGCGGTCGCTATAATATGATCGAGGCGACATTTTCTATTGACCAACTGGTTCATTCAGCATGCTAAAAATTAAATTCAATTCAACAATGGATCTGAAAAATACCGTGTGAATTGTCTATTATACGTTTGTGCTGAAACAGTTCCTTTTTCACATAAATATCTTATTAGCCATTTTCCAGCTATCCGCAAACTGACTCGCGTTTGCAAATTATTTGGATCCAAATGAGACGCCGAGGAAATAGGAATCTTATCAGGATCCAAACTGTTTGACACTCGGTCAATAGTTTCTCAAACGCCTACTCGAATCGGGAGTAGTCGAGATTGCATCAGAAACAAGTACAGTAAAACCTCTCTATAACGGCCACTTAATAACATCAAGTAGTTTCTGTTGATGGCAGGTGGCTGCGTAAAGCAAGGTGAAAGTAAAACAGAACGCTCATATAGGAGCGTTCTGTTTTACTTTCACCTTGCTTTAGCAGCTACCTGTCCTATATACAAACTAATTAACACGATTTAGTGGCCGTTATAGAGAGGTTTTACTGTATGCACTGGGATTGTCGTTTCCATAGCGGGTTCAGGATTAACAATATCTCCTACTGTCTGAATGATAGGTTGTATGGCACACCAAGCACAGTAAAGACAAGACGAATACTGATGCAAGGCATTGGATCGCCGCGAAATTTGTGTACAAGGAAGGTTTTTTAATAAGGAACTGTTTTGTTAAGACAATTGAAATACAACATTTCATTAAAAACTTAACGAGATATGTAGCCTCTAGAGTGTAATGACGTAGTGACCTAGTTTCGAACCCGACATGATCCATATTTGAACTTGACCAAGATTGCATGTGGACAAACATTCTGATAAAATTTCAGTAAGATCTGATAACATTTGTAGCCACTTGAGTGTGAACAAGGTTTTTCTATGATTTGACCTAGTGGCCTAGTTTATGACTGCAGGCGATTCATATTCGAACTTGACCTAGATTTCATCAGGGTCAATACACAAACCAATTTACTTAAAGATCAAGTGCAAAATGTGGCCTCCAGAGTGTTTAGGATTTTGTAAGATTTGACCTAGTGACCTAGTTTTTGACCCGACATGACCAATATTCGAACTTGGCGTAGATTTCATGGAGACACATTCTGATAAAATTTCAGTAAGATCCAATAAGATTTGTAGCTTCTAGAGCATTAACAAGATTTTTCTAAGATTTGACCTAGTGACCTTGTTTTTGAGCCCAGGTGACCCATATTCGAGATTGACCTAAATTTCATGCAGGGCAAAACACAAACCAATTTACTTAGAGATCAAGTGCAAAATGTGGTATCTCAACGGACAACAGACGAGGGACATCCAACGATCCTAAAAGCTCAGCATGAGCACAAATGAATATCCTTCTCTAAAAAGGTGATAATAAAGAGACAAGGCTATAAATTACAAATATAGTCATTTATTATGAAACAAATAACTATGTAAACAAGAAAATATACTATGGCATGCTGATAAAGAACTCTGTTGCAAACTGTAATAAGTTAATACCTGGTAAAACTATTATGACATATGCATTGTTGGAAGTATCACATGAAACTTGACACAAATATCTAGGGCGGTCATTGATTGGTTCAGAGGCATATTGACGATACCAAAACGTAAGAGGATAAATATTTTATCCCGTCACTACAGCCGCTAGTGACGTAATAAAGGGGTAGCGTAATAAACCTAAGTTTATATGTACAGTAGAGGTTTATTTGTATAGTAGGTGTAGGAATTTCTTCTTACAACAGGAACTATTTTTAATTTTTCTACAAATTTGTTTTACCAAAAATAACGTATAAGTTGAAAGAAAAAACACTTAATATGGATAATTATCATTAACAGTAATAACCCAAACCGTCATTAAACAAAACAATAATAAAACAAAAAAATAGAAAGGAAAAAAAAAATTTCGTCAGCGGTGAGAATCGAACCAGGGCTGACTGCACGATAGGCGACCGTGGTAACCACTACGCTATCAGGCCAGACATACTTCAAGGGAAATTGAAGATGTATATAAAGTTATCATGCTACTATATTGACGACTTTTATAAATAAAAAAAATAAAACGACTTTTTTAAATAAAAATAAATAAAACAATAAAACTCCATTAAAACATCTATCACTCTCATGATAATTTAATCAATAAACTCTTACAAGGGCGGTGATGGTCATATACCTAAATCTAGCCTGTTCAGTTCCATTAACGAGCGACGTTAGCCCTATCTAAAAATAGAAACCGAGACGACAGAATTCGATTTTGACCATGTAGAGCCTCCGGTAGAATAATAACCATGTCTGTTTGAATTAACATGATGTATGTATTACTTTTGTCGACATTTTTGGACAATAAACAATGGTCATTAAACAAAACTGTAATATGTCAAAATCTCTGAAGGGCATAATTTAGAACGAGAGCACCGCAAACAGGTGCACGACTACAGTTTTGACCCGGCTTCAATTCTGCGACTTTGACCCGGCTTCATTTATGTTTACAAAACTGTTTTTGGCATTTAATGTCAATACTTCGACGAAAAAAGTGTCATAATTATTGTTATTATTGTACATTTGTTTGATAAATTTCTTTTTAAACATCGTATGAAGGTTTTTACATCACATATTTCACTACATCAATAATGCAGATAGAAACTATTCTCTGCCACGCTCTCATGTGCCAATTCATTTGGTTCTTCTCACCGATATTCGCGGCATAGACTTTGTAAAACTTGTCGCTACCCCTCCTACATGGGTAAATACTTTTGAACATTCCATTAGTGATCGCCGCTCATGCGGCGATCAATAATCTAAAATACGGTCCAGAGATGTAGGGTCCGATCTTAACCTGATTTTGAGAGTGCAAAAAGGTCTTACAACATCTTGAAACGTTACCTAATACAGATGCCTTTTCATGCCATTGCAAACAGAGTAGACCCAGATCAGACGGCTCCTATAGGAGCAATCTGATCAGGGTCTGCTCTGTTTGCTTATGGAATTGTATAGATATCATTCTACAGTTTCTAGAGAGGCTAACATTTTTCTGTGTAAGTATGCCACTACAAAATAATCTAATTAAGAGTCATGGTGTCATTATTGAGAGTGCATAAAGATCTTACAACATCTTGAAACGTTACCTAATACAGATGCATTTTCATGCCATTGCAAACAGAGTAAACCCAGATCAGACGGCTCCTATAGGAGCCGTCTGATCAGGGTCTGCTCTGTTTGCTTATGGAATTGTATAGATATCATTCTACAGTTTCTAGAGAGGCTAACATTTTTCTGTGTAAGTATGCCACTACAAAATAATCTAATTAAGATTCATGATGTCATTATTGAGAGTGCATAAAGATCTTACAACATCTTGAAACGTTACCTAAAACAGATGCTTTTTCATGCCATTGCAAACAGAGTAAACCCAGATCAGACGGCTCCTATAGGAGCCGTCTGATCAGGGTCTGCTCTGTTTGCTTATTGAATGATACAGCTATGATTCTACAGTTTCTGCACAGGGTAACATTTTTCTGTGTAAGTATGCCACTATAAAATCATTCATGATGTCATTATTTCTTCCATGAATATGCATGGGGTAAAGGGTTAAAAGTCACACGTGATGTTCGAGCCTGTTAGTGTATTTGAATACACACCTTTATCTAAAGTTCTGAATTTTCACCAAACAGTGAATCGAACATAGGGTTTAGTGGAGACATAAAAATGAGCTATTCTTGAAAAAGAACAGATATTTTATCACATAATCTGTCGTGTGGGAGTGCCTAAACAGAGTGTCGTATACGAATCGCGGAAATGCACTAGTGCATTTTTCTGCAAATAAGCAGTTTGAAACCGGCTGATATAGCACCTTTTAAGAGGTATGTGGTAAAAAAATCTTACATTCGTGCTCATTACAAATTGTTTTCATGAAACTCGTTTACAATAATAAACAATACACTCGCTAAAGCTAGTATAATATCATCTTTTCTACGCTTGTGACGTTTCCATGTACGAACGCATTTTAGAAATTGTAGAAAGTCGAGTACATGTAATACGTTGCAAAAACTATCATACACGTTAACTGTTGACTCCATAGAGAAACAGTTTGACACCTTTGCACTTTGTTTACTTGCTATAATATCCCATTCCTCCATAGGCTATTTTTAGATCCATCCACTTTGAATAAATCTACCGAAAAGGAGCATTAACTAGAGAAAAGGAAATGTTTAGAATTTTGTAGTTTGAAATTATTGTGCTCTATTTATCACAATGGTTTCATAAAGTGACTTTATACATGTACAGAGGCGTAGAAAGGCGTATTTATGGAGGAAAGGGTTATTTCTAGTTTCTGCCATGCTAAAGTAACAGTCAATTAATATTCATGCAGCCATTATTTATGACAAGATTGTTTATGAAGCAAAGGAATATAATTGACATACAATGTACATACAATGTATCCTCAATTTATCTATAAAGCTGCAATTCGAGTGTCAAACAGCTTGTATCCTAAGATACTTTCGGGCGAGTCATCAGGATCCAAACCATTTTCACTGATTACGGCTTTAACCCTGTCCCTGTTCTATGTTTGTTTAAAACTACCTATTCAACATTCATGTGCAAATAGTTATAAGGAGAAGTGGAAAGTGGAACATTGTAGCCATTTTAGAAAGTAAAGACGCAGATCTCTCAAAGTCAATTGGCAAACATATCAGACCCTGATCAGACGGCTCCTACAGAAGCCGTCTGATCTGAGTCTACCCTGTTAGCAAATGCGTGAAAACACATTTATAAGAATGAAAGGGTTACTTTTCATGTAAGAAATAATGATATAATGAATATTATTTGAAATCTGAATTCGAAAAACAGTTTGCTCAGCATGCCAAATGCAGTACCAGGTGATATACATGTATCGTAATGCCCGGTGATATATCGCAATGCCCGGTGATATATCGTAATGCCTGGTGATATATCGTAATGTCCGGTGATATATCGTAATGCCAAATGATATATCGTACTTCGTTATGGCCAATATTTAATGTCTGAGCTAATCTAAATGTGGTTGTATACATGGACCAGTGCTCTCTAGGGGAAAGCAGAGGGCCGGTTCTCTTTTATCCTAAGACATACAAACATTGGTAGATAGTCCAGACAAACTTCAAAAGATCAAACAGCTGCTGAAGGAGGCATTTGAACAGTATGCATTATCTATTAATATATCACTCTAATTTAAAATTGTCAGAATGGTACTAATTTGAATTATTCAGCTTTACAAATTGGTGAAGAGTGGAGACTGGGTAAATAGAGCTAACGTATAACTTGCCTTAAGCGATCATTAACCAATTCCTCCATAGGCTATTTTTAGACCCAACCTCTTTGAATGAGTCTACCCAAAAGGAGCGTTAACTAAAGAAAAGGAAACTTTTAGAATTTTGTAGTTTGAACTCCTATAGGAGCAAATGCTCTGTTTATCACAATGGTTTCAAGAAGTGACTATTACAGAGGCGTAGAAAGGCGTATTTATGGAGGAAAGGGTTAAAATGATGTATAACTATGTGTCTTTTAGGTAGGTGGTAGCTTAATACAGGTTGAAAGTAATACAGAAATTTCATATGAGAGCTTTCTGTATTACTCTCGCCTTTTATTAAACTACCATTTGCTTTTACACATTTTCATAAATTATAAGGTCGTATTAACAAGATTACTGTAAAGCTCGACTTTTTTAAAATAACTATACATGTACACATAACCAACAGTTTAGTCCCCGGAACTTAGCTACAGTGTCACATTTTCTTTATGGTTTTAGATATGGAATATAATCCGATTAATGGCGGACGGGTTTTTGATGAATTGAAATGGATCGAACACCTTTGGTAGAGTGTCACCATTGGATAATTATACAAATCTTTATTGAAATCGGGTCAACGGGTTGTGACAAGAAGATCGTTAAAGTGGAGCTCTGCAGGAAATGAAAATCTCCGTGGAGCACCTGCGATAGAGGACAATGAAAACACAGTGTTTTTTTTTTATCATTTCCACCCAAATATCGTTTGAATAAAAAAGAATAAAATGTTATGGGTTATTGGACGAACGAAAGGTGAGCCGCCAGGCAAGCTAAAAGAACAAGTGGTGAAACACCTCACTGATACAATGAACTTTATTCACTAATAAGATATTTTAGACCCAATCTCTTAAATAAAATAAATCCACTCAAAGGAACATTTTCTGGAAAAAAAGGATTTTTAGAACTGTTAATTTTTGAAACCGTTGTGATAAATAAAACATTTGCTTCCATGGAGCATTTGCTTATTTATAACAATGGTTTCAAAAAGTGACATTTACAGAGGCGTCTAAATGCTTCAATACAAGGGAATGGGTTAATCACGGTAATGTTTATCACTGTACATGTAATATCATATCTACAGAGGGTAAAAAGTCTTGGGGTATCCCCATTATATAGAAACCTTTAAGTCTTTTCCCAGTGAATAATCACGTAAGAAATACTGACTCCATGAATGATAACTACAGTTGAACTTCGATATCTCGAACTCGGATAACTCGAACTTTGGGATAACTCGAACAAAAATTCCAGCCCTTCCAAAACTTACAATACAGAATTGCTCTAAACTGTATCACTACATATATCTAGAAACACATGTTGCAGCTTAATACAGGTCTAAAGTAATGCTGAAAGCTCCTACAGGAGCTTTCAGCATTACTTTAGACCTGTATTAAGTGGTGAACTCGAGACATTGTTCAGATTAGAAATCGGATAATTCGAACTTCTGTTATCTCGAACTTATTTGTATGGTCCCTTAAAGTTCGAGTTATCGGAGTTCAACTGTAACTGAATTTATAATTGTATTATGAACTACGGCATTATTATCAGGGCGCAAACCGTAGAAACGTATCTGCAGTATTTCCCAAGCAAACAGTGCAGACCATGGTATGGTTTACTGAAACTTTACTCTGTTTGCAAAGCATGAACATTGTTCTGTAAGTATCAAGTAGAGGCTTATAAAAAGTAAAATAATATAAGTTCATTACTGCCGTACTTCAATATATTCTATATTGCACATGTTGTATATGTATTATTACTGTTCTCCTGGAAATAATCTCAACAAAAGACAAGATTAAATTCGCAGAGTACAGTAGAACCCCTCTAAACCGGAATTTTATGATAGAACAATTTAGATCTTTTAGGCAGGTGGCTGCTTAATGCAGGGTGAAAGTCATGCAGAAAGCTCCATCTGGAGCTTTCTGTATGACTTTCAACCTGCATTAAGCTGCCACCTGTCTTAACCCTTTCCCTGATATTGACGACTTTTGACGACTCTGTAAAAGTCACTATGTGAAACCATTGTGATAAATAGAGCATTTGCTCCTATAGGAGCAAATGCTCTATTTATCACAATGGTTTCAAACTACAAAATTCTAAAATTTTCCTTTTCTCTAGTTAATGTTCCTTTTCGGTAGATTTATTCAAAGAGGTTGTATCTAAAAATAGCCTATGAGGTAATGGGTTAAAGACCGGCTTTCATACTAATTTTGATACTAATTTTAATTTTGATTTAGAGGGAGTTTACTGTGTACTACTGCTTGTTACATTGGTGCTTCGATTGTCCGTTGTATTCCCTCATAAAAGATAACGACAATTGTAAATCGGGAAACTCATAAAAAAGGAGCTCGTTATTCCAATGACTATAATGATGCAGATTAGCCTCTTATCTTTTTTGTCCAATAAAGCTGGTTCTCTTGACCATTCCTTAATCAAACAAGTCACGGAGATTGATTTCCTTATGCAAATATCGAGGAACGAGTATTATGTTTACTTTTGACAAGAATTGGTTACAGGACTCGAGTGACAAGGACACGGTTTGCGGTTGACCTGAGGCAAGCGTTGTCTACTGACGGATTGGTTTTTGGCTTTTTACAGAGGTATAGCTATTATAATGTGTACATTAAGCGTTTTGTTTTAACCCTTTTCCTCCATAAATACGCCTTTCTATGCCTCTGTAAACATCACCTATTGAAACCATTGCGATAAATAGAGCATTTGCTCCTATAGGAGCAAATGCTCTATTTATCACAATGGTTACAAACTACAAAATTCTTAATTTTTCCTTTTCTCTAGTTAATGCTCCTTTTCGGTACATGTATTCAAAAAGGTTGGATCTAAAAATAGCCTATGAGGGAATGGTTAAAAGTCATAGTCCCTACATAAACGAATATTTTCAACAACACCATAACACAGTGTATGTGTATATGTCCAATCATTCTTATGAAGAAAGTCAATTTGAACTTATACAGAAAACTGTCCATGGGATACAAAGTACAGTAAAAAACCCTCTAATGCGACCAACCAAAAAGGGGCATAATTCGCAGTGGCAAAGGCAGATGGTAGCTTAATGCAGGACGAAAGTTATGCAGAAAGCATAGGAGCTTTCTGTATAACTTTCGTCCTGCATTAAGCAACCACCTGCTTATGAAGACAGCCATGTTTGTTCATTAAGTGGTCGCATTAGAGGGGTTTTTACTGTCAACCGTTTTCGTCAATACTTGTAAGGTATGGTTGTACAACAAAATATTATCGACCTATGTCGTACAGAAAACGAACCTAAAACGAATACTTACTAAAACAGTAAAACCCACTAATGCGACCACTTTATAAATGAAAATAGATGTTTTTAAAAGCAGGTGGTTGCTTAATGCAGGACGAATGTTATGCAGAAAGCTCCTGCAGGAGCTTTCTGCATAACATTCGTCCTGCATTAAGCTACCACCTGCAATCAAGACCCGGAATTATACCTCTATTTGGTGGTCGCATTAGAGGGGTTTTACTGTACCTCTATTTGGTGGTCGCATTTGAGGGGTTTTACTGTACATACTAATAACATTGGGGTTCTCGACATCAAACACATCAACGTTTTTCTTCGGCATTTATTCGATTGCAGTTTGTTTTGCAATTTACTTCTTTTCAGCATATAATGAAATACCTTTTACCTTTTTAGGCATTTTTAAAATTCGTTGCATGTAGAGACTACCACTTTGAGAATACCACCCTTTAATTTCCAACCAAATCCAACCAATGTTGTAACCACTCCTTAGAAACGTCTCTTCTTTGGATGAATAAAATGACATGTTCTGAGTTTGATATACGTCACATGTCTACGTCTCCAAAATGTTTATTGAAAAAAGCAACAACAACAAAACAACTGAGAGTCAGAAACCTAGTTTGTCGGAATCTCAATTTTGTAAAAGGTAAAAAACAACTTATTGCTAGCGCCATACATATTTTGCAAACATTAAGTGTTGGCTTTATGTGAAACGTATAGTATTTTGCATATCTTGTGGCATGTTCACACTTTTCTGTCTAGGATAGTACAATGAATTTTTCTTTTACAAAAGATCTCTATATTTCACAGAATAACGACTGGTCCCTTTGGCACTACACAATTCTTTCCACAACACGACTGACTTTGCGATAAATCTTGCAAACAGTTTGGATACAGATGAGACGCCGAGTAACTCGGCGTCTCATCAGGTTTTAAACTGTTTGACACGATTACTAAGTTTCTTGAAAAAGAAATCAAAAGTATAATGTATTTCGAGAATTGAAACAGACAATTTTTTGCAGACGAAATCTACTTAGTGATTAAAGTGTTAACGGTTTCATTGTAGTATTAGAAGAGGCCGTCTGTAACGTAATATACATGGACGTCCCCGAGGAATGAAGTCAATTTCAAGGGACGCTTTAATTCTTAGTACGCAAAGCGATTGTTGTCTGCAATACATGTCTGTCTGTTACAATTATGAAAGCTAAATTTTCTTTCTTGGTTCTTCAAAATAAGCACCAGAGTGAAAACAGTTTGGACACCGATACATCACGTGATCTGGATCAAAACTGTTTGAATTAAATATTCACCCGTTGTGTGTAAAGAGTTAAACCCTTTGAATGTTGAATTTTAACAGAGGAACTGTTTATTATTGTTTAACCCATTACCTCATAGGCTATTCTTAAGATACAACCTCTTTGAATAAATCTACCGTAAACGGAGCATTAACTAGAGAAAAAGGAAAACATTAGAATTTTGTAGTTTGAAACCATTGTGATAAATAGAGCATTTGCTCATGTAGGAGCAAATGCTCTATTTATCACAATGGTTTCACAAATTGACCTTTATAGAGTCGTCAAAAGTCGTCAATGTGAGGGAATGGGTTAACATGATAAAGTCTAATCAGTATGAGAGAGTATACTTTGCGAGTGAGGTGTTTCAATGACAAACAGTGCACACCTCTAGGAGCCGTCTGATCTGCATCTACACTGTTTGCAAATGACAGAACACACGTCTCCCGCACGTGAAACGTTAAGTATGCGCGCTTTGTTTTGACCATTAAGATGTCTAACACTAACGAAGAAATAACAAAGGCTATTTGAAGGCTGAAACGAGTTCTATTACAGGTCTCTGGCTCGATAAAGTATTCATGACAATCACCTAACCAATCAGAATATTTTTGTTAATGCCTTCAAAACTCCAATTGAAATCGCGAGAACCTTTGATACAGTGAAGACATTGGTCAAGGAGTCTGCACTGTTGCCAGTAAAAAATTATCTAGTAAATTTAAACAGTCTACATTGATTGGCTATTCAACTTTGAATATTCAGCTTTCAGATGGGTTAAATGTATTTTAAGTAATGATCTGCTGTAGTTGTACTTTAAGTTCATTAGTTTGCCAGTCTATGCGTCAGCATTACATAAACGAAACCGAGAAGTGTGGTTTAGTCGTCTGACGTCATTGACAATGATAGGTCTTTATCAACCTCCCGTCTCGGAGAGCTAGATAGAACACACTAATGTTAATGTTATTCAAAGTCAAATAAGAACATGACTACAGAGCTCCAGATAAGATGCGTAAATTTAAACATTTTCAAGAATAGCTCCCTCTATTTCTTTTCGAGACGATTCTAAAGAGTGGTCACAGTATAGGGTTTGGTGGAGAAATGACGATTTTAGTATTTGGGCACGCACCTTTATCTGTACATGTAGCTCTGTGCCTACTACAAAATTTGCATAACATCACAAACGACAGAGATACCTAAGTACTGTACACTTGTATGCATGCATTGCTAGTGTGTGCTTGTCTGTGAAATTGCGCACTTTGTATTTTTCCAAAGCTCTGCAAACAGCTATTGTCATGAACTTAAATTGTCTAAAAATGATTGTTCTGTCCATAAAATACGAAAAAACCGCCATTAAAAACAACAATAAATACAAGTAACAAACCAACAAACAAAACACAAAAAATGAAAACACAAACAAGTAAACAAGAACGAACGAATAGCCGAATATCAATACACAAATGATCGAAGATGTATGCCTGTTTTTATAGAGGACCAGGAATTTCCGCTTGTGTTTTAAATCTTTTCAATGCAGGAAACGTGTAAACTTGCAAATGATGTAGACCAAGACCAGAGGGCACACATAGGAACTATTTTTCACCAACGCATACCCTGAATCTATTCAAACTCCTAAAACAAATTTAATTCTATTACACTTTCTATCATACTGAATGGACTAATTAAATGATGACCGGCCATTCCCATTTGAGAGTTCAACATTTAAAGGGCTTAGAACACCGGTGTTTAACTCTTAAAATGCGGAACCCGAGTACGTAACACCTTTGCAAACAGTGTAGACCCAATTCAAAGAGCTCCCATAGGAGCCCTTTGATCAGGGTCTGCACTGTTTGTCATAAAACTCACAATATTCATTGATTAATTTTGATACACGTTTTAATTAAATAATAATCAGAAATTGAGCAGCCAGTTTTAATCATTAAGCAGGTTAGAGTTAAGCTAGAGCCATACGGATCTTATTTCAGCAATTAATGTCGTGTGCGATGTGATACATGTCTTCTTTCCCATTTACAAAACCAGTCCATGTCTTTGAACCTTTTAACCCCTGTTCTGCTGTCAGAATCATGTTTGTTTCAACCCCGATATTATTGCAACTCTAACTTAAACTTCCCATTCGTTCAAGCTCTTAAGGAATGATTAACCGTATGTTACAGCTTGGATCCTGATAAGACGCCGATTTAAAAGTCGTATCATCTGGTTGCAAACTGTTTGCCAGTGCGGGTCAGGTAGGAATTACCGGCATAAGGGCTTAACGTAATTGATCATGTCCCTTCATAAGAAAAGGAACATAAAGCTCAGACGTTTTATTGACAGCATCGTAACAATCCATTGGAATAATTCTGAACATTATAAAGACTGAGGCAAAATGTAACCATTGTCCTGCCAAGCGTGATCTGTCCTTTGCAATGAGCTTTAGATCCAGCTCATCAGGCCCACGCGAGATATTTAACCCTTACAGCGCTGAATTGTCAAATGGGCTATTCCAAAATTCAAACAGGTCAAGCTTACGGTGAATATTTAGGTAGTTATCTGACGAAAAAATGTAACATGACAAACAGTGCAGACCCTGATGAGAGGACTCCCCTAGGAGCCCTCTCATCTGGGTCTACACTGTTTGAAAAGGGCATTAATGACCCGTTTCTCGCATTGTAAGGATTGAAATACTTGTTGTCAGTAGTTTTCCTAGAAAGAATCGAACGTGATCACAGTTGCCCCAGATCAGAATTTGAGCCTACATTAAACATTTTTGGGTAAATAAGAGGCAAAACAAATACAAATCTGAATACGCTTTATTTCTTCGTTTACACTAAATACGATTTGATCGACGTCTTTGTCACACACAGATATGTTTATACCACTCTCCAAGATTTTACAGCCCTAGGTTTCAATAAACGAGTCTGCTTTATAGTACAGTAACATATCTCTATAACAACAGCAACAAATGCATCTAATGCTTGGTATCTGAAGCAACTGGTAGCTCAACCCGTTCCCTCATACTGACGCCTTTTGACCATTCCCTCATATTGACGTCTTTTGACCATTCCCTCATATTGACGTCTTTTGACCATTCCCTCATATTGACGTCTTTTGACGCCTCTGTTAAAGCCACTTCTTGAAACCATTGTGATAAAAAGTACATCATGGTTTTGAAAATTACACAGTTCTAAAATGTCCCTTTTTCTAGTAAACGTTTGCTTTTCAGTAGATTTATTCAAAGAGGTTGGGTCTAAAATTAACCTCTGCGGGAATTGGTTAATGCAGAAAGCTCCTATATAAGCTTTCTGCATTACTTTCGTTCTGCGTTAAGTAGTGAACTGTTTTTGAAGGCAGCCATGTTCATTCATTGAGCGGTCGCTATAGCAACGCTTTACTGTATATTGAAGTTATGAAGTCTAGAAATATTCTGTAGTAGAACTAACATGTTCTGACTTCATTTTGTTAAGTGGACACATCTGAGATGTCAGGATTTATTTTGGCTGTCAGCCTAGTCAATTTATGATAGCCCATCAATATTCTTCACCCAGGTCGCGAAACGGTAAGAACCAGCCTTCAATATACTCAAGTAGATTGAGCCTGGAAAATCACGAGACTGTTCATGACCATACAAACTTAAAGCAATTGGAATTGTAACATTATATGATTGCATGTAACCAAAGACGCACGCAGAAACACATTCGCTGCCAACGTCGCATTTGTGCTTGTCTATGTAAACAGTTTGGATCCAGATAGGACATCGAGTAAACTCGGCGTGCCATCAGGATCCAAACTATCTGTCACTGTGGTAATGTTATTTATTTTCAAAGAAAAGGGGCGACAATAAAATAAATGAGAATTGTAGCAGACGACAAATTTTGCAGACGACAATATTTGGCAGCGAAAGAATTAATTCTAAACTTGCAATATCCGGCATATGTATTTCTATTCATGTTCATGCAATATTCGTTATTAGAACATCGATTGATAAATTTCTGGTGAAAACTGAGAAAACTATGTGATTAATTGCACATATTTTTATTGTCTGTTTTTTATTGTTTAACTATTCCGCTCAGATCATGCAATCACATTTCATATCCCGTTTATCATAATTTGTTTTCCTCTGTGGCTGTGCCAAACCAGACTGTTTATGATTCAACTGCTAATGTTGATGGATAAACCCAAACCATAAACAACTGAGAAGTGTCTAATTTGTCTACGCCAGAACTGTAGCCTACAAAAGACTTCAACCCTTTCCCTGCTCTATGTTTATTCAAAATTTCAAGACCTACTGAATATTCATGGACACAGTAGTTGAAATGAAATATGGGAATATGTAACATTGTCTCCATTTTAGAAAGTAAAGAAACATATCTACGAAATTCCATTAGCAAAAATAGCAGGCCCTGATCTGACGGCTCCGATCTGGGTCTACTCTGTTTGCAGATGCGTGAAAACACGTTTCAATGAGGGAAAGGGTTAAGAAATGTAGATACAGCAGAACCTGTCCGAAGCGGTCATTCATTTATTGAACATAAGAGTATGAAAAAGCAGGTGGTTGCTTAATGCAGGACAAAAATAATGTAGAAAGCTCCTATAGGAGTTTACTTGACCTGCATTAAGCTACCATCTTCCTCACATACCCGTACTAAGTCTTCCTTTAATGGCCGCTTAACCCTTTCGCTGCCAAACTCTGTCGTCTGCTAACTTTGTCGTCTGCTACAAATTTTCATTCTTTTGATTTTCTTCATTTTTGTTTCAAAAACATAGTAACAGTAACAAACAGTTTGGATCCTGATGAGACGCCGAGTTACTCGGCGTCTCATCTGGATCCAAACTGTTTGCATAGGTAATCACAGATCCGGCATTGGCAGCGAAAGGGTTAAGACATGTTTTCTATATTTCTATGCAATACTCTATTATGTTGGTACTCATTAGAATCGTATATCAGAGGCACTTCTAATGAGTACTACCAATATAAGGTTTTGGTTGAGAAATAAGTACTTAAACCATTTACTCCCTCCATGAATAATCATGTCAAAAATAAAGAAATTATGAAGTGTTATAGTTTGGGTCATAGCAGAAACGGAGGATTCGTACCTATATTATACCATAAGCACAGAGAGCAGACTCTGGTCAGACGGCTCGTACAAGAGCCGTCTGATCAGGTTCTACTCTGTTTGCAAAGGCGTTAAAATTCGTATTTATTGAGCCACGGGCTAATGTCTAATGCAGTACGAAAGTCAATCAGAAAAGCAAGATACCCATCAAATACAGGTCTGTTTGGATGAATACAGTAATGCGACCACTTAATGAACAAACATGGCTGTCTTCATAAGCAGGCGGTTGCTTAATGCAGGACGAAAGTTATGCAGAAAACTCCTATAGGAGCTTTCTGCATAACTTTCGTCCTGCATTAAGCTACCCACTGCCTTTGCCACTGTGAAGTATGCCCCTTTTTAGTGATCACATTAGAGGAGTTTTGCAGTACATTTATATCTCTCCACGTGTCGTTTTCTCTTTTAGCTATTTCAACAGTTTGCCATTAAAAAACCAAAATTAAAAACAATAAAAGTAAATTAGAATAACCCATCTTGAAACCTCTACATCAAATATCACTCACACCATTTCTCATGATAACTAGATTTAACATTTCAGAACCAGACGTTTTGCAAGCAACGCAAACGAGTAGGCTCAAATCAAATTTCGCTTGAAGAAAATCCACAACCATAAATCTGTCTTACTTCAGCGACGTTAATCTTCCAAAAGTAGCATGACTTGGGCATAAACATTACTTCTTACATTCGTGTTACAGACTGTATAATTTGACTTTATTCCCAAGACGACGATTTGAGTCCCAGGTTTAACACAATATACAACGCGCATATACGTATGACTGCGCTTTGGATAAAGAGCACGTCTTCGAGACTAGACCATATACGGAAATAGTTGTTTCTGTGAAACAAACGAATTCAATATCGTAAAGTACAGTAGAATCTGTCTTAACTCTCTCCCTCATATAAACATGTTTTCACGCATCTGCAAACACAGAAGACCCAGATGAGACGGCTCCTAAAGGAGCCGTCTGATCAGGGTCTGTCGTGTTTGCTAATAGTTTTATAGGTCTGTTTCTTTACTTTTTAAAATGGCTACAATGTTCCACCTTCCATGCTTCATTGTAACTATTTTGTCCATGAATATTCTGTAGGTACTGACATTTGTAATAAATATAAAACAGGGAAAGGGTTAAGCGGCCATTCATTTATTGTATATGTATATAGGCGTCTTTATAAGCAGGTGTTTACTGAATGTAGGGCAAAAGTAATGCAGAAAGTTCATACAGGAGCTTTCTGCTACTTTTGACCTGCATTAGGCTACCACACGACTTACAGGGCCTAGACCTCTATTTGATGGCCGCCTAATGAAGTTTCACTATTTCGACTGAATCTACAAACATTTGACTAGGATAATTTAGAATAAAGTAGTTATTCCAGGAAAACCGTCAACGGACAGTTTATGCAGTATCATATCACTTTTAACCCTTTACTCCTTAGATACGCATTTTAACGACTCTGTAAACGCAGTAGACACAATTGTCTGTTGTGTTTGCTTAACCCATTTGCGCCCACGATCCCATATATGGGACGTAGGCAAACAGTGTAGTCTCTGATCAGACGCCGCATAATGCGGCGTCTGATCAGAGTCTACACTGTTTGCTGATGGGATATTCAATATAAAACAAAATAAAAATGAAAATTTAGACCAGACATCTCTTAGATAAAAGATAGACTAATCCAATATATAAGCATGGAAGAATCCACTCGGAGCAAATGGGTTAAGGAATTAAGATCAGATTCGGAGAAATATTTGCTTGTTCATATGCTTGTAAAAAAATCCAGCTAATTAATATTCATAGTCATAAGTGGTAAATTCAGCCCTGTTACGAAAACATCTTTGGTACACGGTCACTAGAAACTCTCCATAGTGACCACTTAATGAATAACACGGATTTGTTGATGGCTGCTTAATGCGGAACAAAAGTAATACAAGTTTCTGCAACGGAGAAAAATCCCTTGTTCGCAATGCTATTCAATTAATATTCATACATACGCTATTTCTTACATGAATATACATGGAGTACAAGGTTAAGACTTTGAATAATTATCTACGGTAGACACTTATTGTCTCCTATAATTCCAATCAAGTCTGAAGAGATGTCCATGTCGTTTTGACTACAGTATAACCTCTCTATAACGGCCATTAAATGACATCAATTATTTTGTGTTAAAGGCAGGTGGCTGCTTAAAGCAATGTGAAAGTAAAACAGAACGCTCCCATAGGAGCGTTCTGTTTTACTTTCACCTTGCTTTAAGCAGCCACCTGTACTAAATATCAACTAAATAACACACTTTAGTGGCCGTTATAGAGAGGTTTTACTGTATTTACAAGTCTAATCAAGAGTTCGTTCTTATAACACAAGAATGAGAACAGACTGTACTAATTTACATATTGTATAAACCCTTTGAATGCGGAAAGCGAGTGTATTATCATTTGTAAACAGTATAGATCTAGATCTAAGGGTTCTTAAAGCTCTCCTCTGATCCCGATCTGCACTGTTCGTCATTCAATTTCCTGTAGCAAATCTAAGTGTTTCATACTGAAAGGACTCTATAAGGACATTGATGGGTCATTTCAATTCGAATATCGATCATATAAAGTGTTAAAACTGATATTAACTCCAATGGAAAGAGTGGAAACAAAAAGAATGAATATACAATATGCGTAAACTAGGAACGTGACATAGAAACATAGAATTAGAAAATGATACAGACTAGCCCATTACATTTTTAACAATCATACAGACTAGCCCATTACATTTTTAACAATTATACAGGCTAGTCCATTACATTTTTAACAATTATACAGGCTAGTCCATTACATTTTTAACAATCATACATGCTAGCGCATTACATTTTTAACAATTATACAGGCTAGTCCATTCCATTGGTAACAATTATACAGGCTAGTCCATTCCACTGGTAACAATTATACAGGCTAGTCCATTACACTAGTAACAATTATACGGACACGTCTATTACACTGGTAATACTTATACAGGCTAGTCCATTCCACTGGTAACGATTATACAGGCTGGTCTATTGGTTTGGTAACAATTATACAGTGAATGTCTGCGCTTAGCAGTTTAAAAGACGGTTTAACTCCTTATACTCCATGGATATAATAACAACTAAGGCATGAAGGAATATTAACTAGTATTGACCCTGGCAATATCTGTAGAATCAGATATATGTTATTCCATAGGCAAACAGAGCAGACCCTGATCAGACGGCTCCTACAGGAGCCGTCTGATCTGGGTCTACTTTGTTTGCAAAGGCATAGAAAAGGCGTGTCTAGGCAGTACAGAGTTAATGCAAGCGCCGAAGAAGTGAACCTCTACAAATAATAGAAATATAAGAACTAGCTAATGAATGTTTTAAGAGTGCCAGTATTGCTCGTATGTCATAGACACTATTTTGTTCCTTCATTTCCGAATAGTCGAGTCATGAAACGTCTGGTAATAGGCTTCTTACACGCACCAAAGCAATACTGGACCAAAACGGTGCAAGGGGAAGTCCCATTATGTGATACCATAGCATCAGAAGCCAGTAACATCATGAAACACGATACGAAAAGGATAATTTCTCGACTGGGACAAAGGATAATATACAATATATCCTTGTTAAACAAGAATGGAGAAATCTCTTCGGAAGGCTACTGCTTCAGTCAGGTGGAAAGCTATGATGAAAGTTCCCATTAAGCTGTCACTTGTCTTAAAGACTGATAATACTTCTTTGAGTGCTCCAATTAGCGAGGGTCAATTGTATTCTTTATTTGCGTGTGACACTTTAACCCTTTCCTACATAAATACGCCTTTCTACGCCTCTGTAAAAATCACCCATTGAAACCATTGTGATAAATAGAGCATTTGCTCCTATAGGAGCAAATGCTCTATTTATCATAATGATTTCAAACTACAAATTCTAAAATTTTCCGTTTCTCTAGTTATGCTCTTTTTCAATAGATTTATTCAAAGTGGTTGGATCTAACAATACCCTATGAGGGAATGGGTTAATTGTATCCTTTATTTGTATGTGACTCTTTAGAATACAGAAATCTAAGAGGAGTTTTATGTATGACTAACATCCGTTATTAAGATGCCATCTTTCTTGACCATTCCCTCCATAAATACGCCTTTCTACGCATTTGCAAGCAGAGTAGACCCAGATCAGACGACTCCTGCAGGAGCCATTTGATCAGGGTCTGCTAAGTTTGCTTATGATATAATATAGATATGATTCTACAGTTTCTGCCATAGACAAACTTTCTTGTGTCCATGTGCTATTATAAAACGAATCTAATCAATATTCATGATGTCATATACATATGTATTTCTTTCATGAATATTCATGGAGTAGAGGGTTAAAAACCGATAACAATATTTATTTGAATGTGCGAATTGGCGAGAACTTACTGCCTCATCCACAGAAAGAAATATAGTGGGTGCTTTTGATATGCGAGTCAATATCAAATTTCGTCACAATCTGAGATTGGCAAAAAAGAAACAGTTGACAACTTTAATTGATCATTTGAACTTCAACAAAACAGAGCATTAAACCTAAATATGCAACACTTGCCCTAATATTAACTTTTGAATGTCATGCGCCAATGGCTATGTCCCTCCTTCAACATTTTGTGTTTCCCATATAATTCTCTTACCTTTCAAGAATGCTCACTCATACATTTGTGTATAAGAAAGTAATCATTATTTGTTGATATTATGAAGGTAATCTAAAATTTCCGTAAAATGCTAAGTTTACACATTTCTACAACCTTGAATAAATATAGGTGTCATATTTAAATGAAATATATTTCGGTATTACATACGTGTGAGTAAAGATGCATTTCATTTGTTATGCAGTGAACAGGACTATGGCAAAGTAACAAGCCTCCACATTACTGTTGTGGAAGGTGTGTCACTTCATGCATTAACATGCGTGTTTAAGCAGAGTAACAGATAAAGGTACCTACTCAAATATTAAAATCGCCCTTTCTCCACAAACCCTATGTTGTGACCACTCTTTAGATTCTAAAGAGTGGTCACAACATAGGGTTTGGTAGAGAAATTAAGAACCTATTCTTGAAAATGTTTCAATTCATGCATCTTATCTGGACCTTTGGTGTATTTAGTAAAAGAAAGAAAAGTAAAGTACCTAGTTATAGTCTACTTTCAGTCCCAATGACTGCTCAGCCGATTGTACATTGCACATTTATTCCCCTGAGTACTGCTAACATAATTATGGCGCGATTACGCAGCTGCACTATCGGCTAGTGACCCTCACGGGTACCCTCTGAAATTTCGAGCTGGTCTAGCCTGGATTCGATCCCCGGACCCCTGGGTTATCAGGACAGCTCAACGCTCAACCACTAGACCAAGCCACCACTAACGTAACTTGACGCAGGAGTAAAGTTATACATAAAACGCCTACATGAGCTGTCTGTATCACTTTCGTTTTGTATTTACTCTCTATTTAGCAGCCGCTCTGTCTTAAATACCAAGAAATAGACGCCTTTTTAACCTTTAGCCTGCAATGGGCGGATGAGTGGATACGTATGCAAATAATTTGGATCCAGATGAGACGCCGAGTAACTCGGCGTCTCATCAGGATCCAAACTGTTTGACACCATGGTTGTATTTTGGTAGACAAATTGAATATAGCTTGATTTTTGAAATTGTAGTTGTTGAAAACGTTTGTAAAAATAATTTGCTCAGCAGGCTAAAGGTTAATTGTCATTTAAGGCATGCTTTATTGTTTGCCGAGCAATTATAAGCTATTAAAGTTTCAAACTAACTCACTGTTACACCTACTGCAGAAGCATTACTAAAATACATGTGAATAAACTGAAAATTGTGACAGAAAGTGGGTTTAAGCTTGAGACTGATCTAACCGCGATCTGAGTCGCATTTGAAAAAAACTTAGATCCAGATGAGACGTCGAGTAACTCAGTGTCGCATCAGGATCCATGCTGTTTGACACTTGAACAGTAATTTCTCAAAAGTTTTTGCCAAGATACTTGTTCAATAGTTTCTCAATGCGTGATCGAATCGGGAGTAGTCAGAATTGTAACAGATTCAAGTTCGAGTAGCAGTCTGAAGGGCTGGTCGTGTACAATGACGAGTATGCAATGATATTTCATTAATGTCACAGGCAGTTCTTCAGTGACATTAGGGTGACTGTTAACGTAAATTTATGACGTCACACTGACGTTTAAAATCTCACCGAGGGCAGAGGTTATAAAATTCATTCTTAAGTATCTGATTGGTCAGATTCTGAGCAAGCTCAGAATCTGACCAATCAGATGCTTGAGAATGATCTCAGGCGTAAGCAAAAAGGTTTATAACCTCGGGGTCAGGTCAATAATTTTACAATGTGAGATAAAATATTAGGATGAAACATCAAACAGATTCGGACGGATGCGTGGGGCCAAATCACTCAGTATAATTGGCAATAATCAGTTGGCTGCGTGATGATGAGCTGATTGGTATAAGTAAACAGTTTTACGTCTCCTACTTCGATTGAATCATACTTATCACGAACCTTCCGTAGCAATGACATATCGATGTATGACGACAAACACTTTGAACGCTAGCGGAGAAATTGTTATAACATATACAAACATTTTCGGTCGATCCAGAGATTTACTCGGCGTCTGATCAAGATCCAGTGTGTACCAATTCTGTTGAATAAGTTAAATGAATAAGAACTAGAAATGCGTCCATAGGACACTGATGCCCCCACTTCAGATTTTTTTGTCACAGAAAGTAAGGGCTATAATCAGATGCACATAAAGGACTTAAGGAGAAACATCTGTGAATGTTTCAGGCAAGTGCTCCTGACAGTGTAGGAGTATGACACATAAGACAATTTTGACTGTAACAGCTTCTAAAGTATACAACGACTGAAGCGATTAATTAGATGGCCATCAAACTTGACCAAGATATAATGGCCACCAACATGTGTGTAATGTTTGGTGAGGATTGGACAAATACTTTCCAAGAAAGAGTCCGGACAAGATATTTTTAAAGTCATTTTTGCAAATAAAGGGCCACAACTCCTAAACGAATGAAGCGATTTACATGGCTAACGATCTTGACCAAGATATAATGGCCACAAACATGTGTGTACAGTTTGGTGTGGAGTGGAAAAATACTTTCAAAGAAAGAGCCCTGGCAAATTCTTCTAGATGTGCGTACGGACGTGAGCACGGACAAGGGCAACCCTATATGCCACCACTTTGTGGGGGCATAATAAAGTATGAACAGACGACAAACAATGTAAATAAAAACCTTGAGACGTCAGTTGTCAGTCGTCAAAAGTATATAACCACAGATGAACCCCGCTTCCTATGTAACCTTGATAAACGAAAAAAGTAAGTTTTGTAAATTATAGATGAAGAAAGTTATATGACTGTGCTCCAATAGATGACGATCATCTTTGATGACACACCAACCTTTCAACTTCATTTTCTGTCCTCTTCAGTGACTGCTACACAGATACTGTAAAACCCCTCTAATGCGACCAGCAAAAAGGGACATAATCCACAGTGGCAAAGGCAGGTGGTAACTTAATGCAGGACGAAAGTTATGCAGAAAGCTCCTATAGGACGTCTCATGCGGATCCAAGTTCTTTACATAGACAAATCAAGTTGGGCTTACCGGGATGAAGGTTAAGATATAAAAGTCACTTATGTGTCACTCCGATGCCTCCATTTATATTCACCAGCTTGGGTGATTGGTTGAAGATTTTACAGGGTGTAAGAAATGTTCTTATAAGTCATAATATTGCCATATATTCCTCTAGAACAAAATGATATCCCGAAGGTAAACTTTGTGCCAAACACTTGAACTTACAGTATAACCTGTGTACAGAGATGAAGTATATTTTTGGAGCTTTTAAGACAGGTGGTAGTTTACTGCAGGACGGAGCTCTTCTAGGAGCTTTTCTGCATTACATGTACTTCCATCTTGCATTAAGCAACCGCCTAGACGGATCATTATAAGATGCTTATTCAGTATAATTGTTTATGGTCAATATAGGCGAGGTCTGTTGTATACTGAATATAAAACACTATGAATACAGTAAACCCCGTCTTAACCCTTTACCTCATAGGCTATTTTTAGATACAACCTCTTTGAGTACATCTAACGAAAAGGAGCATTAACTAGAGAAAAGGAAAATTTTAGATTTTGTAGTTTGAAACCACTGTGATAAATAGAGCATTTTTGCTCCTATAGGAGCAAATGCTCTATTTATCACAATGATTTCATAAAGTGACTTTTACAGAGTCGTCGAAAGTCGTCAATATGAGGGAATGAGTTAAGGGGTCATCAAAAAGATCTAATTATTGGTTTAAAAGACTTCTATGTTCAATAAATGGACGACCGCTTTAAGGACATTTTCTACAGTTTTATGAAAACTTAATCCTTTCATACAATTTCCTAAATTGTTGGTATATAAGGTAAACTTTAATGGTGAATTCAAAAATAAAAATATATGTCGACATATTAGATTTTTTTTGTAAATTGGCAGTTTCCATGGTAACCGTATGTGCCAAAACTGTCAAAATGACTACACTTTCTTTAATTATAGTAAAACTGAACCAAAAGCATTATAATATACAAAACAAGCATGGATTTTACACATGAAATACTGATTATTTATACTGCATGAAAAAGATAGTAATCTGAACATTTTTCTTTACAAAATAAGTTTTTCATATTTCGTCATTCGACAAAAATTAGAAAAATTAATACATTTTCTGCGAATAAATGAAGATATTAAAAAAATTATTTCATAGAATGTTCCAATTTTTTTTATATACATATTAGTTAAAATGTAATGGTGAATTCAAACATAAAAAGAAAAGTATATGTCGACGTGTTAGATTTTTTGTAAAATGACAGTTTCCATGGTAACCGTATGTGCGAAACTGTTAAAATGACACTTTATATATATAAATATATAGAAATTATGCAAGAAAATATATATACTTTTCTAAAATTATACACTTAAAGGTTTATGTTGATGTTCTACATTTTTCAGAAGTCCGTGGTTTCCATGGTAACCACTTCACTAATAATACAAAAAGTAGTGAAATTCATCAAAAAATGTAACATTTTCGAACACAGAGAATAAAACAATCCTGATTAGTTCACTACATATTACAAGACAGTTTATGAAGTCTATTTGTGTTTAATATTACCTTTAAATAACAACCACCTTGTCAATAAGCCCACTGAAAAATGTGGAACAAAATCTGTTTTTTCTTGCATAACTAACGGGGATAGTATCGAATAGATATTCCTAACCGTGAACATGAACTATAATTTGCATTCAAGAGTTAACAATGTATGCAATGTACACACAGACTGGAGATGGTTACAGATTCGAATCCAAATTCGGGGATAAAATTTGAATACATTTTCTGTTTGCTGAAGTAACCCTCATTTTTCCATTCACTATCTCAGGCAATGACTTGTATACACCATCACGCCCTCCGCGATCAACTGAAAGTGTCATTTATTCTTTTGATCCTTTCTCCCTTATAGACCTTTTCGCAAAATGCCCGTTTATTCGATATTGTTGACTTATTATTTGTTTCGTGGCTTTGTGTAACATGTCCCGATTACTATACAACTACATTCTTTGTGAAGAATTACTATCGGTGATTATCTACCTTGGATGCGCATAAAGATGCTCAGAATTTACAGTGCTCCCTCTCTACAACGACACCCTTTGGGATACGAAGATTATATGTGTTGTTCAGAGGGAGTTGTTATAGGGAGGGAAAATCAAACATAATTAGCTTGTTGCAGATCCCCAGATAAGGTGTATTTCGAGAACTAAAACCGTTATGCCTCTATCAAACCCTATGTTGTGACCACTCTTTAGAATCGTCACAAAGTGACGATTCTAAAGAGTGGTCACAACATAGGGTTTGATGGAGGCATAAAGAAAATACGACGGAAAAGGTTGTTTCTGGAGGCTTGTTGTTTCGGAAACAGTGACATGCGTTGCTGTAAGGAGGGAATCGTTATTGAGAGGGCCGTTATAGAGAGGGAGCACTGTACTACCGAAAACGTCTTTAAGACAGGTTCTACTGTATGACTGTTTTAGGAAGACTTTAAGTGATACGTACTAAGTACGACGTATAAAGTCTGCGATACCATAAATGGTGCTTGACCTGTTTGAATTTTGGAATAGTCCATTTTGAAAAATCAGCATTGTAAGGGTTATGTCGTGTGTTAGCAGTGTATAACCATAAACGGACAATCATATCGGTTTAAGGTCGGTCAATTTGATATTATAGCGTAACTGCACGCACAATGGTTATCATTATATAGGAACAAGAAGAATTTTCTGTACGGAAGCATTGATAACCTTCAGTCTATTGGACTTAATGTAGTGCAGATAGAATATCGTTTGCTTTCATCATTTAGACATCTTAAGAGGGAACAAGAGCCGCGTGCGGCGCCAATGCTCGTCTTATTTGGTGCTTGTCCACTGCATACACCTCTCCTCAAAGAGATTTACCAACATATGCAGTTTTATGTTGATATCTCTTAAACTTTTTGATTAACCCTTTCGCTGCCAATGCCGGATCTGTGATTACCTATGCAAACAGTTTAGATCCAGATGAGACGTCGAGTAACTCGGCGTCTCATCAGGATCCAAACTGTTTGTTACTGTTACTATGTTTTTGAAACGAAAATGAAGAAAATCAAAAGAATGAACATTTGTAGCAGACGACAAAGTTAGCAGACGACAGAGTTTGGCAGCGAAAGGGTTAATCAGCTACATTAAAGTTTTTGCACGCCGCCAACGCCTACAACTACGACAACGCCTACGACCCAGTGATCACGAATTTTTCTTCGAAAACAAACGAGCTAAAATGAACAATATCTTTATCTTATAAAAACTGTTAAACCAGTCTATAGCGACCATCAAACTAAGTCTAATTCTTGGTCTTAAACGCACGTGACATGATGCTGAAAGCTACTGTTGGAGTTTTCTGCATTACGTTCGCCTTGTATTAAGGAACCGTCTGTTTTAAAGACACCTATGTTTATTCATACAATGACCGCTTTAGAAGGACTTGACTGTTATGTATATAAATGTACAAAGCTGAAAATATGAGATATCGGAAATATAAATAATATTCTATATAGCTCCACCAAACCATACTAATTAGAATCGTCTCACCGAGGTGATAATATACATTTAATGAATAAACATTGGTGTCTTTATACGCATGTGGTTTATTTTTTAGGAGCTTTCTGTATTACTTTTGTCCTGCATTAAGCTACCCAGAAGAGCTATCTAGCACCCATAATTATACATCTCTTAGGTGGTCGCATGAGCGGGATTTTACTGTACTAACAAGGCAGGGTTTTACCGAGTAATTAGTTACCGAGATAGATCAGTACTTATCTTATATATACAGCTCTAAATACAGTAAAACCTCTCTTAACCGGCAGTTAAATTTAGTATGAATATCGGTCTTGGAGACAGGTGGCAGCTTAATGCAGGGTGAAAGTCATGCAGAAAGCTCCTAGAGGAGCTTTCTGCCTGACTTTCACCCTGCATTAAGCAGCCACCTGCCTAAAAGTATCTAAATTCTTATCTACTAGAATTCCGGTTGAGAGAGGTTATACTGTATAAGACGAGTTATTCAACCATAAGTAAAAATTGTCACTTGACCTATTAGATAAAAGGAAAAGCTCTCTCACTAAAGTGAGTATGAGTTCTCTAGAGCATATTTTATGCCTACTTATTTCATTGTCTTGTCATGCTCCCTCACTATAGCGTGTACGGGTTCCTTAGAACGCGCATGATCACTCTTTATCTTGTCAAACTCCCCCAATACAGCGTGTGTGAATTTGATTGCTTTTTTTTGTCACTCTCTCACTACAGCGCGTATGAATTATCTACAGCACATATATTTGCTTTTTGTCTTGTCAGATTCTCTCACTACAGTGCGTACGGGTAATCTGGAGCACATATGATTACCGCTTGTCTTGTCAGATTCTCTCATTACAGTGCGTATGAGCTATCTAGGGCATATTGGATTGCTCTTAGTCTGGTCAGATTCTTTCATTACAGTGCGTATGTGTTATCTAGTGAATATTTGATTGCTCTTTGCCTGGGTCATTGGAGCGCACAAAATACATGGTTCTATCAATATCAAAGTGGAACAAGCATGAACCAAGTATAAACCATTACTACACATACAATACACAGACAGGTCGTGTGTATTAATATAAATACAATACACAGACAGGTCGCGTGTAGTAACAAAGTTGTGTTTATACAACAACCCAACAGGAATAGGCGACATTGTAAAACCCTTTCCCTGTTTAATATTCAAGTAAGAAAAACTGACATTATGAATATTTATTAGATTATTTTTTATGATGGCATATGTACATATAATATTTTGCTATTGGTAGAAATTGTAGAGTTAGATTTCCTATACAGTAAAACCTCTCTTAACCGGAATTCTAGTAGAGAAGAATTTAGATATTCCAGTCAGGTGACTGCTTAATACAGGGTGAAAGTCAGGCAGAAAGCTCCTCTAGGAGCTTTCTGCATGACTTTCACCCTGCATTAAGCTGTCTCCAAGACCGATATTTATACTAAATTTAACGTCCGGTTAAGAGAGGTTTTGCTGTGCTTTCATAAGCAAACGGAACAGAACCAGGTCAGACGACTTCCACATGGAACTGTTTGATCTGGGTCTACTCTATTTGCAAATGCGTGAAAAAGCGTTTGTATGAATGAAAAAGTTTAAAACAGCTCCTTTATTTCTCCATCAAAACTACCATGTGCATGATGTGGCGATTCTAAAGCGTGATTAAATAAAGGGGTTTTACAGAAATGACGATTTTAGTATCTGAATTCGCATCTTTAAACCTGTATTATAATAAAATGAAATAAAAAGATGAAAATCTGTTGGAACAAATAGAACTTTCTCACTTCATTCCACGGACTGACGAAGTCTCAATGTTTGCAAAGCATAAGACATGTTAACAAGATTTAATTACATCCCAAATGAGGTCTATATCAGTACATTAATACCGTATCACAGAATTTAATTATATGTCTGAGTCCATTTAGGCTTACACAATGACTAATTAGTCACAACACAGACACAGAAAATTAATTAGCATCAGTGGTATAATTCCTGTTTGATTATGCGGATTCAACTATATTATATAACCATTTTAAATGGACTACAGCAAAACCTGTCTATAACGACCACTAAATTGTGTTAATTAATTGGTAATTAGGGCAGGTGGAAGCTTAAAGCAAGATGAAAGTAAAACAGAACGCGCCTATATCATGTCAACAGCAAATAGAGTAGGACTTGATCAGACGGCTCCTATCTGATCTGGATCTACTCTGTTTGAAAAAGCGTGGAAATGCGTTAATTGCAGGAAAATAGTAAACCAGATTGACGTGGACCAGAGCTTTAGCAGGCTCTGCTTTTATAGTATGACAAGACAATATTTTATAGTCCTTTGGATACATGGAGTTTCTATATGCATCATTGGAATTACAAGAGACTACAACCACCAATGGGTTTTCATACGCTCGTATTGAAAGTGACACCAACGTTTAACCAGAGATAGGTAATTTTAAAATATAGCCCATGTGAGAAAATATAATATAACATATATCGTAATATAATTAACATGTAATATAATCAGTCAGCTTGAATAGGAGATATCTCTGATTCTACAGCTGATGTTCTTATACATTGTCAGAATATGTTGCATAATAAGTAAAACTTATCTACAACAAGTACTTATATATATGTAATTCCTTTTTTTGGCAGGTGGTAGCTTAACAAACAAGAACTAAGTATCACTGACCAAGAATGCCACTCTCTCTATGTCTTTCCTATTTATAGTTATTGTCAAGAGAAAATTACTGACAGGAAATCGTTTGTCTATCTTAACATCAGTGGCTACGCCATTTACCAAAAAGACCCCAAGAAATGTTGACTAGTGCTTTGTTTCCAAATAAGATATATATGCACCAAACCTCTGAAAATAGGAGATCCTTCGAAAGCAAAAGCACCAATGCGAAAAGAGAAAATTGCAGATTCGATTTTATTGAGTCTGTTCATGAGCAGTTATTAAAATTGCAACACTGCTCACGCCCCCTAGCATCATCAGCTTAAGCGGTATTCATTTTTCACAACTAAAATCATTGAAACTGATTATCCCGAAGTACCAGAAAATATAACAACACAGAGAATGAAGTATTGACCGACGTTTTACGACCGCTACACAAGCACTGGACACCTGCTGTTGTGAGGTACATGTATACATTCTGAAAGTAGGAGATACTTCGAAAGCAAAAGCAGTTCGATCACACGGCGTCTTATGGACCGGAAACCGGGTATCTAGTTTTAGCAACGTCTTGACCTTGACCCTGACTCGTCCTAGTCTAGTGTAATTACAGGCTTGGTCTGCATGTAACTTATCTGCATACAAAGGTCTGCGCCAATACTACTAAAACACTACTAGTTAATTGATTGGACACAGAAATCTTAAAAAGTAGGTGGTTGCTTAATGCAGGGCAAAAGTAATGCAAAAAGCTCCTATGTGAGCTTTCTGCATTTTTTGGCGTTTATTAAGCTACCACCTGCATCACAGACCCATAATTAGACCTCCCGTTGATGGTCACTAAAGCCATTTTCTACTGTGTAGTTTACAAAAATGTACACTGCTTTAGTACATGTATAACGTTTTAAAATCCTTGACGAAATGAAATAACCAATAAAACCAATCACGGCTAGGGGTTAATTAATGTTTCAAAGAACCAATACGTCATAGATCTTCTTTTTCGACTTCCGAACCAACGGACATAAATCTTCTTGTAATGAGCAATTGACACGCAAGACGATACCAGTGGACAAAACGATGCCAGAGACAGATCAATTATCCGGTATATTTGGAATAAGACGAGAGAAACATATTGAATACAATACATATAGGGCATTTGCTCCATTGGGACGACAAATGTATTGACATACAAAAATGAGGTAAAGAAACTGAGAAATCATATACTGTTTTGTTTAAGACTCGGCAAGGACATACTAGAACCGTGTATACTATACGAGTATACAGTTGAACTTCGATATCTCGAACTTCAATGGACTATATAAATTAGTTCGAGATAACAGAAATTCGAGTTATCCGTTTTGTAATCTAGACAATTTCTCAAGTTCATAGCTTAATGCAGGTCTACAGTAATGCTGAAAGCTCCTGCAGGAGCTTTCAGCATTACTGTAGAACTGCATTAAGCTGTGAAATGTGTTTCTAGATAATCGTAGTGATACATTTTGGAGCAATTCTGTATTGTAAGATTTTGGAAGGACCGAACTTTTATAGTTCGAGTTATCCCGAAGTACGAGTTATGCGAGTTCGAGATATCGAAGTTCAACTGTATTAGTATTCCACGTTGTTTTGGTTTCTTAGTCTATAATAGATCGACGTCCCCATATGTTATTTTCAATATGTACGCTGGCGTTCAGTTGTGCATTTCAGGTTCTATCTACTCTCACCTTTGATGATTGGTTTTAAGTTGCTCGCTTCAGAGATATAATAGAAACACTTTCGTGATTGGAAATCGAGAATTGAAACCAAACACAAGTAAAACATATCCTAAGCGACCTTTCATTTATTGGATATAGCAGTCTTAAAAACGCGGGAGTGCTTAATGCAGGGCAAAAGTAATACAGACAGCTCCTATAGGAGCTTTCTGCATTATTTTTTCCCTGCATTATATTACCACCTGCCTTACTTCTCCACCAAACCACATACTGTGACCACTCTTTAGAATTGTCTCTTCGAGAGCACTCACAGTATAGGGTTTGGAAGAGAAATAAAGGAGCTATTCTAAACCACTCGCTTGCTATTCACGTCAATATACCTACCTGTAAATAGTGAAGACCCAGATGAAACAGCTCCTGCGGGAGCTGTCTCATCAGGGTCTGCACTATTTACAAGTTCATTGTGCAACCAGTGCACTTCACAACAGTGATTTCAAAGCGAAATACTTGTACACTGTGAAAATATATGTAATTATTCAACAGGGCATGTGTAAAGAAGGAGAAATGTATTTTAAAATTCAGCAAGCGAAGGGTTAAAAGATGTTAAAATTTACACATCTTCACCTCTGAATTTGTACTTAAATCTCCTTGTGTAGTTAACATTGTATAAGCTGAGCAGAAGCCGCGTCTTCACACGACGATTGATCTGTTTCTACATTGTTTGTAAAGCCTGAACGTTGGTTTTCAAGATACTGGACTCATAAATATATGTAACTTTCATTGTTTTTATAACAGGTATACTGTTGTTTCATATTATAATTGGCGTGCTATATTAATTCAGTAATACAACTGGCTGTATTAATGTATGACGTATATTTTGACAGCCAATGCTGGCCGCCAGTATATATTCAATATGAATGAAGCAATCCAGTAATTATAATGTTAACTCTATCGCTGTCAAATATTGTCGTCTGCAGAATTTATCGTCTGCTACTGTATCCGTTTGTTTAATGCCCCTACCCCTTTTCCCCTAAAAATAATTGCAACAGTAACAACCAGTTTGAATCCTAACGAGACGCTGAGTTACCCGGCGTCTCATCTGGATCCAAACTGTTTGCAGAAGTAAACACAGATGCAATGTTGACAGCAAAAGAGTTCAACCCGCTTCGTACTAAAAACATCATAAATGTATGCAGTCCCATCACTCAATGTAATTGCCAATAAGCAATCAGTCTTTGAGCGAGACATGAGAGGAATAAAACAAACACCTTGACATTTCCAGCTTCAGCGTACAGTAGAACATATCTTAAGCGGCCATTCATTTATTGAACATAGGAGTCTAAAAACCTGATCGATGCTTAATGCAGGGCAAAAGTAGCTCCTATAGGAGCTTTCTGCATTACTTTTGGCCTGCATTAAGCTACCACCTGCCTTACAGACCAATAATCATACCAATTTTTGATGATAGCTTAAGATAGGTTTTACTATATTCCAATCATTTGCAAAATTACTTACAATGTCTCTATCACCTTGTAGAAATACAGATAAGGGCGTACTGATGCATCTAAAGCTTTTATTTCTCACCCAAACCCCTTTTATGCTCAAACTGACGAGTCTAATGCATATAAGCAAGATATAATTTGGTGGAGAAATACGGATGTAAATATTTTACCTTAATTTCTTTATGTCTTGTCTTATTTACAGCACTGATCTTCTAACCGTACTAGACAAAATAAATGAAGGAGAAAAAAGTACCCTACTGGCACCATCTTGTGCCTTCCCAAGTAATGAAGTTATAATCAAGTATATTTCTACTTTGCCTGTCGTGAATTATGCAGTTTTGTATTACAATAAATCCCTCTAAAGCGACCACTTTATGAATAAACAAAGTTTTCTTTAACAAGCAGGTGGTTTCTTAACACAGGACAAACGTAATACAGAAAGCTCCAGAGCACTCTGCATTGCGTTCGTTCTGTATTAAGCTACCACTTGCCTGTAAGGTAATAAGATTATACTTATTTATGGTGGTCGCTTTAATGGGCTTTACTATATACAGTAGAACCCCTCTAATACGACCACTTAATGAATAAACATATCTGTCTTTATAAGCAGGTGGCTGCTTAATGCAGGACAAAGGCAATGCAGAAAGGTCCTCTAGGAGCTTTCTGTATTACTTTTATCCTGCATTAAGCTACCACCTGCCTCTACAACCCAGACTTATATCTCTTTTAAGTGGTCGCATTAGAGGGGTTTAACTGTATAGTCTACACATGGTATATTACGACAAAGAACCATGGAAGACAATTATTTCAATTTAGACGTTTTCATTTTGAAGCAGTAAACCTCATTAATTAAATTAGATAATACACACACTATGCAAACTATGTCTAAATCTATTTCTTCCAAATTTAAACCACATTTTAGATTGACATAGTCCGCTCTGAAATGTCAGTTTTATGTCTATTAATTACTGTGTCCTGAATGCTTGGAACAATATATCTTAGAATGAGTAATAACAGCCCTCTGTCATCGACCCATTTATTGTCACGGTCAATGATGAGGAATGGAATACAGCCGAACCTGTCCTAGGCGCCCATTTATTTATTGAATGTATCTGTATTAAAGAGCATGTGGTTGCTTAATGCAGTGCAAATGTAATGCAGAACGCTCCTATAGGAACTTTCTGCATTACTTTTGACCTGCATTAAGCTATCGCCTACCTTACATGCCCATTATTAGACCATTTTCTGCTGTCCGCCTCAGACATGTTCTACTGTAATGTTTATTCCCTCACTATCACACTACAGTAAAATATGTCTTAACCCTTGAACCCGTAACCTGATGAATATTCATACACGAATTAATGACGTCATGATTATTGATTAACCGATTCTCTATAATTGCCAATGTACAAGGAATGTATTTGCCATTTCAGAAATTGTATATAATCAGACCTATATTATTCCATAAGCAAATTGAGCATTCGAGCGTACTCTGATCAGACGTTTTCCCTTTGCCAGGTGCATTAAGCAACCACCTGCTTTCACCTATGTAAATAAATTACAGTAGAACCCCTCTAATGCGACCACTTAATGAATAAACATATCTATCTTTATAAGCAGGCGGTTGCTTAATGCAGGGCAAAAGTAATGCAGAAAGCTCCTCTAGGAGCGTTCTGATTACTTATGTCCTGCATTTAGCTACCACCTGCCTCTACAACCCAGAATTATATCTCTTTTAGGTGGTCGCATTAGAGGGGGTTTACCGTATATGGTTGCATTAGCGAGACCATTGGTATACTTTAATATAGTGCATACTGAGAGTATATTGCTGTCATCTGGGATCATCAGCATATCCCAATGTTTTAACGTTCTCTCCATTTGCAAAACAGAACGGCCCATCATTGTTTACTGGGTTGAGTCCATCATTAAATGTGCTTGATGATTTTGAATGATACGCAGTGGTCCGCTAGGAGTCCCCCTGATCTAGGTATACAGTCTTTATTGTCTGCAAATTGAACGTCTCTCTCATAGGAAGAAAAATACTGTTCATGTAATAAAATACAGAGTATGCGTAAACTAGGACTGCAGAATCCAAGGAAATAACGAATCATTGTTTCGGCTATATACTACATGTAATTGTCATCTCTGAATTCTCTGATATTCAAATCGTAAATGAACCATATAATTCGTAACTGAGCTAGAAATAATTAACATGCAACCCAGGCCCAAATAAGATGTGTAGATTAAAGCATATTCAAGAACAGCTCCTTTATTTCTCCACAAAACCTCGAAGAGGCGATTCTAAAGAGTGGTCACACCATATACATTTGTAGTTTGAAGGAGAAACAACGATTTTAGTATTTGAATACGCACCTTTATATATTGCTCCGCTGGCAGATCATAGGATCGTTGATATAATTCCAAGTTCAACTTCCCTGAAACTTTTGCATGTTTTGATCGGTTCAGTGAATACATTTGCAAACAGTGAAGATCCAGATGAGACTCTGAGTAACCCGGTATCTCAGCAGGATCAAAACTGCTTGATACTATGTCCATGGTTTTTAAGAGAAACAGTGGACACTGTAGTTTGAAAACTGTTGGTTCTGACATTTTCTTCCATCGGTGATTTGTGTACAATGTTAAAGGTTAACAGTTCATGTTCTCAGGGTTTTGTTAATTACGTCTCCATGGTAACTGTCACAGCGCGATCAACGACATCCGACCACTCATTACAATACGGACACTACAGTAAAAACCCTCTAATGCGACCACTTGATAAAGAGCCACTGGCGTCGTTTAAAGCAGGTGGTTGCTTAATGCAGGACGAAAGTTATGCAGAAAGCTCCTATATAGGAGCTTTCTGCATAACTTTCGTCCTGCATTAAGCAACCACCTGCCTCTGCCACCCAGAATTATGCCTATTTTTGGTGGTCGTATTAGAGGGATTTTACTGTACTTGAAGTTAGAACAAGTGGAATAAACTCCAAATAAAAAACTCATAACAGAGTCAATTATTCTGTAATTATCTGACTAATCACACGAACAAAGCGGCTTCCTGTTACTCAATCAGAAACGGAGAGAGGCACATCCTTGATGAGAGATGCACATTACAGACCATTTGTTTGTGTTTAACTCTTGAGACAACTTTTTGCAAACAGGGTAGACCCAAATCAGAGAGCTCCTGTAGGAGCTCTCTGATCAGGGTCTTCCCAGTTTGCTTATGGGCTAATGTAAATCTGATTTTGACGTTTCAGTCAAACATTTCGTTGTTAATGTGTGGTTGTAAATATTCAGCCCATGATATACATAGAGTAATGCATTCTTCACCCTTTACTCCGTGAATATTAATATAAGAAATAATGACATCATGCATGTTAATAAGATTATTGTTTTATAACGGCTCATGGACACATGAATTATTGGCCATGCCAGAAACTGTAAAATCATACCTATATTATTTCATAAGCAAACAGAGTAGACCCTGATCAGACGGCTCCTACAGGAGCCGTCTGATCTGGGTCTACTCTGTTTGCAAAGGTATAGAAAGGCGTATTTATGGAGTAAAGGGTTAAATGAATATTCACGAGAGAAAGGATTAAGATGGTATCCGGTGAAATATGAATATCTGGTCGCCATTCTGCAGGTTATAAAGACAAGACACGAACCACTGCAGTCATAAATTTCTGCAATCATTTAAGCTAAAACTATTGCAGCTTTTATGTTGTAGTCGAATAGAATATCTCACAAATAAGGTTTGATCCATCGACAAAACACACACTGACTTTTCTGTTCTTAAAATGAATTGGTATTTAGTAAATAAATAACATAAATATAAAAGAAGAAATTATCCAAATTCGTTCCTATTTCTGACAGGTTTATCACTATGCATTTGTAAACCGCTGTAAAATATCTATTAGTTTTATCTCCATTATGCATTACATTGATATCTTCAATTATATTCTTCTCAGTATAAGCAAAGCTGCACGCACCCAATTAAAAGATGGACACATTTTAACAATCTAGTGCCTACTGATTTACTCGCCATGTCCATGTATTAACTCATTCCCTCCTAGAATATTTTAAACCCGACCTGTTTGAATAAATCTACCGAAAAGGAGCATTTACAAGAGAAAAGGAAAAAATAGCATTGTATAACTTTGAAACCATTATGATAAATAGAGCATTTACAATGGTTTAACCCTTTCCTCCATACGTACGCATTTCTACACCTCTGTAAAAACACCTATTGAAACCATTGTGATAAATAGAGCATTTGCTCCGATAGGAGCAAATGCTCTATTTATCACAATGGTTTCAAACTACAAAATTCTAAAATATTTCCCTTTCTCTAGTTAATGCTCCTTTTCGGTAGATTCATTTTAAAGAGGTTGAGTCTAAAAATAGCCTATTGAGGAAAGGGTTAACATATCTTAGTAACATAATTAGTATCGTCCACGTAAAATACAGTAGAACATGTCCTAGCCCGTCATTCATTAACTGAACACAGGAGCCTTAAAAAAGCAGGTGGTGGCTTAATGCAGGGCAAACATAATGCAGAAAGATCCTATAGGAGCTTTCTGCATTCCTTTTGACCTGCATTAAATTCCTGTAGGTCAGTCTCCAAACAGTTTGACGTCCATATTGCATTGATACATGGATGAGGAAATCGATTTTGCAGCAGTTTTACATCGAAGTATACAAACATAACGCGAATGATTGACAAACTACAGTATCACACTTTTGCCAATAGAGACCCAGATCAGACGGGTCCTGTAGGAGCCGTCTGATCTGGGTGTGTTCTGGGTCCACGCTTATAAAACTTTTAGTTGAGTCTGAGTTCGTTCTCAAGTTTTTAATTGGTCAGATTTGAGCCTTTGGCTCAAATCTGACCAATCAAAAGCTTGAAAACTCAAATCTGACCAATCAAAAGCTTGAGAACGATCTCAGACTCAACTAAAAAGCTTTATAAGCATGGACCCAGTTTGCTTATGTATTCATATAGCTATGATCCTACAGATTTTGTCTAGGCCAACAAATCCCTTGAACATTAATGAATATTCATGATGTGAAGAGTTCATGGTTAACTGTTCATAAGGGAAAAGGCTAAGTATGTTTACTCGGTTTATTATGAGTGTTTTACAATACACTAAATTACGTTCAAAGTAGTAATGAAACTTTGAAAACTCTACAAGAGTGACTCGTAAAGCCTCCATGATTTCCAAAACCTGAACAAGACAGATTTCCTTGACCTTTTTAGGTCGTTATAAGACTGGCACCGCTATCCTGAAATATTATCCTGATACATCAGTACATAACCATATACATGGATAATCACGACATTATAGCATCGGTCAATTTGCCCTGATTACAGATTAGCACGCACATATGTAATACCGAAGAGTTAACGCAAAACTGCTGTAAATACAAGTTTTGGGGCAAAGTTATGATGACATTTGCTGATAATTTGGATCAAGATGAAACGCCGAGTATTTCGGCAGATGAAAAGCAGAGTAATTCGGTGTCTCATCAGGATCTAAACTGTTTCACACTGCGATCACATGTTTCAGTAGAAATGGACGGAAAATCAACTTACGACTTAACTCATTACCTCATAGGCTATTTTTTATACCCAATCTCTTTGAATAAATCTACCGAAAAGGAGCATTAACTAGAGAAAAGGAAAACTTTAGAATTTTGTAGTTTGAAACCATTGTGATATATAGAGCATATGCTACACATGTACTATAGGAGGGAATACATAGGAGCCGTCTGACCAGGGTATGCTCGGTTTGCCAATGGAATTCTTTAGTTTCTAAAACGGCTACAATGTTCCACCTTCAGTATTTCATTATAACTATTTTGTCAATGAATATTCAGTAGGTATTGAACGTTGGAATAAATACAGAACATGGAAGGAGTTAACTATCCCATCAAAATGGACGAAACAATTAATCTCGGCGTCTCATCTGAGTCTAATCTGTTTGTTGCTCGGGGTAAATAGGTTCTCAGAAGCCTGTGTCATGGCACTTGATCAATAGTTTTTCAAATGCTTGATCAAATTCGAAGAGGTCAAAATTGCCAGAGACCCATATTTGAGTAGGCCTTTCTTTTCACCACGGGGTACATGTAATGTTTGATATATGAAAGCAATGCATACCAAATATACGCCCGTACGTATATATATATATATTAAATGACAATCTCGGTCTTCTCAGATATATGTAGGCTATAAAGTGTGTCCATAGGACTCTGATGCCCCCACTTCAGATTTTTGTCACAGAAAATAAGGACCATAATCATCATTCAAGATGCATATAAAGGAGAAACACCTGTGGATGTTTCAGGCAAGTGCTCCTAACAGTGTAGGAGTTTTACACATATAAGACATTTTGACTGTAACAGCTTCTAAAGTATGCAACGACTGGAGCGATTTGCATGGCTAACGAACATGACCAAAATATAATGGCTACAAACATATATGTAAAGTTTGGTGTGGATTGGAAAATAACATTCAAAGAAAGAGCCAGGACAAGATATTATTAACGTTTTTGCAAATAAAGGACCGCAACTCATAAACAACTAAATCGATTTACTTGGCTATCGAACTTGACCAAGACAGCATGGCCACAAACATGTATGTGAATATTGGTGAGGATAAGACAAATACTTTCCAAGAAAGAGTCCGGACAATATATTTTTAAAGTTGTTTTTTGCAAATAAAGGTCCACAACTCCTAAACAACTAAAGCGATTTACATGGCTATCAAACTTGACCAAGATATAATAGCCACAGACATATGTGTAAAGTTCGGTGTGGATTAGACAAATACTTTTTAAGAAAGACCCCGGACAAATTATTCTAGATGTGCGTACGGACGTACGGACGGACGGACGTACAGACAAGGGCAACCTATATGACACCACTTTGTGGGGGCATAAAAATCCAAAATGAGTACATGTACTCAGTTCTGATCGTTGCCGTGAACGAACAAAACTTCATAATAGTTTGGTTACAAATCAGCATATCTCTGGTCATGACTGTATTTGCAAATTAATCGATCAGATTATATTCGTGACCAGATACTAAATTGTTACAATTACGAGCATCAAAGAGCCGAGGTTACAGCAAGTTTACAGTTCACCCCTCTAATGCTTCCACCAAAACGATGTCTTATTTAGGGTCTTAGACAGTGATGACAGCTTAATGCAGGAAGAAAGTAATTCAGAACGCTCTATGGGAGCTTTCTGCATTACTTTCGTCCTGTATTAAGCAACCACCTGCTTCTAAAGACATAGTTGTTTATCTATTGATTGGTCGTTATAGAGAGGCTCTGTTGTTTAATGTAAGACATACAAAACATTCAAACAATGGAAAATGATCAAGTTTTAAATGTCGAGCTTGATCAAACTTTAAATGTCTAGCTCTTACCCGAGTAGTATGGCCGTTAGGGGGCTTTTTCAAGAATCAAAATAGATACGAACGTTTCCTTCCTTATGTAGTTAACCCTTTCCTCCACAAATACGCCTTTCTACGCCTCTGTAATAGTCACTTTTTGAAACCATTGTGATAAACAGAGCATTTGCTCCATAGGAGCAAATACTCTATTTGTCACAATGGATTAAAACTACACAATTCTAAAAGTTTCCTTTTCTCTAGTAAATGCTCATTTTCGGTAGATTCGTTCAAAGAGATTGGATCTAAAAATGGCATATGAGGTAATGGGTTAAAACTGCAGCTATTTCATTGGAGGTGTCTGTAGTTTTACATTCAAGCGACATAATAAAGTGTATAACTCTCAAAAGTAATTCTCAGTTTCATCAATCATGGAGACAGATCGCCTTTCTGAAATACTCAGAAATGTCCATTTCTAATTTCAAGTGGGAAACATAAAATATAGCTGTTGAAAAGGTTTTCAAATATCTGTGCTTTCAAACAATTAGGAATTTAAGAGAATGGGTCAATAAATTCTGCTTTGTTTCGTTTCAATTTGCTAATTGAGTCAATAGTAATCTTAAAAAGAATGGAAAACTGCCAGAAATTCAACTTCTGTTAAAGTCGTAAAAGTGCAAGCGCCTGCAAATATTGATTCTGATTTGTGACTTTCGCGTTTAGTATGTCATCCAATAGTTGTCTGCACATTCATCATTCTTGTTCCTACTTTCGCACTATTATCTTTTTCAATTCTGGCTCTAAAGACACGCACTGTGCGCATCAAACAATCAATTTCAAAAATAATACTTCGACTTATTCTGTGTCTCTAACATGTATGGATCCAAGCATCACTGGAAACGATATCCCGTATTAAACCGTTATAGTGCTTAAGGTTAATTAAGCTTGATGGCAAGATGAAGTCGTTTAAGCATTTGCCTGCTAAGAGCGACCTAACTGGCACTTGCAAATAGCTTGGATCCTGATGAGACGCCGAGCAACTCCGCGTCTCATCAGGATCCAAGCTGTTTGACACTCTGTCAATAGTTTCTCAAAAAATGAACAAATCGGATGTAGGGTAAAACTGTAACAATTATGAGTTTAAGCGGACATAGTTTTTGAAGCATGCTAAAGGTCAACTGCAAGCAAAGTTCATCTCATACATTTTAAATATCAGGACTTGCTGATTCAGAAAGGTTTTTAATGTGGTCGTGCACCTCATTGCGTGCATATCGGATACGATAGCAATACGGATACCGGGTACAATACTGATGTGTAAATGAGTTAACCAAGCTCCACACCTCATAGGCTATTTTAAGATCCAACCTCTTTGAATAAACCTAACGAAAAGAAACATTAACTAAAGAAAAGGAAACTTTTAGAATTTTGTAGTTTGAAACCATTGTGATAAATAGAGCATTTGCTCCTATAGGAGCAAATGCTCTATTTATCACAATGGTTTCACAAAGAGTCGTCAAAAGTCGTCAATATGAGGGAATGGGTTAACGATGCTCCACACTGCAAGCAGAGCATAAACAGATCAGTCGCCGCGTTTAAAACACGGCGTATGATCAGAGTCAGCACTATTAAACACCATCAGGGTCTTTTTTGTTTATCTGACCTAAGTGACAAGCAATACAGAACCTAATTAAAGCCGTGTTTTAGCCCATTGGCTGATCTGGTTCTACGCTGTTTGCAACGTCAACATGTTGATTTTCGTACGACAGAGCTAAAATATGGATTGCAAACAATATTACATGAACACGATTATAGAATATTGTTATTTGCACGAATTAAAACTCCATATATAGGCCAGAACTACAGATAGGGGAGCGTACCCAAATACTAAAATCGACATTTCTCCACCAAACCCTATACTGCGACCACTCTTTAGAATCGTCTCGAAGAGACGATTCTAAAGAATGGTCGCAGTACAGGGTTTGGTGGAGAATTAAAGGAGTTATTCTTGAAAATGTTTTAATTTACGCATCTTATCTGGAGCTCTGAATTATATACGCATTTTACGCCATTGCAAATGGAGTAGACACCGGTCAGACAACCATTGTAGAAACTGATTGATCAGGGTCTGCTCTGTTGGCTTATGACAGTATAAATTTGATTCTACACTTTCTAATACGGCCAAATATTGATGCTTCCATATGCCATTATAAAAAGCTAATTAATATTCATAAAGTCATTATTTGTTACATGCATATTCATCAGTTAAAAGTTTAGTGCTCCATCTATAGAGGACCTGTGTATGTAAGCCTTTTCTACAGTAAAACCTCTCTCTAACGGTCACTAAATTACATCAAGTATTTTGTGTTAAAGGCATGTGGCTGCTTAAAGCAAGATGAAAGTAAAACAGAACGCTCCAATAGGAGCGTTCTGTTTTACATTCACCTTGCTTTAAGCAGCCACCTGCCCAATACCAACTAATTAACACAATCTAGTGGTCGTTATAGAGAGGTTTGACTGTACATGCATAGTCATGTCATCTCTACCTAAATACCGGTTTAGAGTTTTTTTTTGCTGCATTCCATAAATACGCATCTGCAAACAGAGTAATGCAAGAATAGTGTGACTTACTTTTGCCATTTCAGTATAACTTTTTCCTATAATGATTATATTATGTTATCGGACCTCATCGGTCACCTTTGAATCACTACAAAGGCATTTCGATTCGTCATCCGCTTCGTTTAATCCGCTTTGTACCAATCGTAGCATGCAGTGATTTCTTGTTACCTCGATGAAGACAACTAAAAGACATCCGTCATTTTCTGTTCAAGAGGGTGTTTGACGTTCTGGAGTCTATGCTTAACCCTTATTGTGTAGAAACCATATATAGTAAAATTTAGTATAAATATCGCTCTTAGAAACAGGTGGTAGCTTAATGCAGGATGAAAGTCATGCAGAAAGCTCCTCTAGGGGCTTTCTGCATGACTTTCATCCTGCATTAAGCAGTCACCTGCCTAAAAGTATCTAAATTCTTCTCTACTAGAATTCCTGTTTATGGGGATTGGTGTATCTGTTTCAATTCCAATCTGTTGAAAATGTATAAAGTTTCGCTTAAACAAACACTCAAAAGAAGTCTAATTCTCTTTTTTCAACCCTTTCCTCCGTGGGCTTATTTTTGGGACCCAACCTCTTTGAATAAAATCTACCGAAAAGGAGCATTTACTAGAGAAAAGGAAACGTTTAGAATTGGGTAGTTTTGAAACCATTGTGATAATATTTTACCACAATGGTTTCATTAAGTGACTTTTACAGAGGCATAGAAAGGCGTATTTATAGAGGAAAGGGTTAAAACAGGTGGTAGCTATAATGCTGGACGAAATTGATACAAAACGCTCCTATATAGGAGCTTTCTGCATCACCTTTGCCCTGCGTTAAGCTACCACCTGTATTCTAGTCTCCTATGTTGACCATTTCCCTCATATAAACATGTTTTCACGCATTTGCAAACACAGAAGACTCCGATCAGACGGCTCCTATAGGATTTATAACAAATTATAAGCTTAATACAAGACAAAAAGTTATACAGTAAGCCCCTATATCCTTAACCAATTACCTCATAAGCTATTTTTAGATACAACCTCTTTGAATAAATCTACCGAAAAGGAGCATTAACTAGAGAAAACGAAACTTTTAGAAATTTGTAGTTTAAAACCATTGTGATAAATTGAGCATTTGCTCCTATAGGAGCAAATGCTCTATTTATCACAATGGTTTCACAAAGTGACTTTTACAGAGTCGTCAAAAGTCGTCAATATGAGGGAATGAGTTAAAAGTCGTCAATATGAGGGAATGGGTCAAAAGTCGTCAATATGAGGGAAAGGGTTAAGACACGTTCTACTGTATAGTCATGTCTTTTTCGCCACTATTCATACTTCAATACCAGTTCAATTCATCTTAGCGATGGTAATATAGAAAAATGTGGAGAGATGTGCTCATGATATAAATAAATGAACACAATGACAGCATTCACCGACCCTCTCTTGCGTACAGAAATGCCACACATGAGCTTCATATGAATTACATAATATGTACATTCATTTTAAGCAGAATAAATGATCAATCTGGCAGATCGTTACGGTTACTTCAAGTCAATTAGGCCTGGTCAATACCATACAGACAGACCATTTGTCACATCGCCGCTAGACCAAACATATTGGAGTAGCATTGAACAATTACACGTCGGAAAACGATTCTTAAAGCTAGTCGTTCTGAAGCAATGTCTTTTACAATAAAACCTCACTACAACAACCACTTATGGATTCTAATATTGCGATTTTAGATAGTTTTCGGATACCTAGATTGATTTAGCTTGACACAGACCGAAAGTTACGAGTGCAGAAACCAAGATAGTTTGAGCTAAATCCAGTCAGATGGTGCAGTTAAGTTCACCATGCGTATCTAAATGCCAAGTTTTTTTTGAAAAAGAATGATTTTCAAGTAAATGTGTAAACATTTCTACTATCTTATAACTTAAGGACTAATTCTAAAAATATATTGAAGCTCGAATGAATATTTGAATTTCTCCACCAAACCCTATGCTGTAACAACTCTTTAGAATCGTCTCTTCGAGACGATTCTAAAGAGTGGTCACAATATAGGGTTTGGTGGAGAAATGACGATTTTAATCTTAGAAATACGTCCCTTATATCTCTTGCTCTTGGTTCATAACGAAACCAGGTTACGTTCTAAACGTAATGCAATGTGCTGGAAAGGATATCTCATCTATTTGAAGGACCATCAACCATACTTGAGTTCAGATTAGCCGGTGATTGGTTCAGCAAGAGTATAACCTAAGACGGAATCACAAAGAAACCAAGAAATAGGGAGGTCGATGTAAGACATCGAGGCTGGAATGATTGAATCAGGATCTTCACCACCAACATTGTTAACTCTTTGCACGCTAAGTATTTTGTCATCGGGTTTTCGTCATCTGAATATAAACCGGTTGCATACGTTGTCACAGATTTGCTGTTAGCATTTGAAAGAGTTTCCACATTGAAACTGAATATTTTATGTTGTCATTCGTATTGTCTTATTCAAACAGGTGCAGTTGTATCTGTGGATATGAGAATGTTATTTACACGAAAGTAATATATGCATTAAAAACAAACAACCCCAAATCCCCCAACAAAACCCAACAGAACAAACAAACAAAAACACGAGAATAAAAACTTCTATCAGAGGATATATCAAAAGTGTTCAGAGGATAGATAATCCACGCTGAAATGATCAGAGGATAGATCATTCACACAAAAGTGTTCATATGGTATAGGTCATACACGCAAAAGTGTTTAGAGAATAGATAATTCACACAAAAGTCTTCAGGGAATAGACCTTTCATACCAAAGTGTTCAGCGGATAGACCATTCCCACCAAAGTGTTCAGAGGATAGATCATCCACAAAAAAGTGTTCAGAGAATAGATAATTCATACAAAAGTCTCCAAGGAATAGATCATTCAGACCAAAGTGTTCAGAGGATAGATCATTCAGACCAAAGTGTTCAGAGGATAGACCATTCCCACTAAAGTGCTCAGATGATGGAACATTCACACTAAAGTGTCCAGGTTATGTAAAGATAATTCACACCAAAGTGTTCAGGGAATAGACCTTTCATACCAAAGTGTTCAGAGGATAGATAATTCCCACCAAATTAATCAGAGGATAGATCATTCAGACCAAAGTGTTCATAGGATAGATCATTCAGACCAAATTGTTCAGAGGATAGATCATTCAGACCAAAGTGTTCAAAGGATAGATCATTCCCACCAAAGTGTTCAGAGGATAGATCATTTAGACAAAAGTGGTCAGAGGATAGATCATTCACGGCTAAGTACTGAGCAAATAATTTCCGTGGAACAGTATGGGTTTTACTCACTCGATGCATTTGTTTTGTCTGCTATAATTTCCGTTTGATTTTATCTCCCTTTTTGTATAAAAAACATTACCGTAGTAACAATCAGTTTGGATCCTGATGAGACGCCGAGATATTCGGCGTTTGATTTGGATCCAAACTGGGTTGCATAGGTAATGGACATATACGACATTGGCAGCGGAAGAGTTAAATGGAATTACTGAATCAGAGCTCCAGATAAGATGCGTAAATTAAATATTTTCAAGTATAACTTCTTTATTTCTCCACCAAACCCTATGGTGTGACCACTCTTTAGAATCGTCTCGAAGAGACGATTCTAAAGAGTGGTCACAACATAGCGTTTGGTGGGAAAATATTTGAGTACGCACCGTTATCTGTAGCTCTGAACTGTACTTATTGACAAAGACAGCCACGATGATACACTGTAATTTATCTTCTTCATTTGATTTCCAAGACAATTGACTTACGTTCAGTGACAGCTAACTACGAGCTATTCTTACTCTTGCTAAATCGGTTTCTTATAATTTATAAACACGTTTGGCATACCTCGGACCACGAGACGCGTTCGTGAAGAACGCGGCAAACGGGTTGGATTCAGATTAGAAACCAAATAGCTTGTCGTCTTATCAGGATCCTAAACTGGTTGGAAAGAAATGGTTATGTCTACTTTGAAAATTGAAACAGAAGAAAACGTTTAGCAGACGAATAGTTCATACCACGATAAAGTCGAGTAATGGTTCTGAGATTTGATATCGCTAACCGTAAATACAGTAGAACCTGTCTTAAGCAGGCATAAAAAAGAGGTCCAAGTATGGGTGTATAAGGTAGGTGGTAGCTTAATGCAGGTCAAAAATGCATAAAGTTCCCGTAGCATTTAGCAACCACCTGCCTTTTAACCATTACCTCATAGGCTATTTTACATACAACCTCTTTGAATAAATCTACCGAAAAGGAGCATTAACTAGAGAAAAGGAAAAGTTTAGAATTTTGTAGTTTGAAACCATTGTGATAAATAGAGCATTTGCTCCTAAAGGAGCAAATGCTCTATTTATCACAATGGTTTCACAAAGTGACTTTTACAGAGTCGTTAAACGACGACAATATGAAGGAATGGGTTAAAACTCCTATATTCAATTAATGAATGATCGCTTAGGACAGGTTCTACTGTAATGACACTTTAGAGTTATCCTAGCAAAGAGTTCGTGCAATAACCAATGAATACAATTAGGATACACTGATGTGGGTCTCATCTGAAACGTCAGTTTTTGACTTGTTAGAAGGTTTATAGAAAGAAAATGAACCAAGACCTTAAAACTTCCTTCCAATGATAACACCTAAAACTAGGCTTCCAAGTGAACATTTATGAGCAAACTAGAGGGGTAGGTTGACGGACGGATAGACGGACATGAAAATAAAACTTTAAGTACTACAATACAATCTCTCTTCAGCTGTTAATAACACAACAAACTAAATAACAATAGAATCTGTCTTAATTGATCGGAACAGGAGTCTTAAAACACAGGTGGTTGCTTCATGCTGGACACAATCAATGCAGACAGTTCCTATGGCAGCTTTCTGCATTACTTTTGACCTGTATTAAGTTACCAACTGTCTTACAGACCCACATATAGACTTCTATTAGATTGTCGCTTAAGACAGGTTCACTGTACATTAATTGGTGATCCTAATTAAAGGTAGTAGACTGATTTCTGACGAAGATAATGCAGAACGTTTACCCCTTTACCTGATAGAAGCGGCTTTTAGCGTGTTCCTCCGCTGAAGAAAATAGTTCAAATTCATACAGTCATGAACATATTGCATAATAAATATTTTCTATATCCTAGTAGGTGGTAGCTTAAAGCAGGCTGAAAGTAAAGCAGAATGCGCCTTAAGGCGCATTCTGCTTTACTTTCAACCTGCTTTAAGTGGTCATATGTCTTCAAAACTAGAAACAGGCTATTGGGTAAAGGGTTAAGACAGGTTCACTGTACATTAATTGATGATCCTAATTAAATGTACATGTAGTAGACTAATTTCTGCCGAAGATAATGCAGAACGTTTAAAAAGAACGTTTTGTTCATTGCTTTCGCTCTGCATTTCACACTTTCCCCCATATAAACGTCTTTTCACGCATTTGCAAACAGAGTAGATCCACACCAGACGGCTCCTGTAGCAACCGTACGGTCAAGGTCTACTCTGTTTGGCTATGGTTTTGATAGATGTTTCTTTAGTTTCTAAACGGCTATATAATGTTCCACCTTCCATATTTCACTATAACTATTTCGTCCATGAATATTCAATAGGTACTGAAATTTGGAATAAACATAGGGCAGGTAAAGGGTAAGCTACTTTCGGTTCTTAAAAGCCCACTACGTCTTTATTATCAAGTGATTGCTTTAAAGAAATTCTAACTTACAAAATGAGACAAACATGAATGTGTAAATCTGAGTTTAATTTAGATAAATCTATAGCGTCATGGAAAAGTTTACCTCTTAACGTGCTGTTCACATCCATGCAAGAAATATTGGACAATCGCTGTATTCTCGGGCAGCCGAAATTATCGTACGTTCTAGTATGAAACAATAAAGGCTAACTTCGTACAACCGAAATTATCGTACATTCTAGTATGAAACAATAAGGGCTTACTTCGTACAACCGAAATTATCGTACATCCTAGTATGAAACAATGAAGCCTTTCTTCGTACAACCGAAATTATTGTAAGTTCTATCATGCAACGATCGCAACTGGAAGTTGCGATCGTTGTATGTTAGAATTTACGATGATGTACGATGATTTACGATACTTTACGATAATTGCCGTACGAAGTAAGTTCTAACAAACAACGACCGCTATTTCCAGCTGCGATCATTGTATGTACTAAATTTAGTAAAACGGGTCCCTGATCTTCAGAAATCTTTAATTACTTCCAATTCGTTTCAGTTTTCGAGGAACTGCCGACTGAGTATTGCGATAAGCACGATAAGGGTTTATTGTGATGTTATATATAGCAGTGTCGCTGAGCATTTGCAGGGTCTGCAGTTGGTACTTTTGTCCCACGCCAGAAATGAATTGAAAGACGAATTTAGAGACTTCAATGAAAGTGGTAATTAATTAATTGCAAGGACCATGCTTGAAGACGTCGAGGGAATTAGCCATGACATTTCATTCAATGTGTACACTCGGTATCGTACTAGCGAATCTGTGTGTACAGTTAAACTCCTTTAAACCGGAATTATAGTAGAGAAGCATTTAGATACTTTTACATAGGTGGCTGCTTAATGCAAGATGGAAGCCATGCAGAAAGCTCCTACAGGAGCTTTCTGCATGACTTTCATCCTACATTAAGCTGTCACCTGTCTCCAAGATCGATATTTATACTAAATTTAACGCCCGGTTTAGAGAGGTTCCAGTAGTATCCAGTTTAACACTCTTATCATGCCTATGGTCAGAAATGTAAAAATACAAACCCGAAAATGTGTTCCGTCTATTAACAGAGATGCAAGGAAAGTGGTTTGGTTATGAACAGAAATACAAGAGTACATACGTGCGAACGTGTTTCTCCCTGTCACACGCTAACGTATGAGAGGACCGTATGAATAGCGTATGAATAGAAAAGCAAGAAATACACCTGGACACTTGTTTGTTTATGAATAGAACTGCATGAACTGTGTCTTGTTCATGAATAGAAATGCAAGAAATTCACACTTGAAATGTGTTTGTTTATGAATAGAAATGCAACAATCGCGTTTGTTTATTAATAGAAATGCATGTATAAGACGTGTGAGAATTGAAGTAACCTATATTTTCCACATGGCTCATGTTAAACAAGCTAAGCAAAGTTCCTTCTTATGGCATGTCTAAGATTAAACTCTTAAACTATTTACGCCCATATTATTGAAGGAAAAGCCAGTCCAGATCTTATATTTGGGATCTATTCATTCTCTCATGTTGAGGTGGCGGGGGTGGGGGAACAACATACAGTAAACCACCTGTAAACCGTACGTTAAATTTAGTATAAATATCGGTCTTGGAGACAGGTGGTAGCTTAATGCAGGGTGAAATTCAAGCAGATAGCTCTTATGGGAGCTTTCTGTATGACTTCACACCGCATTAAGCCGACACATGTCTTACAGACCGGTATTTATACTAATTTGAACGTCTATTTTAGAGGGGGTTTACTGTAATTCAAAATACACTCCTTTTGTCAATAGCTTTGACTATACAAGAAAGAATGATAATTGTATATTGTTATTTTTTTCAAAATACCAAATCCAGTTCTTTTTCAAGTCTAACTTCAAGGAAAGTCATTTCTGCAAAGTTAAATTATGTTCTCAGATGACTCTTCATTGACTTCCAGACTAATGTTCACAGATAAAATTTGTTTCGGGAAACGCAAAAGCATAGATGTTTTTATAGATTAGTACGGAGATTTATTTATAGTAACTTTTAGAGACATTATCGCGGGGACATCTTCTCGTTGTTTTCCATTGTTGTAAATTCTCTACAGTCGTAATAACCTACGCAATCCAGTTTGCATCAAGATAAGACGCTGAACAAATTGTCGTGTCACCAAGACCCAAACTGCTTGAGATTTTAATACATGTAATATTTTGAAGAGAAGTATGTGAATTGTACGTATACAACAATTTCAGGCAGAAAGAAATACAGTAAAACCTCTCTATAACGGCCACTAAATTACATCAAGTATTTTGTGTTAAAGGCAGGTGGCTGCTTAAAGCAAGGTGAAAGTAAAACAGAACGCTCCTATAGGAGCGTTCTGTTTTACTTTCACCTTACTTTAAGCAGCCACCTGCCCTAAATACCAACCAATTAACACGATTTAGTGGCCGTTATAGAGAGGTTTTACTGTAGTTACAAATAAATAATACTCCGGTTGAGATTTATGTCTGTCGGTCTCAATTTACACCTTCCTACGCGTACATTAAGTAGAGACACCGATTAATCACTGAAACACGGATTGCTTTATGGCTACGAAAAACAATTGACACGTAAAATCTTCAATAAATGCCAGAGGAAATAGTGGATAGATGTTGAAACCATTAAAGACGAAATTAGAGATACTAAAACGGACAGTGAACCGAACCTCTGTAAATATATATATTAACCTTTTACTCCATGAATAGTCTTGTAAGAAATAATGTCATCATGAATATTAATTAGGTTAATTGTTATAATAGCACACATACACAGGAATGGCAAAAATTGAAGAATCATATCTACATTATATCATTTACATTATATCATAAGCAAACAGAGCAGACCCTGACCGGAAGGCTCCTAGTGTCTGCCATGATTAAACGTAAATATGTTTAAATATATCAATTATATTATTTGTAATTATAATAAACATTATACCAAACGACCTAGTTGCAGTGTTCCTCACAATATTACAATGCAAACGGTTTGCGTAGACCCGTGCCATTGTCAAGGTCAGTACACTATGCTTAGAAAGTCTCAAAAAGTAAATATTCACTGTGTTTGATCCTTTCCACAATTGATGTTCATCAACCTTATAGATACATTAAATTGTTGATGTTCGAAAGTAACACATATATTATCCTCCCAATTTGACCTGAGACTCGATTAAGTTTCGGTGTGTTTATCGGGATTGTTCGTAATACTCTGTGACAAAAAATAGCAAAAGGAGCTTTCTGCATAACTGTTGTCCTGTATTAAGCTACCACCTGCCTTTGACACTGTGAATTATATCCGTTTTTGCTGATCGCATTAGAGGGGTTTTACTGTATTCTTATAGCGCATTATTATACCTTCGGAAATTTATTCGAAGATTACCGACGATAATACACGGAATATGCATGAGTCTCAGGTCAAATTGGTAGGATAATACACTTGAATGTTTAGCCATCTAATTAATCCATAAACAAGAAGAGCAGACCCAACCTGACCAGACTTCAAAAGGGCGCCCAACAGGAGATATCTGATCTGTATCTTCTCTGTTAGCAAATGCTTAAACACGCGTACAAAGTAGAAGGTAAAACACCAGCATTAATTAACCCTTTCCCTCATATCAATTTGACGACTTTTGACGACTCTGTAAAAGTCACTTTGTGAAACCATTGTGATAAATAGAGCATTTGCTCCTATAGGAGCAAATGCTCTATTTATCACAATGGTTTCAAACTAAAAAATTCTAAAATTTTCCTTTTCTCTAGTTAATGCTCCTTTTCGGTAGATTTATTCAAAGAGGTTGTATCTAAAACTAGCCTATGAGGTAATGCATTAAGATACCGTTATCTTCAAGGTTTTGTCTTAATTTCTGAGTACTGTTTGCTGTTTATTTAAGTTTGGTTAATTAAAACCAGAGATCGTGAGGTTTTAATTATATTTTTTATCTTTAATTATCTCAATAGAGAAAAGGCATATAGAAACTTCAGTAAATAACAGCTGTGAGTACATTGGAGTATCACTAATGAGATCATATAATATATTGACATAGGAGTTTTCAAAAGCAGGCGGTTGCTTAATGCAGGATAAAAGTAATGCAGAAAGTTCCAATGGGAGCTTTCTACGTTACTTTATCCTACATTAAGCTACCACATGTGTTAAAATTCTTTTGAGCGGTCGTAATAGAGAGAACTGACGATAATTAAATATTTATTAGATCGTACATTTATTCATTAGAAAATGAAATTAGCGGAAAGTGCCACTTAGTTCTAAATTATATAAATTTGCATGAATACACAAGTGTGATATAAACATCCCCAAGGCCAGAAAGTTGTAATATGGTATACTTTAAATGCAAACTAAATAAATTGAATGAAATTACTTTAGGGCAGTGTTTATATAACATGGTGGCCAATAAACCATTGGATTTGTTCAAACAAATTTATGCAATTTACATAAGCTAATCACGTTATAGATACGTTTCGTTTTAAAGCATTTGCAAACAGAGTAGATCCAGGACAGACGGCTTTTGTGGAAGCCGTTTGATCAGGGTCTGCTCTGTTTGCTGATGGAATGTAAGGATCTGGGTGTATGCTTATAAAGCTTTTCATTTGAGTCTGAGTTCTTTCTCAAGCTTTTGATAGCCTTTGGCTCAAATCTGACCAATCAAAAACTTGAGAACGAACTCAGACTCAACTATAATGTTTTATAAGCATGGACCCTGGTTTCAGTCACAGCCAAAACAGCTTGATTTCATACATCATTATATAAATCAGGTAATACTGATTCATGACGTCATTATTTCTTACATGAATATTCATGAGGTAAAGGTTAAAATCAATCGCATTTTTCAATTTTGTCATTTTAAAAATTTGGGGTCAGCATTTTTTTTATAGCAAGATAAGGATTAACAGAGGTCTAGCTAAGATGCGTAAGTTTAAACATTTAAAAAATATTTCCTTTATTTCTCCATCAATCCCTATACTGTGTTCACTCTTTAGAATCGTCTCTTCGAGACGATTCTAAAGAGTGGTCACAGTATAATATTTTGTGGAGAAATGACGGCTTTAGTAGTTTGGTAAGTACCTTTATCTGTAGCCCTGGATTAAGCTATCATCCGGCTTTAAGACCCAGATATTTTTATGGTTCAGTTAGAGATGGTTTAGTATATTTACTAAGTACATATTTCAAACACAGAGACAAATTAGGTCCTCAATTGTTTTACTGCTACGTATTATACACTGTACATGTTGTATAATGTTCGTTGTATTTCTTCCATTTTCTTTGAAGAAACAATATCATAGTAACAAACAGTTTTGATCCAGATGAGACACCAAGCTACTTGATGTCTCATTAGAATTTAAACAATTTGCATAGGTAATCCCATATTTTCTAATGAAAACGAAAGATTTAACTACAGTAGAACCTGTCCTAAGCGGCCATTTATTTATTGAATCTTAAACGCAGGTGGTTTCCCTAATGTAGGACAAAAGTAATTCGGAAAACTCCAAAAGGAACTTTCTGTATTACTTTTGACCTGCATTTAGACTCATAATTAACCATCTTTTTGGTGGCCGCTTGGTGGCCGTTCTACTGTCTAATCAGACCATGATGAAAGACACGGGTGTTTTCGTAAAGGCCCAAAGATTGTGTGAAGCCAAACCACTTCAAGAAGGGTCGCGTATTTGACTGTCTCTGCCAAGTAAGTGCTCCGTTTGAGAAAATATCAAGTTTTTTTTTTCAAAGTGCCACTGAATTAGGTCAATGACTTAAAGCTTGTATAGTTGTAGATAGGAGAGTAAAATGTCAAAAAGGCTTTTAGCAAAAGTGGGATTGTAAGATTAACAATGTCATAACTTGATTTTACCAATCATTTCATGTCTTGTAAATTTGAGTCCTACGTGAAGCACATGATTAATAAACAAGTTTACAAAATCAAGAGAGACTTCACTTCTTTACCACTTAGCCGCTGTAACTCAAACAGAAGTCTTTAAAATTCAGTATTTCGACATACCGTAGAGCCAGTCTTAAGTAACCGTCAAAAAGAGGTCTTATTATGGATCTAAATGGCAGGTTGAAGCTTAATGCAGGTCAAAAGTAATGCAGAAAGCTCCTGTAGGAGCTTTCTGCATTACTTTTGTCCTGCATTAAGCTATCACTTGTGTTTTTAAGATTACCGCGCTCAACCAATTCAAAGTCGCTTACATATACGTATACAAGCTAAATAAAATAACAGAATTATCCAGGTTGTTATTTTACAATGATTTTAATCATCACATAAATCAATCAATCAACCATTTAGCCCTTTCTTTAGTGAAAATGTATGCGTGACTTGATCACTTCATGAACATTCATTATGTATACTTTTAAAGGAACTTTTGCATGTATGTGTGAATGTACGTGTGTTTGGTGTGGTGTTGTTGTTGTTGTGTGTGCGCATGTGCGTGCGTGCGTGTTTTGGCTTGTTGTTGTTGTTGTTGTGTGTGTGCGCGCGCGTGTGTGTTTTGGGGATGGGGTGCACATCACATGTGTTTGGCTTTTCCTATTTTGAATTTTCTATTAATATGCATTCTACCCCAGTAATCATTCGTGCTTTTCACTGTCTTTGCATCAATGTTGTGTCCATATTTCGAATATTGTATGCTAATTTTAGGCAAAATGTCTTTTTAAACTATAATTGGAAATGCGGGGTCTGTTTAGTTTGACACACCTTGAAACCAACACATTCACCAAATAATAAAACAGTAAACATGGAGACATAGGAATATAAAGCCTGTTACACTGTATCCGAGAGAGACTGCTTAAAATAATCAGATCTTTTAAATGCATTTATTTAGAATTCCGTATTTCCTAGAAATCAATATCTTATATAGAGATCTCTGATGGTCCAAGTACGTTGGCACTTTTATCTCTGCACTGTATCTTATCTGTAACAAGAGTCTTCAAGAACTCTCGAGTTGAGATTAAACAGTGATTGGGTCTGTATCACGAGAAGATACTTTATCGAAGGGCAATTGAAGGAACAACCAAACGTTGTTAGAGGAAGTATTTCTTTCAACATTTTGGCTAAATGGCAAACTAACCAACACTGACAGAAGTACATGTATCAATATTAACAATTTACTTTAAATATGCCTTTCTACGCCTTTGCAAACAGAGTAGACCCAGTTCAGACGGCTCTTATAGGAGCCGTCTGATCAGGGTCTACTCTGTTTGCTTATAAACTAATATAGATATGATTCTACAGTTTCTGATGTGGCCAAATATTGCTGTATCCATGTAATATTATAAAATAATCTTATTTATATTGATGATGTCATTACATTGTATTTGTTACATACATTATTCATGGTTGTAAAAGGTTTAAAGTTCGCATTTTCAAAAATAGTGACAGGAGAAAACTATGAATTGACTTTAACTCTTAACATTGACTTGATGAATATCTATGCAAGAATATAAATTAATTCAAATCTTGTATTAAATACATGTACATACAACAGGGAAATATGTTGTGGTGGGAAGCCTTCGAGAATCAGAACTGTAACATATGAGCAAATAGCGTAGACCCAGAGCAGACAGCTCCTGTAATAAGCAAATAGAGCAGCCCTTGGTCGCAAGGTTATAAAACTCCGTTCCTATATATGTAACTTCCTATATTCAAACTACATACTTATACTTACTCCAGTGACTATGATTGGACATATTTTGACTCAGACAATTTGATATGTACAAAAATGTTAGTAAAGTTGTAGCTATTATGTGCTATACATACGTGACAATACTGAGTCTATACATACGTGACAATACTGAGTCTATACATACGTGACAATACTGAGTCTTCAGCCCACAGAACTTTCGTTTTAAATAGCTCTTTCCCTCATACAAACAGTTTTTCAGTCATTTGCAAAAAGAGTAGACACTGTTTTGTTCGCTTTACAAACACCTAAAACGGGGGATTATTAGATAAGCGTTTGAGACTACAAAGCTGTCACCTGCTTAGTTTAAAAAAAGACATTGCATAATTATACATATTTGTAGATATGGAGAACACATTCTTATAATGCTACATGTAGAATTTATGAAACAAATTCATAACTCTTTGTTTAGCTGGTTATATTGTTCATAATGTTTTGTTATGGTTTGAGCATGTGTAAATAATTCGCAATATAACATCATTAGAGTAAAGCATAAATGTTCAGTGGATGCAGGTAGGGCGTCTTATATTGGCACTGCCAAACATAGAAGAAAGGTGTATTTTGTGAGATAAAGTAGACACTAGGTTTTATATTTATAGAAGTTAATTGTTATTTTAGCTCAAATGCGAATATTTGGACCAAATGTTATAAAACTTATGCACTTGAGTCTAAGTTAATTCTCAAGTAGTTAGGGAATGAACCAAAATCAAGAATAAAGTTTTATACCTTCGAGGTTTGGTCAAGCATCGGTAAGACACAATATCGTGTGCTACAAACTGAAATGTTCTTCTATAGTCCAGGCTCAAGTATTTGACCAATAAGGTGATTTAAAATGACTTCGGACTAAAAGCATAACCTTTACTAACTTAGTACCTGACAAATCACATAATGCTTGAGATTGAACTCGAACTCAAGTAAAGTAATTAACATCTCGAACTCTGACCTATCAGATGCTTGAACATATCGAACTCAAGCAAAAATCTCCACAAGCTCGGGGTCGTGTGGAACTTTCCTGGCAAGAAACCAATACCCACTTCGCTCAGTCACTAATCACTGTCTTGGACATCCTCTCTAAAGTCATTTTATTTGCGACGCCAGAGCAAACATCATTTACTTATCAGATGATTGAATACTCTGATTTAAGGGATGAGATCGTCATATTTGACATTGTGTCCTATACAGACAGGATTAGTTCTCATGCATAATATGTTTGTATTCTTTAACCCTATAACCCTTTACTCTATGAATATTCATGTAAAATAATGACACCATGTAAAAGCACATAGACACAGGAAGATTTGTACATAGCATAGCAGAAATTGTAGAATCGTACCTATATTATGTCATAAGCAAACACAGCAGACCCTGATCTGGGTCTACTCTGTTTACGGAGGTGTAGAAGGGCGTATTAATGGAGTAAGGGGCTAACCCTTTCAGTGCCAGCATTATCGTTTGCTTGGCACAATTACATTCGCTTTAAGATTTACAAAATCAGTGCTTGTTCATTTTTAAAAAATAAATAAATAAACAGGGTCCCGAACAATTTGGATCCTGACGAGACGCCGAGTTACTCGGCGCCTGATCTGGATCCAGACTGTCTGCATATGATATCACAAACTCGTTCTCATGGCGCTAAACAGATTAACATCCAGACCAACTTATTTCGACACAAATTAACATCAACCTCATTTTCAAAACATAAGATATATACAATTCATGAACAAACTGTAATCAGAATGTCTAACAGTTTGGATCCTGATGAGACGTCGAGATATTCGGAGTCTCATCTGTATCCACAGTTGGCTTGTTTACTCCTTTGCAAACAGGTAGACTCAGATCAGACGGCTCCTATAGGAAATGACATATTACTCTACAATTTCTGCTATGGCCAACTTTTCCAGGTTCATATGCAAACTTAACCCTTTACCTGATAGAAGCGGCTTTTAGCGTGTTTGATTTATTCCTCCGCTGAAGAAAATAGTTCAAATTCATACAGTCATGAACACATTGCATAATAAATATTTTCTATATCCTAGTAGGTGGTAGCTTAAAGCAGGCTGAAAGTAAAGCAGAATGCGCCATAAGGCGCATTCTGCTTTACTTTCAACCTGCTTTAAGTGGTCATATGTCTTCAAAACTAGAAGCAGGCTATTGGGTAAAGGGTTAATATAAAAACGAATCTCATTAAAATTCTCTTTTTGCATTTCTATTTTTGCTTTCGAAGGATCACCCAATTTCAGAATACATGTACATGTACTTCACAACAGCAGGTGTTAAATGCTTGTGTGGCGGCCGTATAAAGTCGCCCCGTACTTCTTTCTCAGTGTTGTTATATTTTCTGGTCCTTCGGGATTATTAGTTTTGATGTTATTAGTTTTGAAAGTTGAATACTGCTTAAGCCGGTGCTAGGGGGCATGCGTAGTGTTGCACTTTTAATTACTACTCATGAACAGACACAATAAAACCGAGTCTGCAATTTTCTCTTCTTGCATTTCTACTTTTGCTTTCGAAGGATCACCTAATATCAAAATATATGTACATGTACTTCACAACAGCAGATGTTAAGTGCTTGTGTGGCGGCCGTAAAAATTCGCCCCGTACTTCATTCTCAGTGTTGTTATTTTCTAGTCCTTCGGGATCATAAGTTTTGATGTTATTAGTTTTGAAAATTGGATAATGCTTAAGCCGGTGCTAGGGAGCGTGAGTAGTGTTGCTCATTTCTACTTTTGCTTCGAAGGATCACCCATTTTTCAGAATATATTCGTTATTTCTTACATTAATATTCATGGAGTAAAGGGTTAAATAAGATACTCTATTGGTTCTTTAACGGTACAAGTATGTATAGTAAGACCCAGCTAAACCGGATTTATAGTAGAGAAGAATTAAATACTTTTAGGCAGGTGGTTGCTTATAGGAGCTTTCTACATTACGTTTGACCCGACTTACCGATCAACAATCAGACCCCTTTTTTGATGGTCGCTTAAAACAGGTTATACTGTAGTCAGGGTCCTTTTTTGTTTTCAAAGTTAAAAAGTTAAATTCAATCAATGAACATTTCTGTCACTGGATACTAGACTTCAACTGGATTTCAACACTATTGACAACATTGAAAGTACCTTTGCACAACAGTTTGGATCCAAAGAAGATGACGGCGAACTCGACGGCTCACCAGGATCTAAAATATTTAACTATGTATTTTGTAAAAGAAACGTAATCAAGCTGTACTTGTAAAATTAAAGCAGACGATACTTTTGCAGACGAAAGCTACTTAGTGTTGAAAGGGTAAATAAATTGGAAGGAAACACTGCTGTCAAAATCGGCCTGATGCAATTTGTCAAAGGACAGTTTTCACCGTCTCTATTTCATTATGCAATTCTAATGAATTATTCTAGCAATAGCTTTCGAACCGTGACATCAATTCTTAATTAAACATGTGCCTAATTGGCAAAACACCGTGCGACTGCAGTGCAAAAATGACACAGTTTAACAAATTAAAAGTACACGACAAGAGGACAATCGAATTTCACAACATTTAAAATTTCTAAAAGGAGAAATACAAGCACGTAGGGAAAATTAAAGACTGCAAAAAATGTTCAGTTACAGGGACAGATAATTTGGTGATAATAATGACGTAAAGAACGCCCACCTCCTACACTCACTGGTCATTGACCCTTATCGTGCTGAGAAAATAATGTCTGCAAAAACTCTGAATTGTTGCATTTTTCACGTGCATCTCATTCGTACAAGCGTTTCAGACACTGTTGACAAAGTGTCAAACAGATTGAATCCAGATGAGACGCCGAATAACTCGTGGATTCATCTGGATACCAGCTGTTTGCATATTCGAGTCAGGTCGCGCTTTGCACGATAAGGGATAACCCTTACAGTGCGGGACACGCGTCACTAACGTCATTCGCAAACAGTGTAGACCCAGATGAGAGGGCTCCTAGAGGAGCCCTCTCATCAGGGTCTGCACTGTTTGTCATATTACACTTTTATTTAGGAAAATCCATAAGTATTCACCATAAATTTGACCTGTTTGCATTTCCAAGTTTATAAAACGTCTGAGTCTAAGATCATTCTCAAGTATCTACGTTTATTGCAAATATCAATATCTACTGAATATTCTTATAATGAAATATGGAAGGTGGAACATTGTATACGTTTTAGAAAGTAAAGAAACAGATCTGTCAAATTCCATTAGGAAACACCGCTAATATTTCGTAATGGAAGTAATATTTCGTATTTCACTTTATGGAATGGGACTGTGGGTATCCTGAGATAAGATGTCCTTGGATGTTTCGATCTGTTCTTAGATCTTTTGTATACTTTACTCAGAGACGTGCTATATGTCTGCAGAGCTGACTAAATCAATCTTGAGCAAGCCGTATAAATTACCCCTTGTCCAAATCGTCCTCTCTTCAATTTGTCAATGCTTCACGTTATGTTAAAAATGCTGCAGAATCGCATTTCTCACACATGTACATGTACAATAAAACTCATCTACTGCGACCCTAAAAAAGGGGCATACGGCTGGATTTAAAGGCATGGGGTAGCTTAATGCAGGACGAAAGATATGCAGAAAGCTCCTACAGGAGCTTTCTGCAGTACTTTCTTCCTGCATGAAGTAACCAGCTGCTCTTAAAGAAGTCTATGTTTATTCATAAAGTGGTCGCTTTAACTCTTTCCCTGTTTTATATTTATTCGAAATGTCAATACCTACTGAATATTCATTAACAAAATAGTTACAAAGAAATATGGAAGGTGGACCATTGTAGACATTTTAGAAAGCAAAGACACAGATATATCAAATTATATCAGCAAACAGAGCAGACCCTGATCAGACGGCCCCTCTAGGAGCCGTCTGATTTGGATCTACTCTGTTTGCAAATGCGTAAAAACACGTTTATATGAGGGAAAAGGTTAAAGGACATTTCCTGTATAATGGAATAAGAACTCGAAACAGTTTTAAAACTAACCTACAGGACCGTCTGATCTAGATCTCCTCTGTTTATAAAGACATGGAAATACGATTATATGAGCTCGTTTTAAATCAGTGGACTTCGTTATGCAAATGCATGTGAGTGTCCCACTGCATAGTACATGTATTATGTAAATGTATTTAATCCTACAGGGCAACCTGTTCTTTGAATCCTCCTATATGACAGAAAGAGATGACCTAATATAAAAACATAACCTCCAGGACAAATGGAAACACTAATGGGCTGCAATTGTGATATTTCATTAGTACTATGCTTATGAATATAGATTTTTCTCCATTGATTACCGCTGGAATACCTTTAGTACTGCGTGCGGTACTCGTATACCAACCATATACAGTTAAAGCCCTGTAAATCGGACGTTCAAAATTCAGTAGAACCCCTCCAATGCGACCACTTAATGAATAAACATTGGTGTCTTTATAAACAGGTGGTTGCTTAATGCAGGACAAAAGTAATGCAGAACGCTCCTATTACTTTTGTTCTGCATTAAGATCCCACCTGCATATAGCACCCATAATCATTGATACTACAGTAAACACCCTCTAATGCGACCACCTTTTAGGTGGTCGCATTAGAGGGGTTTTATTGTAGTATCAATGTAGGTCTGCAAGACAGATGGCAGCTAAATGCAGGATAAATGTCATGCAGAAAGAGTTTCTTTGGGATCTTCTGCATGAACTTCGTCCTGTATTAAGCAGACACCTGCCTAAAATATCTAAATTCTTCTTTACTAAGAGTCCAGTTTAGAGGGGTTCTACTGAACATAACACTGACACATCTTCATATTTTGTCTTGTATTCATCTACATTTATCACCCATTCTCTCTTTCTCGCCCTCTCATTGTCTTTCATTCATCGAAAAATATGTACAGACTATACAATTTTTATTAGGGGGACACGGATGTTACTTAGAATGTTTTGTAAAGGATCCGTTTGACAACTTCTGCGGGTTTTGCTTTGACAATACATAAATAACTGTCTTAAGCGGTCATCAAAAATCAAAATCACCACATCACTTTGCTGATACAGTACATGTCTTAAGCAGCCATAAAAAACAAAACGATGTCTAATTATGGGTCTGTAAGGCAGGTTGTAGCTTAATGCAAGTCAAAAGTAATGCAGAAAACTCTGAAATATTTCTGCATTACTTTTGACATGTATTAAGCAACCATCTGCTTTTTAACACCCTTGTGTTTAATAAATGTATGCCGCTTAAGACAGATTCTGCGTGCAATATGCGCTGGCTCAAAAAATGTCATAGAAATATTTAACTGTTGCTATTAATCCTTTCCCTCATATAAACGCCGTTTCACACATTTGCAAACAGAGTAGACAAAAATCAGACGGCTACTATAGGAGCCGTCTGATCAGGATCTGCTCTGTTTGCTAATGGCATTTAATAGATCGGTTTCTTTAGTTTCTACAATCGCTACAATGTTCCACCTTCAACATTTCATTGTAACCATTTTGTCCATGAATATTCAACAGGTAGTGAAATTTGGAAAACAATATAGAATAGGGAAAGAGTTAAATTGCTACTGTCTCGTCGTAAAAACCCTCTAATGCGCCACCTAAAAGAGGTATAATTCTGGGTGGTAGATGCAGGTGGTAGCTTAATTCAGGACAAAAGTAATGCAGAAAGCTCCTAGAGGAGCTTTCTGCATTACTTTTGTCCTGTATTAAGCAACCACTTGCTTATAAAGACACCCATGTTTAATCATTAACTGGTCGCATTACAGGGGTTCTACTGTTTGTAGAAACGTTTTGTATATTTTTACCCTCAAATTAGAATCTATTTTGCCGGCTTATTTGTGATAATCAAATTTTATTTCATGCAGTGATTTTCTATGTGACAACGATTTTCAATTTTTGATATTACTGATAATTTGAATATCTATTGATATGCAAACCAACCCGGGACCCCTCTCAGAAATATCAATTTATATCGGTAATGCAAGAAGCGTAAGAAACAAGTTTGACTTTTTAGATGACACATCTCATGAATATAGGGTTTATGTTTAACCGAAACTAATCTCAATAAATATGTCAAAACTTCTGATATATTACACAAACATTTTCGCAACCGTAGAAAAACATAAACTTTGCAAGTGGAGAATGCTTGGTTTATTGCGCTGTAATACTTTACATGAAAGGAAGATTGGATTAAGAATCACATCATATCAAAGTCGTTTGGAATAGAAATATTAATACATGTATAACAAAAAAAATCTGAACCATACCTTAAAGTTGAATTTTTGGACGAATGCCATTAACTTTTTCATCAAGGAAACATTTTTTCTTCAAACATTCTTAGTGTATCATGAAGACATGCGATGCTTTTTTTCTTGTGGCTTTTTGTGGTTTATGTTTAGAACAATCCCTCACAATTGCAAATTGCCATACCCTTCCAATGCTATTACAAATACTGCCAGCTGAAGATTTCACTGTGCCCATTTAACCATTACCTCCATAAATACGCCTTTCTACACCTCTGTTATAGTCATTTCTTGAAATTGTGATAAATGGAGCAAATGCTCTATTTATCACGATGATTTCAATACTACAAAATTCTAAAAAAAATCCTTTTCTCTAGTTAATGTTCCTTTTCGGTAGATTCATTCAAAGAGGTTGGATCTAAAAATAACCTATGAGGGAATGGGTTAAAAAAAGAATTATCTAGTTGGTTATCTAGTTGGTTTAATTGTTTGAGAAACTATTAGTCGAGAGGCACATAGCATGGGCCCTGCCGAGACGCCCAGTTGGGCAAGGCCCGCTCAGCATGAGGAGAGTTAACCCGCTTTTTCTATGGCAAGAAAAAAATCTTCCATCAACCGAAAGGCTATCAACGTCAACTTAAGCATTTTTCAGGCCAATCAAATAGCCTTTGTATATTGTTTGGATCTAGACGCTGTGCTGTTTAACTATTATCTCATTGGGGTCAACACTGGTTGCCAATTTCATCGGAATTCTAAAATTAATTGCAGACAACAAATGTAAATTTGTTCCGTGTGTAAACAGTTAAAATGAATGACGTAACGCTGGGTTTGACGAGCTCCGAAATGAATTCGGAGCTCAAAATTACCACTCACTAATGTAGTAGCTGGACTTTTAATATTGTCTTCAGGGACAAAATTTGCTAAATTATGTAATTTAGATTTAATTATTTATTGCAAAAAATGAGCTGTCTTAATGTCTTCATCAGCATTTAACTAAATTATTTATAAAGTGAATATATTACGGAAATTGACATTTCTTTAAAGCTCGAAAATTAATTGTCGGTGCAAAAATTAAATAAAACCCCTTTCGATTTTCTAGTTCTCATCCTTCAGAACATTGTTGGCAAGCTGGTGGTTGCCGCTGGACACCGTGTAACTAGTCTTCTTCTAAGTACCCAATATGTCTGAGAAAGCGATGTTGCATAGTATTTTGAAAATTATACGGAGGGGAATCTGTGCAGAAATGCTAAGCAAAATATAGGCTAATAAAACATTTCTACACTGGCCATTGGCTGCATTAATCATTTTATCATGTTAACCCATTACCTCATATATTGACGCCCCTGTAGACGTCACTTTCTGAAACTATTCTGAAACTATTGTGATAAATAGAGCATTTGCTCTATTTATCACAATGGTTTCGGCACTTCACAATTCTAAAAAAAAAACCCACTTTATATTCTAGTTCATGTACCTTTCAGTTGCTATATCTAAAGAGGTAGTATCTAAAAATAGCCTATGAGGTAATGGGTTGAACAGGACATGACAGGAATTTGCTAACTGATTGGGTCCAGATAAGGCGTCTCATCAGGATCCAATCTATATGACACTCGGCCAGTAGTTTCTCAAAAGTTTAAACGAATTAGGGGTAATTCAACTTTGCTACAGGCCAGACATCTTACAGAGTGATAGTCGATTACCTCATATTGACGCCTTTTGACGCCTCTGTAAAAATCACCATGGTTTCATAACTACACAATTTAAAAAAAATCCCTTTTCTCTAGTAAAATACCCCTTTTCAGTAGATTTATTCAAAGAGGCAGTGGGTCTAAAATAGCCTATGGTCTGAAAATAACATATGTGGGAAATGGGTCTAAAATAGCCTATGGTCTAAAATTAACCTATTTGGGAATGGGTCTAAAATAGCACCTATGAGGGGTGTGGGTTATAATACAGCCTATGGTCTAAACATAACCTATGTTGGTATAAGCCTAAAAATAGCATATGATCTAAAAAGAGCCTATGAGTGAATGGGTCAAAGGTTAATTACAGTGGCTGATCCAGCTATAACCTTCAATCCATTAACCTTTAACCTGCTTTAAAATGATGTCTACTTAAACTCCGATCTTTTAAAACTTTCTCTTCTGATTCTTTCAAACGTTTGAAGTTACACGACGCTTGATCTGGATCCAAGCTGTTTGCAAAATGCCAGTTAGGCTGCGAGCCGATAACCAGGCGATGGTTAAACAGACATTGACATCTACAGCTTTTGCCCAATTGGGTTATCTTTATTTCTGAACAAAACGCGTTTAGAATATGAAACAGTTTGGATCCAGATCACATACACTTACTCGATTTTTCATCTAGGTCTAGATTGTTTTGCATGGATTTGCCCGTATCTTGCTGAACATTAAATATTCCGCTTTTCCAAAGGTTATGCTATGCTCGCTCTTTTAACCCCCTTTCCCCTCATATAAACGCCATTTACGCGTTTGCAAACAGAGGAGACCAAGATGAAGAAACAGATCAGACCCTGAACAGACGGCTCTTCTAGGAGCCGTCTGATCTGGGTCTGCTCTGTTTCTTCATTACATATGGATCTGATGCTACAGTTTTTGTCAAGGCAAAATATTCTCTTGAAACTTTTACAATATAAAAGTTCAGCTAATGAATACTGGTGATGTCATTTTTCCTTATATGAATATTGAACCGGGAAAGGGTTAATAATGCATCGTCATCTTGCAAACATGGCCAAGCAAGCTAATGATGAAGCTTGTTATACCAACTAGTTCAGACACTGTAAGTACCAATTAAGGTAAGACTGGGACCTAATCTGCGCACACAACTGTTTTGTTAAGACCAGTTTTAATCACGAAACTGACATATAATATGTCAGGATTGTAGATAAGAAAGATACATTTGTATTTAGAAAATCTATTTAAAACAGTTTTGAAAATTTTCTTCGCCAAATCCTATTCAGTAAACCCTCTATAAACCGGAATTCTAGTAGAGAAGAATTTAGATACTTATAGGCAGGTGGCTGGTTAATGCAGGGTGAAAGTCATGCAGAAAGCTCCTAGAGGAGCTTTCTGCATGACTTTCACCCTGCATTACGCTGCCACCTGTCTCCAAGACCGATATTTGTACTAAATTTAACCCCCGTTTTGGAGAGGTTTTACTGTATTGTTGCAGCTCATTAGAACCGCTGCCTAAGAGAGGGTTATAATAATGAGTTGCAGCAAGATATTTTTAGGCTGAGAATTGAGAGAGATTCGACAGATCAGTGCACACGCACCACAACTACAGCCCTGATATGCTCATTGCTATCTTGCCACAGTTGTGTGCGCCAAGATTTCTCATTTGGGAATTATCTCCTCTGACAAGAGGCAGAGGGAATGCAGGGCAGTGGTTTCTTTCTAATGTGTTGTTTGTAGAAAAAATAAGAACAAAAATGTTTAGATACCATTATAATCAACCATCGATCATTTTCGAATCATCATCATCGTCATTATCATCATCATCATGGCCATCATTAATCATCATCATCATGATCGATGCAATTTTGCCCATTTTGGTGTTCTCGCGCAGTAAAAGCCAGCTCAATCACTCCCTCAAATGTTAATGAAATATTTCTACAGAGAATGCTCTGAAATATTAGTATGGCGTATGATAGCGATCAGAAGGCTTTGATATGATCATATTTTAAACAAATATGCAATGAGAATTGAAGAATGACATCAAGGCATGCAGAAACAGCAGAGTCATTGATAAAGGCGACGTCCCAAGTACTAGACTCGTCGTTTCTTCACCAGTGACGAATATCTTATTCTAGAATGAGGTCATTACATGGTGCAGAAATAAAGGAACTGTTTTTGGAAACGTGTTTACCCCATTCCCCTATAGGCTATTTTTAGTACCAACCTCTTTGAATAAATCTACCGAAAAGGAGCATTATCTAGAGAAAAGGAAATTTTTGAGAATTTTGTAGTTTGAAACCATTGTGATAAATAGAGCATTTGCTCCTATAGGAGCAAATGCTCTATTTGTCACAATGGTTACAACAGGTGACTTTTAAAGAGGCGTAGAAAGGCGTATTTATGGAGGAAAGTGTTAAATCATACATTTTATATGCACTTCTGAGAGAGCTACTTCACGTTATAAGTGTTTTACAGTGTAACTATGACCTTAGGCAAGCCTCAAAGAAAACTGTTCTGTCAAAATAAAAAGATCCTTATCGTGTCAACGTTCAGACTGAATCGATTCTTGTTTCCTTCGGGATGTTCGAGATGAAACAAGAGAGGCATCGATAACACGAGTCACGGTCATCTCTATGACAAATCAAGTACGGCTATGTTCAACATCGCTATTTATGTGTACAGTAAAACGTCTCTAAACCGTATTTTTAGTAGAGAGAAGAATATTGAGATACAGTAGAACCCCTCTAATGCGACCACTTAATGAATAAACATGGTGGTCTTTATAAGCAGGTGGTTGCTTAATGCAGGACAAAGGTAATGCAGAAAGTTCCTAGAGGAGCTTTCTGCATTACTTTTATCCTGCATTAAGCTACCACCTGCATCAAGCACCCATATTTACCCAGCTTTTAGGTGGTCGCATTAGCGGGTTTTTACTGTATTTTTAAGCAGGTGGCTGTTTAATGCTCCTAAAGGAGCTTTCTGCATGACTTTCACCCTGCATTAAGCTGCCACCTGTCTCCAGGACCGATATTTATACTAAATTTAACGTCCGGTTTAGAGACGTTTTACTGTATACTTATACGGCTTTAACCCTTTACTCCGTAGATGCACATTTTAATGCATTTGAGAACAATGCAGACCCGGATGAGGCGGTTCTATTAGCTTACTGAATTATATAGATCATCTCATAATCTCTTATTCATATGTCATTATAAAAACATACACTATTTCATACATGAATATTCATTAAACAAAACGATAGTAAGTACAGTAGACTCTGTCTTAGGCGACCTTATGTTGATTAGACACAAGCATCTTACAAAGCAGGTGGTTACCCTGATACGTTTTTTTTAATAAAAGTGGAGAAAATTAAACAAAATCCCTAAATATTCTCCACAAGCTTGGCCTAAAGAAAAGTGTTACATGAAAAACAGTGCAGACCCAGATGAGAGGGCTCCTCTAGGAGCCCTCTCATCTGGGTCTACACTGTTTGCAAAGGACATTAGTGACTCGCATTACTGTTAGGGTTAAGACAGGACGAACGTTATGCAGAAAGCTCCTGTCGGATTTTTCTGTATTACTTTCGTCCTGCATTAAGCTACCCCATGCTTTTAGAGACACAGATGTTTACTCATGAAGTGGTTGCTTTAGAGGTTTTTTTTTTTTACTGTACTCCGTATTAATATCGAATAAACAACAAAGAGACTAAGACACTGACGAATAAACAGTTGAAGTTGACTGTAAATAACAAGATGGGGGACATCGTTCCATTAGCTAGGGAGCATAACCAACTTAGGCTTTTCCCCACAAGCCATTTTATTTATGACGACTGTCAAAACACAAGTAAGTTATCAGAAAATTGCATTACTTTGATTTAAGAGGAGATTCATACTATTTGACATGTTGTCCAATAAACAGCAGAGTGGTACCATAACCAAAGATATTTGTTTTGGGGATAAACTGAAGAAGCAGATCAATACAATATTGTATGGGAAACATTACTGACATATCCCTTATTTAATTCATTGCACGCTAGCGACAATTATGTGATTATATACGCAAATAGTTTGGATCCTGATGAGACGCCGAGTAACTTGGCGTCTCATCAGGATCCATACTGTTTGACACTGACTATTTAACAGAAATACAAGAAAACACTTTTTCAGAACAGTGTTTGACGACCAAATTCCAGACGGAAAGAATTTACTTTGCCTGCAAAGAGTTAGTTTAACATTTTGTAAGATGCAGGTGAATTAACCTATTCCCCCATATTGGCGTCTTTTGACGCCTCTGTCAAAGTCATTTTGTATAACTATTGTCATAAATTGATCACAATGGTTTAAAAACTACACAATTCTAAAAGTTTCATTTTCTCTAGTAAATGCCACTTTTCGGTAGATTTGTTCAAAGAGGTTGGGTCTAAAAATAGCCTATGAGGGAATGGGTTAATGACAACATTTGAAAACAGTTTGAATTTAGAGGAGACGTGTAACTCTGCATCTGATCTGGGTGCCAACTGTTTGACAGTCAAGGGTATGTATAGAGATAAAGACAATAGCGCTTAAATAGTTGAATACGAAGCAGGTCGCATCTGATGGAGGCCAAACATTACTTAGTTGGCTTAACTCTTTTGGCGCCAAATTTAAAATTGTCGTCTGCAATAATAATTTCATATTAAATGTAATTCTAAACTAAATAATAAAGGTATATTAGTAAAACATCTGTTTTTAAAAACCTGTATGCTTGGGCTAAAAAAATACAGAAAACAGTGAAGTCCCAGGTCAGATGCCGCCTTGAAAAGGCGGCATCTGACCTGGGGCTGCACTGTTTTCAATGGTGCCAACAGGCGACATTTCCGCCGAAAGAGTTAACCATTTCTTTCATATAAACGCCTATTCACGACGCTGCATGGAGGACAAAAGTAATTGCGTGCAGGGAGTACTAGCGACTCGGTTAGTTGGTATTAATACAGTAAAACCTCGATTATTCGAATTTTCGGTATAGAAGAATTTAGACCCTTTTAGGCAGGTGGCTGCTTAATGCATGGTGCCACCTGTCTTAAAGATCGATAATAATACGTATTTTAGTGTTCGAATAATCGAAGTTTTACTGTATTACAGTATATCCGTAGTATTGTCTACAGTAAAACCTGTCTTAAGCGGCCATTCATTTATTGGCCATAGGAGTCTTAAAAAGCAGGTGGTTGCTTAATATAGGGCAAAAGTAATACAGAAAGCTCCTATAGGAGCATTAAGCTACCACCTGCCTTACTGACCCAAGATTAGACCTCTTTTTAATGACCGCTGAAGACAGGTTCTACTGTATGTTTGCTCGGTTTGCATCGTCATGAAGGGTATAGTTCCCATATCCTCTTAAAACGAGATTTGTATAAAGCGTGAATTTCGAACATCATTTCATAATAATAATAATAATAATAATGATAATAATAATAATAATAATAATGATAACTAGAGGTTTTTGTCACAAAAACGGATGTCTCCCCTCTAATAAAAACAATATGTAAAGGGAAATCACTAAAAATGTTATGGACTTGATGATTGATACTTCCCCTCATTATGCGCATTCCACACCACATTTTTCAAGAAGAAAATGATAACAGCTAATAACTTCAAAAATATTGATACCAGAGTTATGGCCCTTGTTCATGACGCTTACTTTCATCATGCTCTTTCCATAAATGAAATGTCATTCCAATAGCATCAGTCGAACAGGAGTTATTGATCGGACAAAAAATGTAACAAAGGGCAATAACTCCAAAAGTATTGAAGCCAGAGTCATGGCCTTTGTTCATGACACTTTCTCTCATCATGCTCTTTCCATGTATAAAGTTTCAATACAATGGCAAGAGCCATGTAGGAGTTATCGTCCGGACAAGAAAGCGTTAAACAAATGTACAAGGAGCAATAACTCTCAATTTATTGAAGCCAGAGTTAAGGACCTTATGCATGACACTTTCTCTTATCATGATCAATCCATGTATGAAGTTTCACTCCAATGGCATGTGCCATATAGGAGTTATCATCCTGACAAAAAATTGTGTTTGTTTACAAAGGGCAATAACTCCAATATTAGTGAAGCCAGAGTTATGGACCTTGAGCATGACACTTTCTCTTATCATGATATTTCAATATATGAAGTTTCAATCCAATGGCATGAGCCATATAGGAGTTATCGCCCGGACAAAAAAATTGTTGAAAAAATTACAAGGGCAATAACTCCATTATTAATGAAGCCAGAGTTATGGACCTTGTGCATGACACTTCCTCTCGCCATGATATTTCCATATATGAAGTTTCAATCCAATGGCATCAGCCATATAGGAATTATCGTCCGGACAAAAAAGTGTGCATTTTGTTTTACAAGGGGCAATAACTCCTATATTAGTGAAGCCATAGTTATGGACCTTGTGCATGACACTTCCTCTAATTATGCTCTTTCCTTATATGAAGTTTCAATCAACTGGCATCAGCCATATTGAAGTTATCGTCCGGATAAAAAAGTGTGATTTTTTACAAGGGGCAATAACTCCTATATTAGTGAAGCCAGAGTTATGGACCTTGTGCATGACACTTCCTCTCATTATGCTCTTTCCATATATGAAGTTTCAATCAACTGGCATCAGGCATATTGAAGTTATCGTCCGGACAAAAAGTGTGACGGACAGACGGACAGACAGACGGACAGACGGACAGACGGGCAGATAGACGGACAGACAGACAGACAGACGGACAGACGGACAGACAGACAGACAGACAGACAGACAACTCTCACGAAAACAATATGTCTCCCCCATATAAATATGGGGGGAGACATAATAATAATAATGATAATATCAGCTATAACAATAATAACAAGCAGAAAAACTTCACCAAAGCTATCTGCATGCCAATATAAATTGTCTAGCATATGTACATGTAGTTCAGAAGTTATAATAAACTTTTAATCAAAGCCAAGTTTCCAAAATAGTGACCTTGACCTTATTTCAGGTATCTTTATGTCACCTGTAAGGTCTTTACCAAAGCTATCTGAATATCAAAGATGAATTGCCTAGCATTTGTGGATCAGAAGTTACAGCAAAAAGTTAAAGTTAGTTAAAAACAGCCAAGTTTTCAAAGTAGTGACCTTGACCCAATTTAATGTATCCTTTTATCAACTGAAAGGCCTTCGCCAAAGCTATCTCCATACCATATATGAATTGTCTAGCATATGCGGTTCATAAGTTAAGACAAACTGTTGAAGTTTTTCAATGATGGCCAACTTGTCAAAATAGTGACATTGACCGTGACCTAATTTCAAATATCTTTATAACAAATGACAGGCTTTTACCAAAGCCATCTGTATAACAAAGATGAATTGCCTATCATTTCGCATTTGTAGTTCAGAAGTTATAGCAATGTTTTCGAAATAGTAACCTTGACCTTGACATGATTTCATGTATCCGTGCATCAAGTGAAAGGTCTTCACCCAAGCTATATGTATACCAAATATGATTTGTCTAGCTTAAATAATGCAGAAGCTATAAGCAATGTTAAAGTTTTGTTAACGACAGCACGCCAACAACTCCGCACACTCGCCCGCCCGCGCGCCCAACCGCCCGCCCGGTTTTATAAGCCGAGAATTTTTCTCGAAAGATCCGGCTAATAATATCAGTTATAACAATAATAATAATAAACATATGCACTAAATAGTAAACAACATCTAGAAATCATCTTTAAGCTTCAGGCAGGTTGAGAGATTCTAATCCAAGCAGATCCTGATTACATTGCCGCTGTGTATTTCTGTTCACGAGATTACTCTACAAGTTATTCCTTATCAGTCTTACCTCGACCTGAAGTGTCAATTGCAACCAACTTGGACCCAGACGAGACGCCGAGACGCGTCTCATCAGGATCCAAGCTGTTTACCGCTCATTCATTTATTTCACAAAATTTTTTGAATCAATTAGGAATAAAAAAAGTATTGAAATAGATCCGAGTTTGAGGATACATGATTGTTGTACTGTATGATAAGTGCTATGCTTATTTTCAAGACGACACCCTGTTTTCAGCTTAACCCTTACAACGGACTATCTATTCCAAAATTCAAACAGGTCAAGCCTATGGTGAATATTTAAGAGATTTTCTAAAGAAAAGTGTAACATGACAAACAGTGCAGACCCTGATGAGAGGGCTCCTCTAGGAGCCCTCTCATCTGGGTCTACACTGTTTGCAAAGGACTCGTGTCCCGCACCGTAAGGGTTCAACCTGAGCCTCTGCCTGTGTGTGTAATTTGTCATCCATCTTTGATGAACGGGTTTAGAAGTCTCGGCGGTAAGAAGCTTTGTTTCTATACTTTGGGTCCCTTGTAACTTAATTAGTTTCTTTTCTTTCCTAGCTCGAGCCAGACTTTGACAGATTGGGTTTACTTTATTAGTGATTAAATTACGACTGGATAAAAAAAACCAGTTCTGGAATAACAGTGAAGTCATTGAATTTGCGACGGAAATGTTTTGAACTTAACGGTGAGTGTTGACGTGGAAAACAATTATAAAACTCAATGTATATTAAGCTAAGTGATTAAACGGGTTGTCTAGCATTTATCCTTGAATAGTAACTGGGACAAACATTCTGAAAGTAGGAGATCCTTCGAAAGCAAAAGTAGGAATGTGAAAAGAGAAAATTGCAGACTCGGTTTTATTGAGTCTGTTTATGAGCAGTTATTAAAAGTGCAACACTACCCAAGCCCAAGCACCGGCTTAAGCGGTATTCAATTTTCATAACTAAAATCATTGAAACTGATGATCCTTCACTGAGAATGGAGTACGGTTGACTTTTAACGATCGCCACAATAACACGTGCTACTGTGAAGTACATCAATTTTAAGTAGGAGATCCGTCGAAAAGCATAAGAGCAATGTGAACAGAAAAAAGTACATTGTACATTCATGAACAGTTAATAAAAGTGCAACTATTACATGATCATGCCGACCGCGAACCGACTCGCATATAAAAGCAGTTTGGATCATGATGAGACGCCGAGAGATTCGGCATCCCACCAGGGTCCAAGCTGTTTGGCACTCGGCCGCCAGTTTTTCAAAATTTTGATCCAATCGGAGGTAAGTAACAACTGCAGTAGATCACAAAAAGGACAATTTTTAGTATATGAGTACGCATTTTATCTGTTACTCTGCATGTATGTATAACATGGACCGTGACATCGTGATAAATCGATTTTAACCAATTACCTCAAAGGCTATTTTTAGATCCTACCTCTTTGAATAAATCTACCGAAAAGGAGTATTTACTGGAGAAATGGAATGTTTTAGAATTATGTAGTTTTGAAACAATTGTGATAGATAGAGCGCTTGCTCCTATGGAGCAAATGCTCTATTTATCACAATGGCTTCAGAAGGTGACTTTTAGAGAGGCGTCAAAAGGCGTTAATATACGGGAATAGGTTAAAGACGATATTTATTCACCCTTTCAATTCTGAATTTTCAAATGGAAAATGCCAAAATTCAAACAGGCCAAGCTTACCGAGAATATTCAGCGATTGTTTGAAAAAAAGAGAGTAAAATGACAAACAGTGCAGGTCCTGACGAGAGAGCTCCTCTAGAAAACCTCTCATCTGGAGCTAAACAATTTGTAAAGGACATTAATGACTTGTTTCACGCACTGAATCAACAAGGGACCTTTAATCTAGTCGGGAACAGAACGTGAAAACAAATCCGGTAGAATATATTACAGGCAATATGTTCATACAGGAATATAGATAAAAGAAAGAACTGGTTCCCGTTTTGTAAAATATCGCCATAATTTACGTCACTAATCACAATAGCCGTAATTATGACACATTCTAGCATGTGAACATTAATTAACCCTTCTCTTGCTGAATTTTAAAATACATTTCTCCTTCTTTACCCATGCCCTGTTGTATAATTACATATATCTTCACTGTGTATAAGTATATCGCTATGCAATCACAGCTGTGGAGTGCACTGGTTGCACAATCAACTTGTAAATCCTGCAGGAGCTGTCTCATCTGGGTCTTCACAATTTACCGGTAGGTATATTGACGTGAATAGCAAGCGAATGGTTAAGGTTAACGTCGTACGACGATCACAACTTGCAATCGTCGGATGTTAGAACTTACGACAATTTCAATCGTACGACCTGTTCTGTCAAAATCTCTTATTTGCCAGTCGAAACCTATAATGCTGGTACATGTACAGTAAAACCCTCTAAAATGACCAGCAAAAAGATGCATAATTCACAGTGGCAAAGGCAGGTGGTAGCTTAATGCAGGACGAAAGTTATGCAGAAAGTATAACTTTCGTCCTGCATTAAGCAACCACCTGCTTATAAAGACGGTCATGTTTATTCATTAAGTGGTCGCATTAGAGGGGTTTTACTGTGACTATTATCGGAGAGTCGATTTGAATAAGTACCAACACGGTAAGAAAAATAAATAATGTTTTACCTACAGTTCCTTAATACTCATCTTCCGTACAAACTCTCCTCATAACAAGATAATTTGAAATTAGTTTCAGATAGTTTCAGTTTTGAAGAATCAATATTCCCCTCCTATGGGAATGACTTGAGTAATATAAAACTGATTTAAGATAAAACTCTTATCTTGCTATAAACATTGGTGCTGTTGAGACTTTGATCTGAAGAACTTTCTGTTGACTTCAGCCTTATTCAGACTGTTAACCATTTTAACAATGGATTTTTAAATAGACTAGTCCAAGCTTATCATAAATATTAATGGAAGTGTTTAAAATGAAAGTGTAACACGACAAACAGTGCAGACCCTAATAAGGGGGCTCCTTTAGGAGCCCTCTCATCTGGGTCTACACTGTATGTAAGGGACTTTAGTGACTCGTTTCCCGCATTGAAATTGCTCATGAAACTATAGCTCGGGTATAAGATTAAATCTTGATAATACACCGTGATACACGTAGTGTGATCTGGATCCAAAGTGTCTACAAATATGCAATTCAGATTGCTGTTAGCTGGATAAGGGCCGATAAATTTAAACGTTTATCTTTCATACAGAATCGTTCAACTCTATCAATGCCAATATCGCACCTGTGTTTACCGAGGCAAACAGTTTGGACCAAGATGAGACGCCGAGTAACTCGGCGTCTCATCAGAATCCAAACTGTTTTTTACTGTGACAATGTTTTCCTTGAAAGAAAACCGGAGAACATTAAACAAACGAAATTTGTAGCAGAAAGACAAATTTTGACAGCGAAGGCGTTAAATGGAGGCCTACACTTGAACAATTCCTCCGCATAAAGCATTCTTTAAAGGAAGATATTCCTTTTAGAGTAAGATATCCTTTGCGGTCATTCAATTATTTAACCTAGGAGTGTTAGACGCAGGTGGTTGCTTAATAATTATAATCTAGCTCCTTCCTTTCTGAATATTAATTAAACATAAAACTGTATACAAAATAATTACCGAAGAAAATGATTATTTTGTGACAAACAGTACATACCCTGATCAAAGGGCTCCAGAGGGAGCCCTTTGATCTGGGTCTGCACTGTTTGCATACTCGGTTCCCACACTTTTAAGGGCTAATGATGACATTTAAAGCTCAAGGAACAAAGTTTTGGTTAATACAGGGCAAAAGTAATGCAGAAAAGCTGAAGGACTTTAACCATGCATTGAATTAAGTAGCCACCTGCCTGGAAAGTTGAAAATTGATGGTTGCTTAATGCAGGGCAAAGGTAAGGCAGACATCTCCTATAGGAGCTGTCTGCATTACCTTTGACATTGCATGAAGCTAGTACCTGCCTTACATGGCCATAATTAGATCTCTTTTTGATGTGCGCTAAACAGTGTTATTTATATATCCCAAGCAAGTACAGTAAACCCCCTCTAATGCGACCACTTATAAATAAGCATGGCTGCCTTTATAAGCAGGTGGTTGCTTAATGCAGGTGTAACTATACAGAGCTGTCTGCATAACTCGTTCTGCATTAAGCTACCACCTGCCACTGTGAATTATGCCTTTTTTTGCTGGACGCATTAGAAGGGTTTTACTGTATATACTTTCTCTATCGTCGAAGAAAGTATTCAGGTAGAAATGTTTTCAAACATATCCTGAATTATTGTTGAAAGTTAAAACACCTTATATCTCAAGATGGCGAAATCACCCAGACACATACATTTACATGTTTATCCTGAACCTTCGAAGAAAGTATAATGCAACTGTTTCCCTCAAACAGACGACTTTTGGCGCACATTTGCAAACAAAGTAGAACCAGATCAGACAGGTCCCCTCCAGTTGTCTGATCACGGTCAGTTATGAATTAATAAATACAGTAAAACCTCTCTATAACGACCACTAAATTGTGTTAATTAGTTGGTATTTAGGACAGGTGGCTGCTTAAAGCTAGGTGAAAGTATAGGAGCATTCTGTTTTACTTTCACCTTGCTTTAAGCAGTCACCTGCCTTTAACACAAAATACTTGATGTTATTTAGTGGCCGTTATAGAGTGGTTTTACTGTATATGATTATGAAATGTCAGTCCAAGCGAAACTTTGACTTTGTAAATATAAAGAAAACAGTCTATGCATATCAAGTATAAATTCATAAAGTAAAATACATGTAGTCGTGTATATAGTAAATAACAGTTTTCTTCGTCTTTAACAGATGCTCAGGAATTGTGTGTAGTATATTGTGTATACTTTTATATCATTCAGAAATGTGTTTCTCTTGTTGCTGTATTTTTGTTGTTGTTTTAAAAAAAACTAAAATAAAACTTCGAGATACGGTAATAATTTAAAAGGGTCATTATGTGCCTCGAACTCGGTAAAAGGTAATTTAAGCTCCATCACTGGTGTCAAATCAAGTCTGTTTTTGGAGTTCCTAGACTCATTGCATGCAATAATAAGGGACCTGTAAGTCAGTGTCTGGTGGTTGGTTTTAGTTCTGACGGAAATTACCAGCATAACAATATGACTGCAGACACTTTAATTAAGTTTTCTTCATAAGCTGAACTGGTTATGACGTACTCTCTTTAAGTATTTGAACGTTGGTTGCCGAATGTTACCGCACATTGCCCGCAGAAAAGTACCCTTCAAGGGCCAAGGAGTCGAACTGAGGTCCGAGGGTTACAAAACGAGTCACGCGTTCTTTCAATGATTAAAACTCAACCAACTGGACTTTCATCTTAGTACAGTTGAACTTCGATACCTCGAACTTCAAGGGACTATATAAATTTGTTCGAGATAACAGAAGTTCGAGTTATCCGATTTCTAATCTGAACAATATCTCAAGTTCACAGCTTACTGCAGGTCTACAGTAATGCTGAAAGCTCCTGTAGGAGCTTTCAGCATTACTGTAGACCTGCATTCAGCTGTGAAATGTGTTTCTAGATGTGCAGGGTGAAACATTTTAGAGCAATTCTGCATTGTAAGATTTTGGAAGGACCGAACTTTTAGTTCGAGTTATCCTATGGTTCGAATTATCCGAGTTCGAGATATCGAAGTTCAACTGTATGTCGATCTTTATCAAAGGTGGAAACAGATAAATGTGCGTATTTAAATACTAAAATCGGCATTTCTCCACCACACCATACGGTGTGACCACTTGGAGGAGAAAAAAGGAGTTAAGTTTGAAAATACAGTAAAACCCCACTAATGCGACCACCAAAAAGGGGCATAATTCACAGTGGCAAAGGCAGGTGGTTGCTTAATGCATTAAGCAACCACCTGCTTATGAAAACAGCCATGTTTGTTTAAGTGGTCGCATTAAGTGGTCGCATTAGTGGGGTTTTACTGTACTTTACTCTAGGCATCTTATCTGTACATCTGAGGGTGAAAGCCACGCAGAGAGCAACAAACGGAGCTTTCTGCATGGGTGTCTTCCTGCATTAAGCAGCTACCCACCTAAAATAATATAAATTGTTATTTACTAAAATGGTATTATGTCAAGATGTCAAAGCGACCACAGTACTGGATCTACACTGTTTGCAAGGCAGAAAGGTACATGCATGTTTATATATGGAGCGGACAATTTCCAAACCACTCATTAGCTTCCCAATCGACCTTCAACCAAGTTATTCAGTTAGTCTTCTACAATCTGAGCAATTTTCTCCTGTAAATAACGTCTGCTTCAATCTTAAATTATTATTTCTAAAAAAGAGTCAGCGTGACAAACTGGTTGGATCCTGATGAGATGCTGAGTAACTCGACAAATCATTTGGATCCGAACTGTTGCACTGGTTATCAGAATGTTGCGATTAGAATTACATCTACATTTACGATAGTTTTGTCTATCCAAGGAACATTTTCCATCCAATTTGAAAAGAAAACTTAACACTGACGTTTCTCCTTTCATATTCAATCACTTTTCATAAGAAATGTGAAGACTGTCGACTTATTCTTCAAATTCTAATGTTTCAGAACTCATGCTTCAGATCGTATGTTTCAAAAGAAAACTTAAGAATAGTGTTCTTGTTAAAACTCAAATATTTTCAAAAGAAAACTTGAGACAGGTTTCCTCTTATTATTATTATATCATGTTTCAAAGAAATTTCAAGAATATCGTCTTTCTTTTCATTTTCCAACATGTTTCAAACGAAAACTTCAGAATAGTGTTTCCTTTTAATCATTCAAAACATTTTTCAAACGAAACTAAGAATAGTTATCTGTTTACATATTCTCTTAGAATATCATCTTATATTCCATATTTCAGAATGTTTCAAAAGAAAACTTTAATTACTGCGGCTAAGCTAATACATTCAGAAATAGGTATCTTTAACAATAACTTGATTATTTTTCATAATGGTAATGAAATTTGTCCTGAAATTGTACAATCAGATATTATTCCAAAAGCAATCAGAGCAGACCCCTGATCGGATGGTTCCTATACGAGCTGTCTGATCTGGGTCTATACGAGCTGTCTGATATGGGTCTATTCTGTTTGCAAAGGCGTTAAAATGTGTATTTGTAGAGAAAAGTGTTAAATGAATTCGCTCAAATATACATGTAAATATGTATTTTGGACGAATATAATGGTACTTCTACAATATCTTTTTTTCCGCTGTAATCTTTATAAAATACTTTTTCCAGCAAACAGGACATATCTTGCTCAGGATGTTTTCTTACAGAAGGGCTCTGGTCTGGGTGTACATTGTGTGCTTATGGTCTCTTTTAGAGGCACTATACACAGATGGATTAACCATTTACTCCATAAATACGCCTTTGCAAACACAGCAGACCCAGACCAGATGGTTCCTATAAAAGCCGTGTTTGATCAGGATCTGCTCTGTTTGCTTATGCAATATTTTATATAGGAGTCTACATTTTCTACCATGGCTGTCCATGTGCTATTTCAACAAATCAATCAAATTAATATTGATGCCGTCATTATTTCTTACATGGATATTCATGGAGGAAATGGTTTAGAGACTTATCGATATTACACCATGCCAACACATCAGTTATTGACTAGTTAATGCGCATCCTAGAACTAAACAACATGCATCATGTGTCAAAAGTAAGCCCCACACCACGAAACCAGCTGTTACCGTTAATTGTTTTTCAATATATTACAGGACCAGCACTTGAAAAACAATACCTGTGTATCTGAGATTGATCGATCAGTAGAATGTCGTGACCCAATTTTGTTGTGGCAACCAATCAATGAATACGTGACACTTAGCAAGCTAAATACATGTATAGCAAAATGGCGTTCTATCACGTAACTCTTTGAACGCGGGACACGCATGTATACTGTCATTTGCAAACAGTGTAGACCTATACCAAAGGGTTATTAGAGGAGCACTCTGATCAGGGTATGTACAGTGTGTTATTCAAAATCATCTAGCAAGTTTAACCCATTCCCTCATATTGACGACTTTTGACGACTCTGTAAAAGTCATTTTGCGAAACCATTGTGATAAATAGAGCATTTGCTCCTATAGGAGCAAATGCTCTATTTATCACAATGGTTTCAGACTATTTTTCCTTTTCTCTAGTTAATGCTCCTTTTAGGTAGATTTATTCAAAGAGGTATCTAAAAATAGCCTATGAGGTAATGGGTTAAGCCTTTCATACTGGCTGGACTCTATAGTAAGGACTGATGCGCTATTCAGCTTTGAAAGGGTTAACGCATTACCTCATAGGCTATTTTATACCATATCTACCGAAATGAAGCATTAACAAGAGAAAAAGAAAATTTTAGATTTTTGTAGTTTGAAACCATTGTATTATAAATTTATCTATTTATCACAACGGTTTCACAAAGTGACTTTTATAGAGTCGTCAAAATTCGTCAATATGAGGGAATGGGTTAATACAGACATGTGGTCCAATGTGTACAACCAAGAAACCTAGTAGACCTTGAGAAAAGTTCTGCATTATTTGTCAAGTGTGAATACAAAATATTTACACATAATAGCAAGTGTCAGACTAACAAGACTCGAAAATCGGAGACTGATTTAAATGCGACAATTTGCCCGTGTCTACATGGTTTACATAATAGTGAAAACATGCATTCAAAACATACAGTAGAACCCCTCTAATGCGACCACTTAATGAATAAACATGGCGGTCTTTATAAGCATGTGTATTACTTTTGTCCTGCATTAAGCTAGCATCTGCATCTACATGTAGCACCCAGAACTTACCTCTTTTAGGTGGTCGCATTAGCGGGGTTTTACTGGAACTGTTAATCAGATTAAGGCGAAATTGTGATTATCTTTTCAAATATTTTGAATCCAGATGAGACACAGAATTACTGGGTGTCTGTTAAAGATCCAAACTGTTTGACACCCGGATTGTCTGTATGTAAAAACAGGACAAACTACCGCGTGTTTCAACCCTTTACACCATAAATACGCCTTTCTTGCAAGCAGAGTAGACACAGATCAGAAGGCTTCTATGGGAGCCGTCTGATCAGAGTCTGCTCTGTTTGCTTATGATATACTATAGATATGATTCTAGAGTTTCTTCATTTGCCAAAAATCCCTGATTCCATCTGCTATTACAACAAATTAATCTATTTCATATTCATGACGTCATTATTTCTTACATCAATATTCATGGAGTAAAGGGATACATACGAAGAAAGTTGTAAACGGATGTAACTTTACGCAGCAATCACATGTTAATACAAGGTCTCCATTCGAGCCACACTGCAACAATCAATGGCGTGGCTCTGTATCATGGCTTCATTCAGGAAATGTTGTCTATTTATGCGATTGGGCCGAAACAAAATTCATTGGGGCATTTAGGATGAAAAGAGCTCGTAAATATTAATTTGTACAAAAAAATTCTGCAGCGCAACAAGCATCAATGGATCGCAGCAATGAAATGGTGGTGTGGTATTTGTGCTTACTGAACACGACCTTGGGTGAATCAGATTATCATTTTTGCAAACACTGCAACCCCATTCCAAGCTTAAATGCATATTTTGATGCATTTTCCAAACAGAGTAGACCCAGATCAGACAGCTCCTTGTAGGAGCTGTCTGATCAGGATCTGCTCCGTTTGCAAATGGCATTTGATTGATATGTTTCTAAAATTCCTTCTATGGCCCAAAACATCTCCTGTCCATGATTCAATTTTAAATTCTGTCAATGATTTGCATTGGTAATCATAGATTCGCCATTGGCAGTCAAAGGTTTAATGAATATTCATGTAAGGAAAAATGTCTTTTAGCAGAGCATTAGATAAAGGTGTATACTCAAATACTAAAATCGTCATTTCTCCACAAAACCCTATGTTGTGACCACTCTTTAGAATCGTCTCGGAGACTCACAACATAGTGTTTGGTGAAGAAATAAAGACGTTATTATTTCAAATGTTTTAACCCTTCGCTTGCTGAATTTTAAAACACACTTCTCCTTCTTTACCCATGCCCTGTTGTATAATTACATATATCTTCACTGTGTACACGTATTTCGCTGTGCAATCACTGCTGTGGAGTGCACCGGTTGCACAATCAACTTGTAAATAGTGCAGACCCTGATGAGACAGCTCCTGCAGGAGTTGTCTCATCTGGGTCTTCACTATTTACAGGTAGGTATATTGACGTGAATAGCAAGCGAAGGGTTAATTTACGCATCTTATCTGGACCTCCGTTGTAGGATATTAATTAGCTTGAGGTTATATACAATACAACCTGTCTTATGCGGCCATCACAAAGAGGTATAATTATGGGTGAGTAAGGCAAGATAGTATTTTGGTAGACTAACTGATTATAGCTAGAATTTTGAAAATGTAGTGGGTGAAAAACTATTTGAAAATAAAGTGCTCAGCAAGCTGAATGTTAACCTATTCCCTCATATTGACGCTTTTTGACGCCTCTGTAAAAGTTATTTTATGAAACCATTGTGATAAATAGAGCATTTGCTCCTTAGGAGCAATATTTTTAATGCTCTATTTATCACAGTTTCAAAACTACAAAATTCTAAAAAAAATCCTTTTCTCTAGTTAATGCTCCTTTTCGGTAGATTAATTCAAAGAGGTTGGACCTAAAAATAGCGTATGAGGTATGGGTTAAACAATGTCTGTACATATGTGGATCTAGTGCACTACTGACTACTTCCAATTCGAAAAAAAGCGATTAAGAAACTATTGACCGATTGTAAAACAGCTTGGATCCTGATCAGATGCCGAGTTACTCGGTGTCTCATCTCAGTCTTAGCTGTTTGCCTATGAGAATCTGATCGCTTATAGCGGGATAAACGTGAAATACCATTTATAGAAACACAACAACCTTTTCCCAACGTGGCACCAGGAAACACATGTATCCAATGGAATATCAACAATCCATAGTCTCCCCTAGCCATTAGTACCTAGAAGAGAATGCTCGATGACCTTTCAAATTCAGTTTCGATCCCGATAAAACATCAAACAACTTAATCAACATTGACTCCAAAACACGCCTTTGCAAATAGAGTAGATTGAGATCAGACGGCTCCTGTAGGAGCTGTCTGATCAGAGTCTGCTATTTCTGCTTATAAAATAATATAGTTCTGATTCTATAGTGTGTGCAATGGTAAAAGGTAAAACTCCCCTTGTTTAACCCTTCGCTTGCTATTCACGTCAATATACCTACCTGTATATAGTGAAGACCCAGATGAGACAGCTCCTGTAGGAGCTGTCTCATCAGGGTCTGCACTATTTACAAGTTAATTGTGTAACCAATGCACTCCACAGCAGTGATTGCATAGCGAAATACTTGTACACAGTGAAGATAAATGTAATTATACAACAGGGCATGGGTACAGAAGGAGAAGTGTATTTTAAAATTCAACAAGAGAAGGGTTAAGATGCCATTATACAAATTCAGCTACGTAACAGTCACACAATCATCATTTCTTGATAAAAAGTTAAGAACTTTACAAATCTCATGACGCCTTGCATCTATTTTCGTAACAAGTGAAGAAAATTCTGCTGAGCATACTGACGATCTACACCACTAATAACATGGCTCTCCAGCTGATACCATCACCTGGGCAACTGGAGCTTGTCGTATTGCTTAGAACATTGAAAACACCACCAACAAATCAAAATATAGTGCCAGAACTGAAACAAACATACGCTGTAAATAGAGTATACAGGAACAAGTGACAACATTCGTTACTCACATTGTAGTGACTACCATAACCGATAATCCGATATGCAAGCTTCCATAAGCACTGTTTCACACGCTGTCATCTCGAGACTCAGATACAAATGTCATATTAATACACAAGCTACTCGTTTAAATTTGCAATATCGATTCTTCCTACCAGGAGCAACAAAGTAAAAGCATCACGCCGCGACCGCCATATCCATTTCATCATTCAGTGAGACGGGATTTATTCATACTCACAGACAGTTGTCGTAAACCAAAGGCCACGGAAACACTTTCCGGCAGTCTGGGCGTTGAGAACTGGGTGGGCAAACTTGTCCAAAACTTTCCTGAAAATTGACAAAACACAAATTAACCCTTTCGGCGCCAAATTTCTAATTGTCGTCTGCAATCAAAGTTTGTTAAATCATTCAGTAAAATAAGGAAATGAGATAAATAAATTCAAAGTTCAAAGAAATAAAGCACATATATAGAAATAGAGATTGGGACAAATAGTGGAGTCCCTGATCATATGCCGCCTTGAAAAGGCGGCGTCTGATCTGGGACTGCACTATTTGTCGTGGTGCATTCATGCGACTGCGGCGGTGAAAGGGTTAAGCTCCTGTTCCACAAAAGGGAAAGACAAAATTCCCACAACATACTAGAATCACAGACACAATTACAATCTATAGGAAAAAGGTTTCTCATGTGTTTGGAATGTGAACAGACTATATAATACAGCTTTTGAGACACCAATGAGTATAAAATAGTGTAGATCTAGATCAGACGCCTGCTTATTCTGGATTTGCACTGTTTACAAAGACATATATATTTAACAGTTTTGTCACGTAGAAGCGTGTCGCGTTCAAAATGTCAGCCTGGTTACATTTCAGAGTAAATAGGATTCTCTTACTTATCATTTTAATAACTGTTTTTGGTGTAACTATAACGCTCCTAATTATCAATATAGTCACTCTCTAGAGTAACTCGATCATTAGTCGGTCGCTATTTAGTTTCACCATAGTAGATTTTTAGTCTTATCAAGGTAGTTTTTGTGTCATCGTGGTCGCTATTTAGTGTCATTGTCGAATATTTTAGTGTCAGTATGATCGCTATTTAGTGTAATTGTTGTAGGTTTTTTGTGCAAGTACTGTCGCTTTTTAGTGTCATTGTCGAAAATTTTAGTGTCAGCATGGTCGCTTTTTAGTGTCATTGTCGTAAATGCTTGTTTCAGTATGGTCGCTATTTAGTGTCATTGTGGTACAGTGCTCCCTCCCTACAACGGCCCTCTCAATAACGATTCCCTCCTTACAACAACGCATATCACTGTTTCCGAAACAACAAGGCTCCAGACACAACTTTTTTCCATCGTATCTTCTTTATGCCTCCATCAAACCCTATGTTGTTACCAATCTTTAGAATCGTCACAAAGTGACGATTCTAAAGAGTGGTCACAACATAGGGTTTAATTGAGGCATAACGGTTTTAGTTCTCGAAATGCACATTATCTGGGGATCTGCAAACAAGCTAATTATGTTTGATTTTCCCTCCCTATAACAACTCCCTTTGAACAACACATACAATCTTCGTATCCCAAAGGGTGTCGTTGTAGAGAGGGAACACTGTAATTGTTTGTGTCAATATGAGTGTTATATAGTGTCGTTGTTGTTGTGTTCTTGTGTCAATGTGGTTGTCTGTTACTGTCGTTGTTGTTGTGTTATTGTGTCAATGTGGTTGTCTGTTACTGTCGTTATTGTAGTGATTTCACTAATTAGTGTTTTTGTCGTAGTTGTGACAATGTAGTTGTTATTTAGTGTCGTTATTGCAGCTTTTTAGTTTTTTTATGGTCGCTATTTAGTGCCATTGTAATACGATTTTGTATCAATCTGGTAATAGTTAAATGTTTTTACTGTTAATATGAATGGATATTCAGTGTCATTGTGACAATCTTTTGTATCAAAATCTGCTTTGTGCCGATTTGGTCGCTAGTTTGTGTCGTTACGGTAGCTTTGTTTGGTATCCATGCCACTGTGGTAGCCTTTATGGTGGCTTTGCTATTTAGTAATTGTATCATTGTGACAGTTATTTTTGTGTCAATTTGGTTGTTATTTAGTGTCAGTCAAGTAGTCCTTCTTATCAATGCTTCTCTCGTTTGTGTCATTAATATGGCCACTGGTTATTGCAACGGAAGTTGTTGGTTCATACACTTGACTAACTAAATAATAACAATTATATTTAGTTCTATACCACAAACACTTCTTTCTATAAAAGGAATGTTCAAATATAATCGGAGTATGTGAGAAAGCAAGCAAATGAACTTTAGTTTGATTACTGTTGACAACAACTAAACGGAGCCAAACGTTTAAGTTAGAAGTTTTATTCAGATATATTGATAAGATGCTCTTTTATTTCTCCAAAAACCTATATGTTGCTAAAACACTTAAACTCGTCTCGTCTCGGCTCCTATAGGAGCAAATGCTCTATTCATCATAATGGTTTCACAAATTGACTTTTACAGAGTCGTCCAAAGCCGCCAATATAAGGGAATGGGTTAAGCAAAACATATATTGAATTCTGACGAAAATTATCAGCAGAAAGTTTATCTCTTTACTCCACATACGTGTCTTTTTACGCCTTTGGAGTTGTCTGGCTTTATGCTTATAAAACTTTTAGTTCAGTCTCAGTTCGTTCTCAAGTGTTTGATTGGTCAGATTTGAGCCTTTGGCTCAACTCTGACCAATCACAAACTTGAGAACTCAAATCTGACCAATCAAAAGCTTGAGAACGAACTCAGACTCAACTAAAAAGCTTTATAAGCATGGACCCAGATCTGTGTCTTCTGCTTATGTAACACAATTTCTGTCTTGGCCAAACCTTATTGTGTTGATATGCAATTATAAATATTAATCTAACTTCGTTATGCCATTTTGTTCTGTATGAATATTCATAGAATAATGGGTTAAAAAGGTTACCACTTCGTCTGAGGAGAGCTAAATATAACACAGTGCTATTGGGGTTAATTACGCTGATCGATTTATCGGCCAGGCCGACATCTAACACGGATTCGATTACCTCTATTCCAGCCAATAATAGCTATTTCATCGCTTGGCGAGAACTGAATGATAGAAACATTATTACCTCAATCATGATTGGATGAGTAGTTCAACCTTTAAGATGCTGAGATAATACTCTTCGTCCTAAGTAAATGTCTTCTATTTCAGATTTAGAAGAGAACGTCTTCCATTTCATTTCAAAGATGTGATCGAATAATCAAACAGTTTGGATCGGGAAGAGATGTTGAGTTTCTCGGCCCCTCCAATCTGGGTCCAAACTGTCCGCATATGTAATCACAATAGAGGTTAAACAGCGGTGGTGTTACAACGGAAGGGGTAGTACTGGGGTTACATTGGAAGGGACAATGGCGGTGTTACAATGGAAGGGTAATGTTAAAGTAGAAGGGACAGTGGTGGTGTTAGAATGGAAGGGTAATGTTAAAGTAGAAGGGACAGTGGTGGTGTTACAATGGAAGGGTAATGTTAAAGTAGAAGGGACAGTGGTGGTGTTACAATGGAAGGGTAATGTTAAAGTAGAAGGGACAGTGGTGGTGATACAATGGAAGGGTAATGTTAAAGTAGAAGGGACAGTGGTGGTGTTACAATGGAAGGGTAATGTTAAAGTAGAAGGGACAGTGGTGGTGTTACAATGGAAGGGTAATGTTAAAGTAGAAGGGACAGTGGTGGTGATACAATGGAAGGGTAATGTTAAAGTAGAAGGGACAGTGGTAGTGTAACAATGGAAGGGTAATGTTAAAGTAGAAGAGACAGTGGTGGTGTTACAATGGAAGGGTAATGTTAAAGTAGAAGGGACAGTGGTGGTGTTACAATGGAAGGGTAATGTTAAAGTAGAAGGGACAGTGGTGGTGATACAATGGAAGGGTAATGTTAAAGTAGAAGGGACAGTGGTGGTGTTACAATGGAAGGGTAATGTTAAAGTAGAAGGGACAGTGGTGGTGTTACAATGGAAGGGTAATGTTAAAAGTAGAAGGGACAGTCGCGAAGTTACCATGAATCGGACAGCGGTGGTGTTACAATGGAATGGATAGTCAGTGGTGGGGTTACAATGGAAGGGACATTGACAATGTTACAATGGACGGGATATCGGTGGTGTAACAATGAAAGAGGCAGTGAGAGCGTTGTAATGGAAGGGACAGTTATCGTGTTACAAGGGAAGTGGTAGCGTTGGTGTTACAATGGAAAGGACACTGATAATGTTAGAATTGAAGGGACAGCGGTGGTGTTACAATAACAGGGACAATGATGGCGTTACACTGGAAGGGACAGGTTCGACCATGATAACAATTCCCTTGTTCATGATGTCATTAAACAAATCGTCTAATCAATATTCATGGTGTCTTTATTTATTGTAACTATTTATTGTGTAAAGGGATAAAAAAAAACAAGTATATGTATTAACTCATTCTCTCCTAGGCTATTTTTAGACCCAAACTTTTTGAATTAATCTAGCGAAAAGGAGCATTAACTAGTGAAAAAAAATAGAATTGTGTAGTTGTGTAGCAACTGCTCTATTTATGACAATGGTTTCACGATGTGAAATTTATAGAGGCGCAAAAATGCGTCACTAGGGGGTAATGTGTTAAGTGATGGTTTGAATGCATTTCTTCTATAATTGTCATCTGCTTCTAAGCGACCCGTTTGCTAATTATAAACGTACGTGTACATGGTACACAGAAATACCCCTACACATAATCCTTAGACTCATCCATAATAAAGATTTCGACGAACTCACTTTACTCCATAAATACACCTTTTAAAGCCTGTTCAAACATAATAGATATATATCAGACAGACACTGTAGAAGTCGTTCGATCAGGGTCTGCTCTGTTTGCTGATGCTATTATATAGATCTGATTTTACAGTTTTACCACGGCTAAAACCTTTACAGTAAAACCCCACTACTGCGACTACCAAAAAACAGCATAATTCACAGTGGCAAAGGCAGTTGGTAGCTTAATGCAGGACGAAAGTTATGCAGAAAGCTTTCTGCATAACTTTCGTCCTGCATTAAGCAACCACCTGCATTAGGCAACCACCTGCATTAAGCAAACACCTGCTTATGAAGACAGCCATGTTTGTTCATTAAGTGGTCGCATTAGAGGGGTTCTACTGCACTTGTTCATGATGTCATTCATATACATTCATAAATATACATACACTCATTTCAAATATGAATATTCATGGAATAAAGGGGTATGTAAGTACAACATATAGTAGCCAGAATTATACCCCTTTTAGGTGGTCACATTAGCGGGGTTTTACTATATGTAATCTAGTTGTTATGGTCTCGTCCTGCCTGCATATACATTAGAACCTGTCTTAAGCGGTCATTTATATATTGAACATAAGGTTCTTAAAAAGCAGTTGGTTGCTTAATGCAGGGCAAAAGTAATGCAGAAAGCTCCTAGAAAGCATTACGTTTGCCCTGCGTTAAGCTACATGTACCACCTGCCTTATAGACTCACACTTAGATATATTTTTGACGAACGCTTAAGACTAGTTCTACTGTAGTTTTAGTATGCGAGTCTTTCTTCATCCTTTACGCCATAAATACGTTTTTCTACACCTATGCAAACAGAGTATATCCAGATCAGACGGCTCCTGTAAGAGCCGTCTGATCAGGGTCTGCTCTGTTTGCTTATGACAGAAACATAGACATGATTATACAGTTTGGCCAAACATTTCTGTGTTCATGTACCATTATGAAAAGTTAATCTGGTTAATATTCATGAAGTCGTTAATTCTTACATGAATAGTCATTGAGTTAATGGTTAACCCTTAGCCCGCTAAAACAAAGTCAGCTCACGTTTGGGTATGGTGAACTTTAGACTACTTCAGATTCGACCAAGCTTCACAGGAAGTACTGAACACGTGTCATAAGGACGTTACACTAATATAGGACGAACGTAATGCAGAACACACCTTTACGTTTCTTTTGCTCTGCTTCAAGCCGTAATCTGCTTATAAAACCGTTAACGGTAAAACCTCTCTAAACCGGATGTTCAAAGAAGTGTTAATGCCAGTCTGCAATACAGATGGCAGCTTAATGCAGGTTGAAAATCATGCAGAAAGCTCATAGAGGAGCTTTCTGCATGACTTTCACCCTGCATTAAGCGGTCACCTGACTAATGAATCTAAATTCTTCTGTATTAGAACTCCGGTTTAGAGAGGTTTAACTGTATAGTTATCTGTGTAATAAGAGTTTTAAAGACTCTGCTGTATGCTATATTATGTTATATTAGATATCTGTTTATGCTATATTGACTATCTGTTCTGTATGCTATACTGGCTGTCATTTCTGTTTTGCCTATCTGTTCTCTTCTATACCTGTATGCTACATTGACTACCTTCTCTGTAGGCTGTATTGATTATTTTTTCTATTTCGTATGCTGCATTGATTACATGTTCTATTTCGTTTGCTATATTGACTTTCTGTCATCTACTGTGTATTATATTGACTATATATTCTGTATGCTGTATTGGATATCTGTTCTATTCTGCATGCTATATTGGCTATCTATTCTGCATGCTATATTGGCTATCTATTCTGCATGCTATATTGGCTATCTATTCTGCATGCTATATTGGCTATCTATTCTGCATGCTATATTGGCTATCTATTCTGCATGCTATATTGGCTATCTATTCTGCATGCTATATTGGCTATCTATTCTGTATCCTATATTGGATACATGTTCTGCATGCTATATTGGCTATCTATTCTGTATCCTATATTGGATACATGTTCTGCATGCTATATTGGCTATCTATTCTGTATCCTATATTGGATACATGTTCTGCATGCTATATTGGCTATCTATTCTGCATGCTATATTGGATACATGTTCTGTATGATGCATTAGCCATCTGTTCTATTCTGCATGCTATATTGGCTATCTATTCTGCATGCTATATTGGCTATCTATTCTGTATCCTATATTGGCTATCTATTCTGCATGCTATATTGGCTATCTATTCTGCATGCTATATTGGCTATCTATTCTGCATGCTATATTGGCTATCTATTCTGTATCCTATATTGGATACATGTTCTGCATGCTATATTGGCTATCTATTCTGTATCCTATATTGGATACATGTTCTGCATGCTATATTGGCTATCTATTCTGTATCCTATATTGGATACATGTTCTGCATGCTATATTGGCTATCTATTCTGTATCCTATATTGGATACATGTTCTGCATGCTATATTGGCTATCTATTCTGCATGCTATATTGGATACATGTTCTGTATGATGCATTTGCTATCTGTTCTGTTCTATCATTGCATTAGCTATCTGTTCTATTCTGTATCCTATATTGGATACATGTTCTGTATGCTATATTGGCTATCTGTTATGTTCTATATGCTATATTAACTATATTGACTATATGCTATATTAACTATCTGTTCTGTATGCTATACGGGCTATCTTTTCTATTCTGTATACTTCATTAGATACATGTTCTGTATGATATATTAGCTATCTGTTCTGTATGCTACAGTGGCTATCTATTCTATTCTGTATGCTATATTGGATATATGTTCTGTATGCTATATTGGCTATCTGTTCTGTTCTTTATTTCATATTAACTATCTGTTCTGTAGGTAATACTGGCTATCTGTTATATTCTGTATTTTATATTTGATACATGTTCTGTTCTGTACGTCATATTGGTTATATGTTCCGTTCTGTATTTTATATTGGCTGTCTGATTTGTTTGATATATTGACTATATGTTCTATTCCGTATGCTATATTGGCTATTTGTTATGTTCTGTTCTGTATGTAGTATCAGCTATATAAATTATCCATTCACGATCCAGTTGAAAGCGATGGTTAGTTTGTATACTAATTACAAGCTCGAGTAATTAATTCTTAGTTTAGACTGGGCACCATTAATACCCCATTAAAGCCTATTTTGTACGAGTATTTCTTTAATTATTCATTTTACATCCTCAGACTCAATATCCAATTAGGAAATCGGCCAGCGTTTGTATTTTCAGAAGTAAGATCACACGCCAGTTAAATACTGGTACATATTTTAACCCTGTCGATAACCACAACATTGCGCCTGTTTTAGGTTTTAACCCTTTCGGCGCCAACTTTCTAATTGTCGTCTGCAATCCAAGTTTGTTAAATCATTCAAGGAAATGAGATAAATAAATGCAAATTTCAAAGGAACAAAGCACATATATAGAAATAGAGATTGAGACAAATAGTGAAGTCCCTGATCAGACGCCGCCTTGAAAAGGCGGCGTCTGATCTGGGACTGCACTATTTGTCGTGGCGAATAAAGGCGAAATTGGCGGTGAAAGGGTTAAAGGAGGATTCCTCCGATAACAAAACGAGCGTTTCAAACAGTTTGGATCCTGTTAACCCTTTCCCTGGTCTATGTTTATTCCAAATTTCAATACCTACTGAATATTCATGGACAAAGTAGTCATAATAAAATATGGAAGGTGGAACATTGTAGCCATTTTAGAAACTAAAGAAACATATCTCTATCAAATTCCATTAGCAAACAGAGGAGATCCTGATCAGACGGCTAGCCTGATCTGGGTCTACTCTGTTTGCAATTGCGTTAAAACACGTTTATATGAAGGAAAGGGTTTAGATGCAGAGTTACTAACAAATTATCCGAATTGCCAATAATCGAACTTGGCCTAGACTTTATGGTCAAATATATATCTAAATATTATAAAGATCCTTGAAGCCACAAGGAACTGCGATGTAACATGGTAAAAAAGGCTAATTTGGATATCTCAAGGGCACATAAGTCACGTAACTCAACTATTGCAATTGTTTACATACTAGACTAGTACTCGTATAGGTATATCTTCTGATCATACATACAAATAAAGAGTGTGGTCAACATTGCTCCAGAAATGAGAATAGAAACGCGTAAACAAGCTAAACTGACAAGACAATGATTTGTTTGGTTAATAATAGTCTTATATATTAAGCATGTCAATCAAATCACCATGCTGTCACGTGTAATAGGTTGCTATCAACGTTTTGATTTAAATCTCATCACCAGAAGATCAGTTGGTGTTTTATTATAGGGTTCACTTACATAGCAATGTGCGAATGTCTTTAATGTATCAAGGCTCTTTCTTCTATATTCCTCGTCAGCTGTTACAACAAATCGGTCTAGGCAATATTAACTGCAGCCTTATAATTATACCAATATAAACTCTGACGGTTGAGAAATTGAAAACTAGCCCCAACATTATTAGTTATATTTCAAAGGCAAATTGAGTCTCGAATAGTCCAGACTTTTTATGACTGCAAAATACCGACTCGAAAATCAGCTAAAATGCACACTTATAGCGAACTCTGATAAAATAAACTCCGATAACGAAATCTACAGCGAAATCTGATATAACAAACTCTACAACAACCTCTGATATAACGAACTCTAAACCGAACTCTGATATAATGAAATCTATAGCGAAACCTGATATAACAAACGCTATAGCGAACTCTGATATAATGGAATCTATAGCGAACTCTGATATAACGAACTCTATAGCGAATTCTGATATAACAAACTCTACAGCATATACCAAACTCTGATATAACGAAATCTATAGCGAAATCTGATATAATAAACTCTATAGCGAACTCTGATATAACAAACTCTATAGCGAACTCTGATATAACAAACTCTATAGCGAACTCTGATATAACAAACTCTATAGCGAACTCTGATATAACAAACTCACAGCAACCTCTGATATAACGAACTCTATACCGACCTCTGATATAACGAACTCTATAGCGAACTCTGATATAACGAACTCTATAGCGAACTCTGATATAACGAACTCTACAGTGAACTCTGATATAACGAACTCTATAGCGAACTCTGATATAACGAACTCTACAGCGAACTTTGGTATAACGAACTCTATAGGCGAACTCTGATATAACGAACTCTATAGCGAACTCTGATATAACGAACTCTACAGCGAACTTTGGTATAACGAACTCTATGGCGCACTCTTATTTAACGAAAACATGCTTAACGCAAAGTAAAACTATTTCACAGAATATTTTATCATCATATAGATAATAACATATCGTTTTCTTTAAAAAGGGTGATTGCTTCATTCAGACCGAGAGTAATGCACAAACCACTTATAGGACCCTTAAGAACAACATCAGTTCTGTCAATATATGCAATGTGTCGAATTAGACTTCTTTGGGTTTACCGTTATAAGGAGGTTTCTTTTCTAAACAAGTACATGCGTACAGGTGTTGAGAACAAATATCATGTATAATGGATACACTATAACATCCCTATAGCGACCAGAAGCGGTCTACAGTAGAACGTGTCTTAACCCATTCCTCCATAGGCTATTTTTGGTCCAGCCACTTTGAATAAATCTACCGAAAAGGAGCATTAACTAGAGAAAAGGAAACTATTAGAATTTTGTAGTTTGAAACCAATGTGATAAATAGAGCATCTGCTCCTATAGGTGCAAATGCTCTATTTATCACAATGGTTTCAAGGGGTGACTTTTACAGAGGCGTAAAAAGGCGTGTTTATGGAGGAAAGGGTTAAGCGACCATTATAAAGAGGTCTAATGAATTGTCTGTAAGGCAGGTGGCAGCTTAATGCAGGTCGAAACCAATGCAGAAAGCTCCTATAGGAACTTTCTGCATTACGTTTGCCCTGCATTAAGCAACCATGTGACTCTTGCGTCCACTCAATATAACGTCGCTAAAGACAGGTTCTACTGTATTTTGGATTTTAAAGTATATGGTAGCTTAATGCTGGACACTATTTATATACCTTTCTGTATTACCTTTGTTCTGCATTAAGCAACTCTCTAGATTTAATGACACTAATGACACTTATGGTCATTAAGTGGTAATCTTATAGAGACTTCTGCTGTATATCCATCTAGAATCAATGGGAGCCAACCAAAGCAAAATTTTCCAATGTGACAAATAACTGAAGCAATCTCCGACACTGTGTACAGTAAAAACCCCTCTAAACCGGACGTTAATTTTAGTACAAATAACTTGGAGACAGGTGGCAGCTTAATGCAGGGTGAATGTCATACAGAGAGTTCCACTAGGAGATTTATGCACGACTTTAATCCTGCATTTAGCAGCCACCTGTTTGACCCATTCCCTCATATTGACGACTTGTGACGACTCTCTATTGACGACTTGTGACGACTCTCTATTGACGACTTGTGACGACTCTCTAGAAGTCACTTTGTGAAACCATTGTGATAAATAGAGCATTTTCTCCTATAGGAGCAAATGCTCTATTTATCACAATGGTTTAAAACTACAAAATTCTAAAAAAAATCCTTTTCTCTAGTTAATGCTCCTTTTCGGTAGATTTTTTCAAAGAAGTTGTATCTAAAAATAGCCTATGAGGTAATGGGTATTACCAGTGTAGTAAGTCTTTACTGTATCTGAACTGATCTCATGTGTCGTAAATCTGAGAGGCACATGGTAAACAATAGAACAGAATATCAAGATATATTGGCCTGTTACTTCGTAAAGTACCGTCTGTAATTGACCTATTGCGAAGCGTATCTCAGGACAAAACTTTCTATTCCGATTAAACTATTCACAATTATATTGATTTTATTTGGCGGTAAATTTATTGTAGCGGTACTTGGCGATAAATTTATTTTAGCGGTGTTGGCGGTTTTGGTCCTATTTACAAATCTTAATCCATAATTGTCAGTGTCTTGACAATAAAACATCGTATGAAGCAGTGAAGATTGGCAATTTAAACACCATAAAAATGACACTGTTAAATAGTTTAGCTTACTTTCTTTCTATATCACAATGATTTTGCAGTAATCCCTCGATTATTATTAAAAGCCTTGTTTAGGATACATGACATTGAAACAACCTATCGGATCCCCTCGGCTAATATCCCTTCAAGATACAGGGTATTACCCCAGCTAAATGGAATATGATATACACGGTCAGGCCATGTACAGTAAAACCTCTCTGTAACGGTCACTAAATTACATCAAATATTTTGTGTTAAAGGCAGGTGGTTGCTTAAAGCAAGTTGAAAGTAAAACAGAACGCTCCTATAGGAGCGTTCTGTTTTACTTTCACTTTGCTTTAAGCAGCCACCTGCCCTAATATACCAAACTAATTAACACAATTTAGTTGTCGTTATAGAGAGGATTTACTGTACAACATACATCTTCCATCCCAACATCCATCCACACAGCATGACACGTATACATACTACAGTAAAATCTCTCTATAACGGCCACTAAATTACATCAAGTATTTTGTATTAAAGGCAGGTGGATGCTTAAAGCAAGTTGAAAGTAAAACAGAACGCTCCTTTAGGAGCGTTCTGTTTTACTTTCACCTTGCTTTAAGCAACCATCTGCCATAATATACCAAACTAATTAACACAATTTAGTTGTCGTTATAGAGAGGTTTACTGTACAACATACATCTTCCACCCCAACATCCATCCACACAGCATGACACGTATATATACTATAAATTTATATGTATAGTAGTATCATTATATACTATAAACCGAGGTCCGATGTATCAGTGCTTTACACTGGGCATCTATAAGAACCAGAGAAACTCAGTCGATAATAAGAGTAGGGCATCGCGCCCGGGTTTCTCTGTATGCTCTCCCCTCCCTCTGGGGCGTCCAATTAGCCCATAGTGAGCAGAAACGGAAGTTAATTAACACAAACAAACAAAACATGTAAATTATATCATTTCATCAATTCAAAAGTGACATCTAGCAGACTAAGTTGAGTCCGTGATTACCTGCAGCTGAGACACCATGTGTCTGATCAATATCACACTTGTTTGATACGATGATAGTATTTTCATTTTTTTTAAAAACAATGTATAAAAACTGTATGCAAACTGCATTTTTGTTGGCAAGAATTTGCTCAAGGATGAAGGCTAAAGGTGAAAGAAACCTTGATGATTTGATAATTTGTAATCGTCGTCATGTACATGTGTAGTTTATAATAAAACAAATTGGTTCGACGGTCAAGTATAGAAAACCCTGTCCTAAATGAAAATCAATGAGAGTTGCTAATCGTAACCGATACAGATAAGGTGCAGACTGATCTATCAAAATCATCTTATTTCTCAGGCAATCCTTATCTTGGTGCAACTCATTAGAATCGCCTCGGAGAGGCACACAGGACAGACCCTCGGAGAGGCACACAGAAATAAAAAGACAAAGAAGAAATAAAAACAACATTTCTTATCTACTGTCCTGTATATTTACGCATACGTTGGTATAGATAGAGAACATCCTATTCTGACATTGCCCATTAATTGACTATTTCAAATATAACAATTACCTATGCTACTAGCTTGCTTGATACATCACTTCTGTCACCATGCATTCTCAAAAACACACTGGAAACGCAACAGTGTCTGGTCTAACCACTAATTATGTTGTTTTAACACTTATCTTAGTAATACGTGTTCCCTTTAACCATTATCTTAGTAATACATGTTCCTTTTTAACCATTATCTTAGTAATGCGTGTTACTTTTAACCATTATCTTAGTAATACGCGTTCCCGTTAACCATTATCTTAGTAATACGTGTTCCCTTTAATTCCCTTTAACCATTATCTTAGTAATACGTGTTCCCGTTAACCATTATCTTAGTAATACGTGTTCCCTTTAACCATTATCTTAGTAATACGTGTACCCGTTAACCATTATCTTAGTAATACGTGTTCCCTTTAACCATTATCTTAGTAATACGGCAATTCCTAATGTCTGCTTCAACTCGGATCTGGGTCAATATTTATTTACAATTCGTTCAAGTTATTAACCGAAAATCAAACTCACTGGATCCTGATCAAATGCCGAATAACTAGGCATCTGGGTCCATGCTTATAAAACTTTTTAGTTGAGTCTAAGTTCGTTCTCAAGCTTTTGATTGGTCAGATTTGAGTTCTCAAGCTTTTGATTGGTCAGATTTGAGTCAAGGGCTCAAATCTGACCAATCAAAATCCTGAGAACAAACTCAGACTCAACTAAAAGTTTTATAAGCATGGACCCTGATCTGGATCAATGCTGTCCTGTCTGGATTATCTCCTTCAGTGCCATGAATGTGGTGAGTGATATAATGTACAAACAGTTTGGATCCAAATGAAATGATGTCAAGTAATTCGGCGTCTCATCGGGATCCAAACTGTATGACACACTCTGTTTATCTTTCTTTTTACTTTACAGAGCTACAGATAACGGTGCGTACTCAAATACTAAAATCGTCATTTCTGCAACAAACCCTACGTTGTGACCACTCTTTAGAATCGTCTCTTCGAGACGATTCTAAAGAATGGTCACAATAAAGAGTTTGGCGGAGAAATAAAGAAGTTATACTTGAAAATATTGTAATTTACGCATTTTATCTGGAGTTCTGTCCGAGCTTTTATAAAGTCTTGCCCACTCTAAAACTTGAAAAAGACAAACATTGTACAGCAGACCATAATACTGGCACTGAAAGAATTAATGGATAATTGTAACATCATTTAATCGCTTCATGCACGTCATAGTATTTCGAAATTGGCTGCAGTTTCAAGATACCGTGTCGTCAAAGTTCAGTGTTATAACCAGAATGTTGCTTTAAGCACTTTAATCAATATTTACAGAAAATCGTCGTTAGTTTGATAGCAATTACTGGATGCAACCTTATACAAATAGGAAAAAATACGACTCGGTGTTTCATTGAGATCAAGTTTTAAAATAAAAATCTTTCCCCCAGATTTCCAACATATTGCTCTTATCTGGAGCTCTATTGCAAACTCTTACAAACTAAATATGTTCCATGAAGATTCTAAAGTTAGGTTTGATTTTTCCATGGTTCTTTGTCGGTTGTTTTTCAGCAAAGATCAGCCACGGAGTCATTGCATTCATAAGCACTTTACAACACGCACGCTAACATTTTCCTGATGCAATGTCCGTGCAATACCGACACTCGTACAGCACTGCGAAAGAAGCTCAAAGCTGCATTAATATTATCAGTAACTGGTTAAAAATGGTTTATCGATAATATGGTTAGTTGGTAGAGAAATTAACTAAACGGATTAAAACAGTGGCCTGTCTTGTGTTTGACACGCCACAAACAGGGCAAACAATTTAATCTCTTCCATGTTTCCCCTCTGCATAGAATGTTACATTTGAATTTTAGTCATCTTATTCCAAATTCCACTGAGGATATTCATTGAAAAAAAAGTTATAATGGAAACATTGCAGCCATTTTAGAAACTAATGACACAGATCTATCAAATTCCATCAGCAAGCAGAGCAGACCCTGATCAGAAAACTCCTATAAAAGTATGCATTTGCAAAAAAAACGGGCCTGTAGGAGTCATCTGATCAGGGTCTTCTCTGTTTATTTATGGACTCAGCTACTATAGCTTCTACTATGGCCAAACAATCGCGTGTTCATATAAAAGCAGCACTATTAACCCTTTCACTGCCGCAGTCGCATAAATGCACCACGACAAATAGTGCAGCCCCAGATCAGACGCCGCCTTTTCAAGGCGTCGTCTGATCAGGGACTTCACTATTTGTCTCAATCTCTATTTCTATATATGTACTTCATTCCATTGAAATTTGCATTTATTTATCTCATTTCCTTATTTTACTGAATGATTTAACAAACTTGGATTGCAGACGACAATTAGAAATTTGGCGCCGACAGGGTTAAGCCAGTTAGTATTTATGCTTTCGTTATTTCTCACATGAATATTCACCAGATGAAGAGTGCGTTAAAATGAGTAACATAGGTCAGTCAATATAGTCACATGCAATATGTCAAAGTCAAAATGTCACATGACGTCAAAGTCAATATGCAACATACCGTCAATGTGTCAGTCAAGATGGCACAGTCAATATGTCACATGTACAAGTCAATATGTCAGAGTCAATATGTCAGAGTCATAATGTCACAGTCAATATATCACAGTCAAGACGTCACAGTCAATATGGCACATGTAAAAGTCAAAATGTCACATGACGTCAAAGTCAATATGCAACATACCGTCAATGTGTCAGTCAAGATGGCACAGTCAATATGTCACATGTACAAGTCAATATGTCAGAGTCAATATGTCAGAGTCATAATGTCACAGTCAATATATCACAGTCAAGACGTCACAGTCAATATGGCACATGTAAAAGTCAATACATGTATATTCTGAAAGTGGGAGATCCTTCGTTGTCAGTCAATATATCACAGTCTATATATGACAGTCAAGATGTCACAGTCAATATATCACAGTCAATGTGTCACAATAAATATGTCACAGTCAATGTGTCACAGTCAATATGTTTGCACTAGACACTTGACGTTAACCCTTATCGGGCTGAAAACTACAGTAAAACCTATATATAACGGCCACTATGTTTCATCAAGTATTTTGTGTCAAAGGCAGGTGACTGCTTAAATCAAGGTGAAAGTAAAACAGAACGCTCTTATAGGAGCGTTCTGTTTTACTTTCACCTTGCTTTAAGCAGCCACCTGCTCTAAATACCAGCTAATTAACACAACTTAGTGGCTGTTATAGAGAGGTTTTACTGCATTATGTCTGCCTACCTATTTCTGCTTCGTAGAAGCGTTTGAGAACTATTGACCGAGTGTCAAACAGCTAGGATCATGACGAGACGTCGTGTTACTCTTGATATACTTTATATTCATATTTACTTACATATTGACTGTGGCATAAAAACATATTGACTGAAAAATATTGACCATGACATATTGACGGTGGCGCTTAGCATGGTAAGGGTTACGATCGGCGTCTCATCAGGATACTACTAACATTGTGACAATCTCGCCAAGATTAAAGAAATGAAGGAAATGGTATTTGGAATAAATAAAACTTTTTGAATATGACAATTACAAAGTGTTCCAAATGGAGAACTACAGAGAATACAGTGAGACTGGATCAACACTAATACTTTTTGCACAATATAAATTTAGTCCGCTAAAATTATCATGTGTTTCATGGTTTAAAGTACCTGAATTTTTACGAAAAAACATAGTCAATCAGTGGATTCCTGATGAAACGCCGATGATTAAAATTGTTTGCAAAAGTTTTCATGGATTCGCAAATGAGCTAATGTATCATATTTTGGCAGAAATAAAAAGACATCGATCAATGTTGCGCAACTTCCTTTGCACGTACCATCTGAACAGAAATCATAATGTCATTATGAGAAAATATTCGATCAATCATGTTTTAATCGGCACAAAAACTCATTTATTTCCGACATCTTAAATCATTGGAAAAATGTAAAATATTTGCCACTGAGCAACCTTCAGGAATTCCTGCACGGTAAAGATAGAGCTACAGATATAGGAGCGTATCCAAGTTCTAAAATCGTTATTTCTCCACCAACCCCTATACTGTGACCACTCTTTAGAATCGTCTCTTCGAGACGATTCTAAAGAGTGGTCACAGTATAGGGTTTGGCGGGGAAATAAAGGTATAATGCTATTATAATTGAATGCGAATTCCCTTTCAGCCCTCGTATTTTCAAAATTACAATTGAATAAATAATTTGTTCAAAGCTATTCTCAATGCACCGACATTAGCAGTTAGTAAGTGATGCCAGATTTCTCAAACGTATCATTCATTCTTTGTTAACTACAAATGATAAATATTGGTGTGTGATAGTTTAATAGGGGAAGCGAATATCACGTCACCAGCTTAATATTTACTTTTGCATTTGTAAGTTCTTTAAGTAACTTTCACGTCATTATGAGAAAATATTACAATTTGCATTCCGCAACTGATCCAAATTCCAAGGCATAATCACATTTCTTCCACAATATAAATAATAAATCATGAAATAGTTTATTTCATAAATCTGAAGGCCAGATGCCAAGCAATGGCTAAGAAATCTAGATTATGTGCCTCGTTACTATATCAAACATGGTCTGTTTTGGTCTCTTCAGAGATAAACTTTCTAGATTTGGTTCTGCCAAGCGAATGGCAACTAAATGCAATTTAAATGAGTCAAATGCATAAGACAGTATGTTTGTTTGTTAGTATCGGCGATTTACGTCACTCTATCACTAATAGAGTCATATCGTGAAGACACTACACCGATTTAAAGTTAGAACAACCTGTTTAATCCTTTCACCGCCAATGTGGTAAAAAATGCACCACGACAAATAGTGCAGTCCCAGATCAGACGCCGCCTTTTTCAAGGCGGCGTCTGATCAGGGACTTCACTTTTTTGTCTCAAACTCTATTTCTATATCTGTGTTTTATTCCTTTGAAATTTGCATTTATTTATCTCATTTCCTTATTTTACCGAATGCTTTAACAACATTGGTTTGCAGACGACAATAAGAAATTTGGCGCCGAAAGGGTTAATAAAAATAAGTATGCATATTGTGTACGCTGTATAATTACATATTTATCAATGAATTAATGCCATAGTGTACGTATTTGCTGACATCAACGTAATGTACAGAATGCTATATCAACTTGCGAGCATCAAAGTAATGTCCAGATATCTTCATTCAAATATTCCTTATAACACAAACCATGCTTAAATTTACAAGAGAGGACATACAAACATGCTACCCTCGTTGCAATAACTGTTGCAATATCAGAACAGCAGATAAATGTGCGTACTCAGCCATTGACGTCATATCGTCATTTCTCCACCAAACACTATGGTGTGACCACTCTTTAGAATCGTCTCTTCGAGACGATTCTAAAGAGTGGTCACAACATAGGGTTTGGCGGAGAAAGAAGGGAGTTATTCTTGAAAATGATTTATTTTACGCATCGGGTGTGGAGCTCTGATACATGTACTATCTTCACTAATTATGTGAAAGCAAATAACTGTTGTGTTACTTTTCAAAGAATAAAGTTATTGGTTAATGTTTAAGTACTAAGGAAACAATATCATACTACTTATTTTGAAGAATTAACCCATTTGCTAGCAATGGATTCTTTCATGCTTATATATTGAATTAGTCTATTTTTATCTAAGGGATGTCTGGTCTAATTTTTTATTTGTGTTTTGTTTTATATTGAATATCCGAACAGCAAACAGTGTTTCTTTCGCATGTGGCGTCTGATCAGAGTCTACACTGTTTGCCTACGTCCCATATATGGGATCGTGGGAGCAAATGAGTTAATGTAAAGTTATGAAGCATATTTTGCAAGAACTGGCCATCTAGAAAATACATATTGAACAGCATAAATGTGTCATATACCAATTCATTACGCTGATAATACTATATGTAAACATCAAGTGATACATATGCAATTATATAATAGATATAATTATTTTCACTCTTTCCATTGTATGTTAATTGCATCATTAAAACGATATTAAAACGGTAATTGAACCCACATCACTTTTTAATCAAAACATCCATTGAGATATGCCAATGTTGTGAGAAGATTTTTAGAATGCAAGAAACGATTTACAGGGTCAGTGATACCAATATGTAATACAGTGCTCCCTCTCTACAACGACACCATTTGGGATACGAATACTGTATGTGTTGTTCAGAGGGAGTTGTTATAGGGAGGGAAAATCAAACATAATTAGCTTGTTTGCAGATCCCCAGATAAGGTGTATTTCGAGAACTAAAACTGTTATGCCTCAATCAAACCCTATGTTGTGACCACTCTTTAGGATCGTCACAAAGTGGCGATTCTAAAGAGTGGTCACAACATAGGGTTTGATGGAGGCATAAAGAAAATACGATGGAAAAAGGTTGTTTCTGGAGCCTTGTTGTTTCGGAAACAGTGACATGCGTTGTTGTAATGAGGGAATCGTTATTGAGAGGGCCGTTGTAGGGAGGGAGCACTGTACAAGTTTAACCCTGTACTCCATGAATATTCACGTAAGAAATAATGACGTCATGAATATTAACTACACTATTTCTTATAATTGCACATGAACACAGGGCTATTTGGCCATGGCAGAAACTGTAGAATCATATCTATATTATATCATAAGCAAACAGAGCAGACCCTGATCAGGCGGCTCCTATACTGAATGTATTATGTTTGCATAGGCGTAGAAAGGTGTATTTATGGAGTAAAGAGATAATGCATGTGTTTATCTAAATATAATATTTCGAACACATTTTAAGAACTTGTTTTTTGAGGAACTACTTTACAATAAAGAACGTTGGACGTACAGTAAAACCTCTCTATAACGGCCACTAAATTACATCAATTATTTTGTGTTAAAGGCAGGTGGCTGCTTAAAGCAAGGTGAAACAAAACATACAGGAGCGTTCTGTTTTACTTTCACCTTGCTTTAAGCAGCCACCTGCTCTAAATACCAACTAATTAACACAATTTAGTGATCATTATAGAGAGGTTTTACTATAATAGTTAACTGTAAAATAAAACAAATAAAATCAGTACCTTTGAAAGGCCAATACAAGTATTCGTACACCACGGAAAATAATACTGTTGAACCTGTCTTAAGCGGCCATCAAAAAAGAGGTCTAATTATGGGTCTGTTAGGCAGGTGGTAGCTTCCTGCATTACGTGTGCCCTGTATTAACCCTTTCCTTCATATGCTATTTTTAGACCCAACCTGTTTGAATGAATCTACCCAAAAGGAGCATTTACAACAGAAAAGTCAAATTTTATAATTTTGTAGTTTGAAACCATTGTGATAAATAGAGCATTTGCTCCTATAGGAGCAAATGCTCTATTTATCACAATGGTTTCAAGAAGTGGTTATTACAGAGGCGTAGAAAGGCGTATTTATGGAGGAAAGGGTTAAGCAACCACCTGTTTAAATTGCCGTTTAGGAGAGGTTCTACTGTACATTACGAGTTGCTCCTATACTTATATATTGCTAATTAACCCTTCGCTTGCTATTCACGTCAATATACCTACCGGTAAATAGTGAAGACCCAGATGAGACAGCTCCTGTAGGAGCTGTCTCATCAGGGTCTGCACTATTTACAAGTTGATTGTGCAACCAGTGCACTCCACAGCAGTGAATGCGCAGCAAAATACGTGAACATAGTGAAGGTATATGTACTTATACAACAGGGCATGGGCAAAGAGGAGAAATGTATTTTAGAATTCAGCAAGAGAAGGGTTAATACAAACCCTGAAACGTTTTACCCAAGGTTGTTAACAGCAGAGATAATAAATACTCTGAACCACATCGAGATCAGGAAACAAATTACTCGACCCCATTATTTTAGTAGTTTCAACTGAAACCATTATAAATGCAAAAGTGCTTGTAACACCACTTCTGTTACAGTGTAGTTCCCAGGATAACGTGGAATACCCTGAAACCGGTAATTCCCTTCCTCAAGAACCAGTTAATGACGTTTTGCACGGAAACGTTCTTTGAAACTTGGAACAATTTCAGCTAACTCAGTCATTCAGCTGTAGTGTTTTGCCGTGTTTAAAAAAACCTACCTAACATGATTTCACTCTATTATTGCAGTAACTATACTGAAAAACTTGCATTGGATTGCCTGACTAGACTTAGCCTTTTTCTAGTACTCGTACGTATGCTGCTCTCTCTCTCTCTCTCTCTCTCTCTCTCTCTCTCTCTCTCTCTGTGTGTCTATGTATGTCTCTGTCTCTGTCTGTGTGTGTGTGTGTGTCTCTCTCTCTCTCACTCTCTCTCTCTCTTTCCCTTTCAGACATAATTTTGACAACTATTTTGTGTTCTTTAGGGAATGCACATGCATAAGCCGCTTTTACACCAGAACGGATTGAACCGTTGCACGCATGGCATTTACCAGAGGCTCAGATAAGATGCATAAATTAAAACATTTTCATGAAAATGTGCTTTATTTCTCCACCAACCCCTATATTGATACCTCCAATTAGAATCGTCTTTTCGAGACGATTGTGGTCACATAATGGATTTTGGTGGAGAAAAAATGGTTTAGTATTTGAAAACGCATCTTTGTATATTATTATGCATTGTACAGTAAAACCCCTCTAATGCGACCACCTAAAAGAGGTATATTTGTGGGTGATAGAGGCAGGTGGTAGTTTAATGCAGGATAAAGGTAATGCAGAAAGCTCCTAGAAGCTTTCTGCATTACTTTTTTCCTGCATTAAGCAATTAAGCATTAAGCAACCACCTGCTTATAAAGACACCCATGTTTAATCATTAAGTGGTTACATTAGAGGGGTTCTACTGTATTTGCAAAAAAAACCCACAACAAAACAAATATATGCAAATAAATATTCGCTCAGCAAGGTAAGGCACAATAACAAACTAAAAATAATGCATGTACATGTATTGCCTCACCAAAGACACAAAACAGTGTTCGAGATGATTATGAAGAATGGTAACTTCATATGGTTTAGTGGAGAAATAACGATTTTAGTACACTAGGAGCTTTCAGCATTACTTTCAACCTACATTAAGCTGTCACACCTGTTTCTAGATATGCGAAGTGATACATTTTAGAACAATTCTGTATTGTAAGTTTTGGAAGCACCGAACTTTTACTTTGGCTTATCCCGAAGTTCGAGTTATCCGAATTCGATATATCGAAGTTCCCCTGTATTTAAATACGGACTTTTATCGTTTGCTCTGATGTACAGTAAAACCTCTCTATAACGGACACTAAATTGCATCAAATATTTTGTATTAAAGGCAAGTGGCTGCTTAAAGCAAGGTGACATTTAAACAGAACGCTCCAATAGGAGCGTTCTGTTTAACTTTCACCTTGCTTTAAGCAGCCACCTGCCCTAAATACTAACTAATCAACATAATTTAGTGGCCTTATAGAGAGGTTTAACTGTATTAGTAAGTAATGTTTATCACACAATCTGACTGACTGGAACGAGCGTCTATATTCAACGAAGCCGTAGTAATAATTCAGCTCGTATTTTCTTGCCTATATATTTCAGAAGGAAACTACGACCTTTTATAAGGTTTTCTTATATACCTATCAACGAACCTCGTGACCAAGTGATAAAATTAAACACTGGAAAACTATCATAATTTATTTTTGGAAACGAGCCTTTACTTAAAACAGTTGCTTCGGTGAATGAACTATGAAAGCCTTTTTTCCATATTGTACTCTTGCTAAAACTCTCCATCAAGAAATGTTTGTAAAATATCGATAATCTAACAAATCGGCCCATGGGACCAATTAATATAATCAGTAGCTAATGGATTATAAAGATTTCTTCGTAGGAAAATGAACAAAATGGATTAAACGGGTGGGTTGTCTTGACAAGAGAAACATCCAGAGACATGAACAAACGGATTAAATGAGTGGATGTTCCTGACAAGAGACACATCCAGATGACAACTACAATAAACAACAACAGAAACACTCACACAAATTGTGTCGAATTCAATGGAGCCCACTATACTGTGTACCATTAAAACTACAGTAAAACCTCTCTTAACCGGCAGTTAAATTTAGTATGAATATCGGTCTTGGAGACAGGTGGCAGCTTAATGCAGGGTGAAAGTCATGCAGAAAGCTCCTAGAGGAGCTTTCTGCATGACTTTCACCCTGCATTAAGCAGCCACCTGCCTAAAAGTATCTAAATTATTATCTACTAGAATTCCGGTTAAGAGAGGTTATACTGTATACATATAATTGCCAATTACTCTAAGTACAAGTTAAAACAGACAAATGGCTGAGTCCATTACATTGAGTACCAGTAAAAGACTGACATAATGGCGGAGTCTATTACACGGAGTACCAGTAAAAGACTGACATAATGGCGGAGTCTATTACACGGAGTACCAGTAAAAGACTGACATAATGGTGGAGTCTATTACACGGAGTACCAGTAAAAGACTGACATAATGGTGGAGTATATTACACGGAGTACCAGTAAAAGACTGACATAATGGTGGAGTCTATTACACGGAGTACCAGTAAAAGACTGACATAATGGCGGAGTCTATTACACGGAGTACCAGTAAAAGACTGACATAATGGTGGAGTCTATTACACGGAGTACCAGTAAAAGACTGACATAATGGTGGAGTCTATTACACGGAGTACCAGTAAAAGACTGACATAATGGTGGAGTCTATTACACGGAGTACCAGTAAAAGACTGACATAATGGTGGAGTCTATTACACGGAGTACCAGTAAAAGACTGACATAATGGTGGAGTCTATTACACGGAGTACCAGTAAAAGACTGACATAATGGTGGAGTCTATTACACGGAGTACCAGTAAAAGACTGACATAATGGCGGAGTCTATTACACGGAGTACCAGTAAAAGACTGACATAATGGCGGAGTCTATTACACGGAGTACCAGTAAAAGACTGACATAATGGTGGAGTCTATTACACGGAGTACCAGTAAAAGACTGACAAGATGATGAAGCCCATTACACTGTGTACCATTAGATTGTACGGATAGTTTATCAGTAAAAACTGACAAGATGGTAGAGTCTATTACATTGAGTACCAGTAAAAGACTGACAAGATGATGGAGCTCATTACATTGCGTACCAGTTAAAAAAACTGACACTATTGTGGATATCATAACACTGTACTATTAAACATTATACAGATATTTTATCCCACTATGCTATGGAGTAGTAAAACTGAACAGATTACGTTGAGTACCAGTAAAAGCTGACAAAATAATGAAATCCATTACACATACTACCAGATGATGGAGCCCATTACACCGAGTACCAGTGAACGATAAAATTATTATGGGATCAATTACACATAGTACCAGTCAAAGCTGACACGTTGATGGAGCCGACTACACACAGTACAAGTAAAAGCTAACAAGTTGATGGAGCCGATTACACACAGTACAAGTAAAAACTAACAAGATGATCGAGCCCATTACACACAATAAAAGTAAAAGCTAACACGATGATGGAGCCCGTTACACACAATACAAGTAAAAGCTGACAAGATGATCGAGCCCATTATAAAACAATAAAAGTAAAACCTAACACGATGATGGAGCCCGTTACACACAGTACAAGTAAAAGCTGACAAGATGATGTGGCCCATTGTACTGAGTACAAGAAAAAGCTGAAATGATGATGGAGCCAATTACATTGTGTACCAGAAACGATTGAACAGATAATGGAGCCCATTGCACAGAATACTAGTAAATGCTGAACAGATAACGGAACATATGACTATGTGTACCAGTAAACACTGAACAGATAACGGAACCTATGACTATGTATACCAGTAAAAACTGAACAGATAAGGGAACCTGTGACTATGTGCACCAGTAAAAACTGAACAGATAATGGAACCTATGACTATGTGCATTAGTAAAAACTTAACAAATAATGGAACCTATGACTATGTGTACCAGTAAACACTGAACAGATAACGGAACCTATGACTATGTGTACCAGTAAAAACTGAACAGATAACGGAACCTACGACTATGTGTACCAGTAAAAACTGAACAGATAATGGAACATATGACTATGTGTACCAGTAAAAACTGAACAGATAACGGAACCTACGACTATATGTACCAGTAAAAACTTAACAAATAATGGAACCTATGACTATGTGTACCAGTAAAAACTGAACAGATTACACTGTGCACCGATCCAAACTGGACATGGTAGCTCGATAAGTGTCTACCGTTCAATCTCTTTCTGATCACATCAGCTAAAAGATTAAATTAGCCATATTGTTTTCAGTTGAGACATGAGTCGCATTTATAAACAGCTTGTATCTTGATGAGACGCCAAGTAATTCGGCGACTCATCGATATCCAAGCTGTTTGACACTTGTCAATAGTTTCTCAAAAGCGTGTGTCATTACACATGGTCAATAGTTTTTATCTAACATGCTTCATCGAATCGGATACCAGGGCTAGCGGTACGCACTTACACACATGCGTTACATCAAGACTATTAAAGGTTTTCCATATGGTTTTCCATACATGTACAAGGAAATCTAGCCCAATCACCGGTGGACATGTTTTTGAGATGTCAGCATGAGTTTAGCAATGTTGATAAAGGGTCACCAGGCGACTATTCATACCAAATACCAATCCCATGGCATTGGACCACGGGATTTCGAGAAGAAGAGTTTTTCTATATACATGTAGTTATATAAGGAAATCTAGATCCGCCCCTGGTGACCATGTTTGTTTTTAGATATCAACATGATTTTAGCCATTTTGAAAAAGGGTCACCAGAAGAAAAATACCATTCAAAGTTGACCACCAGTTATGGAGCAGAAGATTGTTAAAGGTTTTCTATATAGTTATATTAGGAAATCTAACCCCGCCCCTGGCGACCTTGGTATAGAGGGTCACAAGAAGAGTATTCCTATCAAATGTCATTCAATTCTGACCACTGGTTTTGGAGAAGATGTTTAAAGATTTTTCTTTTGGTCGCTATGGCAACCAGAGTTCTACATGGATCCAGATTATTTTAGCGATTGTGATAGAGCATGATACAAAGATCATTTTGATCAAGTTTGGTTACATCTGCCTTATTGTTGGCGGACGGACGGACGGACAGACGTTCTCACGGACTGAGTGTTATGTGAATATTTTTTATTATGTTAAAATAGTTACGTAAAATGAACATTTAGTCACAGAAAAAGAAAAAGACAAAATATCTTTTGGTCTCAATGTCACATAACCATCATTCCACGTGAGCGGACGTTCGGACCGATGGACGGACGCCGGACGATGGGCGATCACAAAGCTCACCTGAGCATACAAAGTGAGCTAAAAATGAGGAATCATTCGACTTATACATTTCAGCATTCAAAGCGATAAACAAAAGTCGTTTAACGTTAGAGATAGTAAAATGGTTTGTGCCATATGAGTCCAAAAAAACAAATTACTCGATACTGTGAACCCATTAGTTTACTTGTTTCGGATGCATCCAGAACAAATGCAAAATTGCTTGAAACATCTCTTCTGTTACAGCGTAGTTCCCATGAAGACGTTAAATACACTGTAAATGCTACATTGAATGGCAATTCTAGTCCTGCAGAGTCAGTTAATGGAATTGTGCACGGAAACGTTCTTTGAAATAGGCAGCAATTTCAGCCGATTCTTTCGTTCGGTTTTAGTGTTTTAACAAGAAAATTGCCTAAAACGGTTTTCAATCTACCCTTGCTTAAAGAATTTGCATATCAAAATCTGTATTATCTCACCAGAACGAATTTAGAAGCAATTCAACATTATATGAGTATAGCTTTGTGCAACATCTTAAAATGTTTAAAAACAAAAAAACAAATTTCATTGTAAAATATGCATAATAAACTTGTTTCAAATGCAACAGCTTTATTATATAAGTTAACTAGGAGATGCACGCTAACCTTTTCCTCCATACAGACAACCTTTGGCACTTTTGCAAACAAAGCAGATCCAGATCAGACGGATTCTATATGAGCTGTATAATCCGGGTCTGATCTGTTTCCTTATGACATTCTATAGATATGATTCTACATTTACCACCGTGGTTAAATATTCTCTTGTTCATTATGTCATTGTAAAAATTAATCCTTTCCTCCATGAATATTCATGTAAGAAATAATGACGTCATGAATATTAATTAGATAAATTTGTTATAATAGCACATGGACACGATAATTTTCAGCCATGGCAGAAATTGTAGAATTATATCTTTATTATATCATAAGCAAACAGAGCAGACCCAGATCAGACGGCTCCTACATGTATAGGAGCCGTCTGATCTGGGTCTACTCTGTTTGCAAAGGCATAGAAATGCGTATTTATGGAGTAAAGGGTTAATATCCACACATTCATTATATCTTACTAAATATTCACAAGATAAGGGTTAAATTACCGATATTTCACATATTCAAATGGCGGATCTTTTATCATTCCAATGATTCCACCTTTAGCTCCATAGGAGCCGTCTGATCTGGGTCTACTCTGTTTGCAAATGCGTGAAAATACGTTTATATGAGGGAACGGTTTATACGCGCCGTCTGAAATGTCTGTAAAATATCGATATCTAAAATGTCAGCTGAAGGGGCGCAGTTAATATTATCAACAAATGGTTTAAATCTGATAATCGATCATGAGGTTCCTTGGCAGAGAAATGAACAGAGCGGATTATACCGATGGAGTGTCTTCTGTTTGACAAGACACAACTCAAGATGGCAATCTAGCGAACAAAACCCTAAACGGTGTTAACCCTTTCTCTAACAGTAACGGCTTTTAATATCGTTGCAAACAAAGTAGACCCAGATCGGATAGATAATGTAGGAGATGCCTGGTTAAGGTCTGCTGTGATTTCTTATGGGATTATATAGATCATACAGTGTAAAACTTTGTCCTAGCCAAAACATATGTTGCAAATAATAAATAAAACACCTTTTAAGTTAATTAATATCCGTGAAATGATCGGTTCAGGCATAACTGTTCATAAAGGACATTTCAAACTGAAGAAGAGAACAAATATAATTATTTTCATAGGATAGAACGGGTCTATTATATTGTTTAACAGATAAAAATAAAGTTTATACTTGAAAGCAAGTGAGAAGCGACCGAAGACATGCTTTGAGAGTAGCCATGTTTTTATTTCCAAGAGAGTCGTCGATTTCAGTACCAGTACATGTAACTGTCTTACCGATAAATTTCGCTGCCGCGTAATCTCGTCTGCTACAAATGTGTCGTCTACTAAATTTTCTTTCTTAATTTTCTTCTATTTTGTGTCAAGAAATAAAATAACACCATCGAGCAGGTCGGAGCCTGAAACGTCTCATACAAACCAAAACTGTCCAGAGCATCAGATAAAGCAACATACTACCTATGTTGTCAGATAAAACAACATACTACCTATGTTGTCAGATAAAGCAACATACAAACTATGTTGTCAGATAAAGCAACATGCAACCTATGTTGTCAGATGTAACCAATGTTGTAACATAAAGCAACATACATACTATGTTGTCAGATAAAGCAACAAGCAACCTATGTTGTCAGATAAAGCAACATGCAACCTATGTTGTCAGATAAAGCAACATACAAACTATGTTGTCAGATAAAGCAACATACAGCATAATTATGTTGTCAAATAAAGCAACATAAGTCTATGTTGTCAGATAAAGCAACATACAACCTATGTTGTCAGAGAAAGCAACATACAACATATGTTGTCAGATAAAGCAACAGACAGCCTATGTTGTGACTAACCACTCTTTAGAAAAGTCTCTTATGGTCACACATAGGGTTTAATGGTGCAATGAAGAAGTTATTCTTGAAAATGTTACGCAAATTATCTAGAGCTCTGTTAAATCACAGATTCACCACTGGCAGCGAAAGACGATTGTATAGATTATCATGTCGACTTCCGTTACGTAGAATACCAGGAAGGCAAACGCCTGATCACTAGGGAACCCCAATTCATTATATTGTGAATCGAGAGTGAACTTACTGAGAAAACATTTAGATGCAATTTGGCCTTACACTAATAAAAGCAAAAACAGGACCGCGAGTGACGACAACTAAACCACGGAAGCATCTTCCTACTATTGCAGCAGAACCTCAATATAGCGGTTACTTAATGCAAATACACTGTTTTCCGGAAAACTGAAAAAATGGTGGCCGCTCAACGCACAACGAAATTAATGCAGAAAGCTCTTTTTCCGGGGTGGGGGTGGGGAGGGGGGCTACATAATTGTCGCACTGTGCTAAGCTACTACATGTCTTGAGACAAATTTAGTAATAGCCTAGTTTAGAGTAATAGACCGGGGTAGAGCAATATACTTGTGTAAAGTTATAGGCTGGTGTTGATAAAAGACTGGTGTAGAGTAACATACTGGTGTACAGTAGCAGACTGGTGTAGAGCAACATCCTGGTGTACAGTAACATACTGGTGCAGAGTAACATACTGGTGTACAGTAAAGTAATAGACTGGTGTAGAGTAACACACTGGTGTGAAGTAATATACTGGTGTAGAGTAACATACTGGTGTAGAGTAACAGACTGGTGTAGAGTAAAGTAATAGACTGGTGTAGAGTAACACACTGGTGTAAAGTAATATACTGGTGTAGAGTAACAGACTGGTGTAGAGTAACATACTGGTGTAGAGTAACAGACTGGTGTAGAGTAATAGACTGGTGTAGAGTAACACACTGGTGTGAAGTAATATACTGGTGTAGAGTAACATACTGGTGTAGAGTAACAGACTGGTGTAGAGTAAAGTAATAGACTGGTGTAGAGTAACACACTGGTGTAAAGTAATATACTGGTGTAGAGTAACATACTGGTGTAGAGTAACATACTGGTGTAGAGTAATAGACTGGTGTAAAGTATTATAATGGTGCAGAATAACATACTTGTGTAGAGTAATAGTACGGTGTAGAATAGCGGGCTGGTGTAGTGTAATAGACTAGTGTATAGTGATAGACTGGTGTAGAGTAACATACTGATGTAGAGTTATACACTGGTGCAGAGTAACATACCGATATAGAGTGACATATTGGTGTAGATTAATAGGCGGAAGTAGATTAATAAAATGGTGAAGAGTAACAGACCGGTGTAGGGTAATAAAATGAGTAGAATAATATACTGTGTAGCGTAAAGAGGGTGCAGAGTAACATGCTGGTGTATAGTTACAGGCTGATATAGAGTAAATATTGTGTAGAGTAACATACTCGTGTAGAGTAATAGACTAGTGGAAATAAATTGGAAAAAATCCAGACTCACAATAGACCATCAGCTATACAGAGAACAGTGTGCCAGCGTAAACAAGCTGTTGACAAAGTCAAAGGTTGATTTCTACTCAGAGAAAGTAGAGTCTTGCCAGGCAGACTCAAAGAGTCTTTTCAAAGTCACTAAGCATCTGCTAGGTACAACTAGTGACAACACATTGCCTAAGACTTCGTCCTCAAGACACCTTGCACAAGGCTTCAGTGACTTGTTTGTCAATAAAGTGGACAAAATACGGGCAGATATTGCATCAGGCACTGTATCGAGTGCACCAGTTATCACTGAAATGCAGCATGCAACGAACGCTTTTGATAGTTGTGTTACAGCTACAGAAGAAGAAGTAGAACAGCTCATTAAGGCATCCTCTTGCAAGTCCTGTGAACTGGATCCTATACCTACATGGCTGTTAAAGTCATGCCTTGATGAACTTCTACCGATTCTGACAAAAATTGTAAACTCCTCTTTAGACACTGCCTACGTTCCAAAAAACTTCAAGATGTCACATGTCAGACCTATTTTGAAGAAACCGAATCTGGATTCAAACGAACTCAGGAATTATAGGCCTGTTTCGAATTTGCCATTTGTCTCCAAAGTGTTAGAAAACGTGGTCGACAAGCGCATTGAGTCCCACTTGACCTCAAACGGACTACATGAGCACCACCAGTCGGCATACCGAAAGCATCATTCAACGGAGACTGCTCTTCAAAACGACATCCTTCAATCCCTAGATAAAAACGAAATAACAGTTCTGGTCATGCTTGACTTATCGGCTGCATTTGACACTGTCGATCATGAAACTCTGCTAAAACGCCTGGAAAAAGACTTCAGAATTATTGGAAAACCTCTTGAGTGGATAACCTCCTACCTGAATGACCGCTATCAAATAGTCTCAGTAGATGGAGAACTGTTCACCCCAGTTAAAATGGAATATAGCGTGCCACAGGGTTCCGTCCTAGGACCAAGACACTACATAATGTACACGAAACCTGTCGGCTCAATCTACAGAAAACATGGGCTTAATCACCATTTCTATGCTGATGACTCACAGTTATACCTGTCCTTTAAGCCCAAGGGCATTTCCTGTTAACAGGAGGCTTTATCGCGAGTTGAGGACTGTCTCAAAGAAGTAGTCTCTTGGATGCACCAGAACATGCTGAAGCTCAATACTGACAAGACTGATGTCATTATGTTTCATACAAAAACACAGAAGTACCTGCAGAGGTTAGTGTACAAGTAGGACCCTCTAAAATCAGGCCATCTTTGTGTATAAAGAATCTCGGTGCATGGCTCGATTCACCAATGGATATGACATCACATGTCAATTCCGTGTGAAGGTCTAGTTATGCACAGCTCCGACAAATAGGCCCTATAAGAAAGTACCTCTCACCTGATGCTACCAAGATTTTGGTAAACTCTCTTGTTACATCGAAAATAGACTACTGCAATTCACTGCTGCATGGAATTTCAAACAACTCACTGCGGAAATTTCAAAGAGTGCAAAACACAGCAGCCCGCATCATAACCAGAACTCCTCGATATAATCATATCACGCCGGTTTTGAAGGAACTTCACTGGCTTTCGGTTCAACATCGGATTGAATTCAAAATTCTGACTCTTACGTATAAAGCCATGCACAATGAATCTCCCAAGTACATTGTCGACATGCTTGACGTCTACAGGCCGCGCAGAGAGTTAAGGTCAGCAAGTAGATCATTGTCGTTGGTTGTGCCAAAAAGTCGTAAGGTAAAATACGGTGAGAGAAGTTTCATGCATGCAGCTCCGAAACTTTGGAATGCTCTACCTTCAGGCATTAGAGACACAAGGTCACTGGCATGTTTAAAATGTGTCTGAAAACGCGTTTTACTAGGACAGATTTGTTCAGAATAGGAATGCCTTTCAGCCAACCTATTAAGCTAACAGGTTACCCAATAGCCATGTACAGTGGCAACTAAGCTAAGGATAGGAATGGCTTTCAGCCAACCTATTAAGCTGACAGTTGACCCAGTAGTCATGTACAGTGGCAACTGAGTTCAGGATAGGAATAGTTTTCAGCCAACCTATCAAGCTAACAGTTGACCCAATAGTCATATAAATGGAATGATTTTCAGTCAGCCCATTTATTCTAATTTATGATATTGATGAGCATGGCTTTCAGTCAATTTGTCTGTATCAAGTTTATTAATACAGATTATTCTAATTTGTGATATTGATGAGCATGGCTTTCAGTCAACTTGTCTGTATCAAGTTTTGTTAATACAGATTTTTCTAATTTGAGATATTGATGAGCATGGCTTTCTGTCAACTTGTCTGTATCAAATTTGTTAATACAGTTTATGCTATTCCTTGCGGATAGTGATTTCATATATATTGTATATCTTTTGTATATCTTTCACTGACCGGATGGAAAATCATGTAGTTCCTTCCGGCTAGCGATTTCATATAATTATATTGTACATCTTTCATTGTCTGGATGGATAATCATGCGGATCGTTCCGGTTAGTGATTTCATCCATGTGAAGCGCTTTTGAACGCACATATCCAGTGTGAAAAGAGCGCTATATAAATGTGGTATAATAATAATAATAATAATAATAATAATAATAATAATAATAATAATAATAATAATAATAACAATAATAATAGTGTAAAGAAGAATTTAGACACTTTAAGGCAGGTGGCTGCTTAATGACGCGGTGAATGTCAGGCAGAAAGCTCCTAGAGTAGGTGTCTACATATCTTTCATCCTGCATTAAGCTGACACCTTTCTCCAAGACCGATGGTAAATTTTACGTCCAGTTTAGAGGGATTTTACTGTACTTCGTTTTTACAAAAGTTAAGAGAGTATGCATGTGTCCAGTTTTGATAAATTGGCAGGAACAATAAATGTAAACTTCGATTTGGAAATACCGTAGAGTTCAGAAAATACTATTAATGGAGTTTCCATAAGCAACCTCGTGCGCCAAATATACCAAAATAACGGGTTTTGTACACATAACTTAAGATGGTAAAGTGAAACTGAGAAAATGCAGAAATAAACAACTTGTGCATATTATGAACATAGTAAAACCTCTCTAAACCGGGCTTTTTAATTTCAATATCGGTCTTTAAGATGACAGTTTAATCCGGGGCTAGGGTCAGTCACTCAGAAGGATTTTTCTCCATGATTTTCATCCTGCATTAACCCATTCTCTGCTACTGACACCTTTTTGCGCCTCTGTAAAACTCATTTTTTGAAACCATTATGATAAATAGAGCATTTGCTCCTATGGAGCAAATGCTCTATTTATCACAATGGTTTCAAAATTTCATAATTCTAAAAAAAACCTTTTCTATAGTTAATGCTCCTTTCCGGTAGTTTAATTCAAAGAGGTTGGGTCTAAAAGTAGTCCAGGAGGGAATGAGTTAAGCAACCATCCGGCTGAAATATAATTATAGCTTATTTTTCACTAAACATCCTGTTTAGAAGGAGTTTTACTGTTTGGGGCTATGTGGTACAGATCAGTCAGCAATGTGACATTAATTGGAAAAAAGGCATGAACAGCACGCGTTTCCCCTTTCACAAATTACGATATCTCGTCGAAAGACTGAAATATAAAAAGCACCGATCAGTCGTTTGTCATTGTTCCATTTAACTCTTTATCTCTTGGATATTTATACAAGGATATGATCATAGGACATGTTGGCTATGGCAGAAACTGTAGAATAAGATCTACATGTATATCATTCCATTAGCAAATAGAGTAGATCCTGATCAGGCGGCTCCTATCTGCATGGACTACTGTTTGCAAAGGCGTGAAAAGGTGTGTCTATGAGGGAAAGGGTTAAAACGTATTAGTGTGTCTATGAGGGAAAGGGTTAAAACGTATTAGTGTGTCTATGAGGGAAAGGGTTAAAACGCATTAGTGTGTCATTCGGGAAACATATTCATATCCATTATATTTAATTCCGGCACAAGAGTCTGTCCGTGTTTTTTTTATTTTACAGATAATGATACTTTATTCAAAGACGGAAACAAAACACGAATATATATCGTTTCCAATTTCCCTCATTACCCTGTTAAGTACACGTATAACCTGATATACATCTTCAAACAGCATGGGGCCCAGAAGAAAATGTCGAAAAACTTGGCACCGCATCATTATCCAAGCTGTTTGTGCATAAGAAGATCGAACAAACAGGAAGTGAAACATGTAACAGATCGGAGTTTTAGCAGACATTATGTTTTACAGCAGGTTAACCCATTACCTCATAGGCTATGTTTAGACCCAACCTCTTTGAACGAATCTACTCAAAAGGAGCATTTACTAGAGAAAAGGGAAATGATAGAATTTTGTAGCTTGAAACCATTGTGATAAATAGAGCGTTTGCTCCTATAGGAGCAAATGCTCTATATATCACAATGGTTTCAACAGGTGACCTTTGCAGAGAGGTTAAATGCGTATAATCGTTTCATTCAGAAGTCAACCATTATATTAATCTTGCACAGATTAACCATTAGATATTAACAATATGATCCATAACCTTTGCAAACAGTTTGGGTCCAGTGGAGTCGCCGAGTAACTCGCCGAGTAACTCGGCATCTCCTCGGGATCCAAACAGTTTGACACTGATTATATTTTGTAAAGAAGTTGAAGAAAACGCTACTTTAAAATCTGAAGCAGACGATAATAATCTTAGCAGATGAAAATTTATTTTGCAACGAAAGGGTTACGCATGATATGGGCTAATTAGCGCCAAGCAGTTAGGTTCCAGATGGGACGCCCTCAGATGAGACATCGAATAATTCTCATCTCGATCATGGTCGTTTGGTACTCTGACTGCATTTGATTGTAAAGGAATTTGACATTCAGCAAAACCCCTCTAGATCGGAATTCTAGTAGAGAATAATGTACATATTTTAAGGCAGGTGGCTGCTTAATGCAGGGTGAAAGTCGTGCAGAAAGATCCTAGAGGAGCTTTCTGCATGACCTTCGCCCTGCATTAAGCTATCATCTGCCTCCAAGACCAATAAGTGTACTAATTAAATGTCCGGTTAAGAAGAGTTTTACTGTACATTGTATTCTGAAAAAGTCAGACTATTCGTAGTACATGTAGTTTAAATGTTAGATTTCATAATAAGACTATTTTTCAATATCATCAGATCAATAATGGGTTTCCTGGACATTTTGCCCCCGAACGTTCTTTGATTTATTCTTGCATGTAATTCTTGAAATAATTGAAACAAATCTGAACTAAACAATCTGTAATATTAAGCTAAACTTTGTAATTTGTTTTTGAAACCATTGCCAATCGATCACAGTCATAATGAGAAGTGAATATCACTAGATGTTTGTAAGACACTCTCTCCTCTATCTTCTCTCTCTTTCTCTCCATTCCTTCCCTCAATCCATCATCTCTTTCTCCCCCTCCCTTCACTCTCCACCTTCTCTCTCTCGCTCTCCCCTCCTCTCTTTCTCTTTTCAGTAAAATATCACATATTGAAAGTATTAGACATAAAATTTAAACCATTTTCAAGAGTAGCTGTTTTATTTTTCAACCCAATCCCATTTTCTGACCTATCTTTAGAATCTTCTATTCTAAAGTGTGGTCCAGACATAGGGTTTGATGGAAAAATGACGATTGTAGTATTTGAATAACCACCTTTATTTATTGCCTGATTAAATATGTTCAAACACCAAACAGGTCCAACCAAAAATTGAACTCAAGACTGAATTGTATCGAAAGACCTACACAGAGACAAATGGCAGGTGGCTGTTTAATGAAGGGTGGCAGTCATGCAGAGAGCTCGAAGATTAGCTTTCTGCACGACTTTTACCATGCATAAATCTGCCACCTGATTTAAAGATAAATACATGTAATGGCACATATTTGAGTGTTTGGATAACCGAGTTGATACTGTATTTCAAAACCTTTAAAGGCATTTCAAAGCTCCTTATATAAGTGACCCCCCCTATATACACAGTATCCAGCTGTGCTCATGCAGTGTCCAGTTAGGGTCCATAGCCATAAGAGATAAAGTTATGCAATTATACATTGATCCTCTGTGATGGTAGCCCGCCTTTTCAGTTTGTGTATCAGTCAGCTCCCAAAATACACAGCATGGGGTTAATGGGTCAACATTCCTTTCGAAATGCCTTTAATTATTTCACCGACCAACCAATTGTTGTGACCATTCTTTACCATCATCTCATTGTGACGAGTCTAAGGAGTGATTATCGCATAGGGTTCTTTAAAATGTTTTTTTTTTGTAATAGTAGTTGTAATAAAAATCTTGATAAATTCTGTCATAAATCTACAGACACCGTCAAACAAAGACTGGAAATTAAGTTTACATGTCTTTTATACACTGTCTATTAGTTGTAACTAAAGAGATAATTCAACTAGATATTGCAGAAAACAATACAGAAATGCTAAACACGACTGGTATATCTAGTTTTACGCAATCGAGACATATAGATTTCAAAGAAGAAGATTTAAGTTGTTGTTCTTCACAACCATTCTGTGTAATTCATAGCATTCATTTGAACGAATCGAAATCATATGCTTCTTTCTTATCAACCCATACCCCAATAGGCTATTTTTAGACCCCTTTCTTCATAGGCTATTTTTAGATCCAACCTCGTTGAAACATCCTACCGAAAAAAAAACATTTACTAGAGAAAAGAAACGTTTAGAATTGTGTAGTTTTGAAACTATTGAGATAAATAGAGCATGTTATCCCATGGAGCATATGCTCTATTTACCATAATGGTTTCAACAAGTGACATTTATAGAGGTGCCAAAATGCGCCAGTATGTAGAAATTGGTTAAAGCTTTATACTTCATAGATACGCATTTTAACGTTTTGCAAACCGAGTAGACCCGGATCAGACGGCCCCTGATCAAGGCTTGCCTTGTTTGCTCGTGTAATAATATAGATTTCTGTCAGAGACATACAGTGGAGAAACTGTTATTCTTTCCCGTTTATGCTTACGCGTGCGCAAACGATACGCAAACGATGCGCAAACTAAACGATAAACGATATACCCGTTTGTGCATACAAACGCGTTTGTAAGCGGTTTTTGCGTATATAAGTGCGTTTCATTCGGCTACCTCTGTTATTATCGAGACCGATCAATTATACGAAAAAGTAAAAAAAACCGAAAGGTATGGGGAAAAAGGGTATTTCATATATTGCTCAAAATAAAAGCCGAAATTGATATAACATGTCTAGGATTAGATAAATCTAATGCTGTCCCTGACGTGTCAATAATCTCTCCAATCAACACCCAATCAAACAATAGCTGACAATTTGAAGCTCCGTCCCAACAACTTATTCCAAACACTACCCTATCCAACGTTTATTGATTCGCTCGAACAAGCTCGTTCTAATACGTGTGTCATTTTTCAAACAAACACCGGACGAGATCAGTTTATCCAGAAATTCATCCTGAAATCGGTTGCATCAGCCTATAATCTGGAATTAGTAAGTTAACCAACGATTTACATTTGTATTTATATGGTCAAAACTACTTTCAGTTTAATTTTGTCTTGAATGAAAACGACTGACATCTCAATATTAGTAGTCATAGGCTTTACTTTTTGTTAGATTGACTCACCCTAAACTTTTCAAAATTTGTGCCATTATCATAATTGGTGGCCAAATTCACACCTTAAATTTTACAACGTCTACTGATTGATTTATCATTAACTTCACAAATGTGTCCCGTTCAAACAAACTGTTTGTGTTTTTGATACATATGAAGTATACAACACTGTGGTATACTTCATATCTATCAAAAACCACAAACAGTTTGGGACATATACATCCCCATATATATTATTTGTGGACTGGTCTGGTTTCAGATATTTACAAAACAGTTTTCAATTTTGGTTTCTATAACTAAAAATATATACTTAAATAATTCTGCTTTCAAAATTGAAAATACTCGTCTTTGTTTTGGCACTGATTCAATTATCTGACTCCCTGGGCGCAATTAATACATTGCGAAGTTGTTAAAACAACATTCACAGTGTGGTGTCTTTAATCTGCATTGGACATTGTCACAATTTCCTGTCTTGCTTGATTGGTGACTCTGTAGGTGGTGGCTTACCCCAGTAATGTACGCTTGGTGCTTGTTTATCATGAATATTTATTAGCTGAATTTTTTATGGTAAAAATAAAAGCAGGTTTTTGCTTTGGCTGAAACTATAGCTGGAATAAAACTATAAAACGCGCCCAATTAACAATTCAGTAATCCAGAATTACTTTTTTCCTTTGGATTTATGGTCAATATTGTCCATGTTCCAAAATGGCAAAAAGGATCATATTTATGATAAACTATTTCCCTGATGAAAAATTATGTGTGAGTAAATCACTTCACGACTATAAACCCTTCACTCCACGTACGTGCCTGTTTATGTCAATGCAAACACAGTAGACCCAGATCAAACGTAATGAAACAAATTTACAAACAGAGTAGATCCAGATCAGACAGCTTCTGTTGTAGCTCCCTGATCACTGAGCAGGGTCTTGTCGGTTTGCTTATGAAATAATATACGTACAATTACTGTCATAGCCAAACTTTCCTGTACTCATGTATTATTACAAAACTCGATCTCCATGAAATCATTATTTCTTACACAAATATTCAGGGAGATCTAACGCCTTTCTCCATGAAATCATTATAACTTACACAAATTTTCATGGAGATCTAACGCCTTTTTTTTTTCAAAATGCTAATATTTCAAAGGGATCTTTGGCTCTGACAGAAACTATAGGATTAGATCAACAAAATTTCATAAGCAACAGAGCAGAACCTGATCAGATAGCTCCTACAGGAACTTCCGATCTGGATCTACTATATTTGCAAACGCGCGTGAAGCCGTTTATATAATACGAGAAGGATTGGGAAATTGATTTTAAAGCAAATTTGGTGTCTGCTGTCAACAGATGCTAACTGGTGTTTATTAATCCTTTTTTCTCTTAAGAATATTTATTAAAAGAGTTCATGACCTAATTCATATTCATTTACAGGGAGTACAGAGACGCTAGACAACCATGATCGAATCTAAAGAAATAAGTCTACGGACTAAGCAATCAGAGCAGATCCTGATCAGACAGTTTCTGCGTGATTAAGGTTTACGCTGTTAACAAAAAGTTTGAATAGAATAATTTCCCATGACGAAAAGGCCCATTAACATACAGTGCTAACCTCTAAAGTCACATTTATAAAAGAATGTAGCATATCCTTTTTTATAATTGTAGACCCAAGTAATTGGCTGCACTATTTTCTGTAATATAAAGTTCACTGAAAACAGCCATCGATACACAACGTAAGCTGATCCAATATAAAAAAATGTGGAAGAATAAAATCGAACAAACAATCCCATTCCCTTGACGTTCACATCGTGGACGTTTTCTTGAACTGCTCGTCCTTTGGTAATTTAAATAATCCTATTTAAACTCTGTCGGATTTGGAGCTACACCCATAGGCAGGGCTACACCCATAGACAGCACAAATTACCATTTACCACTCAAAACGAAGCAGAAGTACATAACGTGCGATTCCTTTCGGTTGGAACAAAAAGTATCACTGTTTCTTTAAACGAAATACAAATCGTCTAATTTAACGATCTACTGAGATATAACTCTTTACAAAACACAATCCGCACAACTTAAGGTATATATAAAGAACTTTTAAAGTACAAAATGAGAAATTACCATTATTAACGTTGTTTAAACACCCAATATGCACTGTGGAACCATATATTGACGATTAACTTATAAGTGAGTTTAAACGCGTTTACAAACGCGTTTGTAAGTGAATATGCTAAACGGGTTTTAAACGGGTTTAAAACGCGTTTGAAACGCACTAAGTGGGAAAGAATAACAGTTTCTCCACTGTATCTCCTGTTTTCATATATCATTATAAAATTCATCAAATTAATATACATGTACATGATGTAATTATTTCTTACTCGTATATTCATGACGTAAAGGGTTAAATACCCGAGGCAATACAAACTCTCTCACTTGCAAGAACCTAGATTGGCTTTGTTGTTATATAAAACTAATTCTAAGAAATAAGTATTAAAGACCTTTGAATACGATTGCCATGGCAACAATTATTCTGCATGGATGTTCTCAATTTGAAGGAATTTGGTAGAGCATTCATGTGAAGTTCAATTGAAATTGGTCGAGAAGTTCATGTGAAAATGTTTATTGACTCTAATAACAGCTCCGTTTGGTACCTTTGCCAACAGAGTAGACCCAAATCAGACGAGCTGTATAAGCAGGGTATGATCTGATCGCTTACAGAACAACATAGATCTGATTCTGGGGCTTCTGTCACAGCCAACTATTTCCTTGTTAATTTGTATTTAGGAAACGTAGAAAACGTGTCCATGAATAATCATGTAGTACTAATTTTTTAATCAAACTACATGTATGCATGGAGAAAAGGGTTATTGTAGGCGACCATGTACCGACACTTCACTGTCTAAATAGCCCAAATTGACATTTTGTGTCATGTGAGGTAAAAAGCCAAATGGTTTAATGTTATGATCTAAATGGCATTTTGTTTAACATTTTGCCCATCAGCGTTGCGAGCGAGTTTGTGATTTGCCAGAATAATAGCTAAAGGTGAGTATTAAAATAATAAAATCCTCATTTCTCTTCCAAACCCCATGTTGAGATCACTCTTTAGAATCGTCTCGAGAGACGATTCTAAAGAGTGGTCACACCATGGGGTAAGGTGGAACAATAAAGGAATTAGTCTGAACAAGAGGGTCATGATGGTCATTATCGCTCATATGCAAATTGTAGTACATGTACTAGAGTCACAACTAGTCACACCCATTGCCAGAAAATGAAGAAAAGAGGGCCATAGCAGTTTTAATTTTTCAGCAGAAGAATATTCAATTTGTTCAAAATGCATGATAGCCATGATAAAATTATCAATATGGTCACCAGAGGACTACTCCTACCGAATATCATTCAAATTGGACAATCGGTTTTGGAGAAGAATATTTTGAAGTTTTCCCTATAGTCATATAAGGAAATTTAGCCCGCCAGTAGCGGCCATTTGTTTCCAGATAACAGCACGGCTTTTGCGAGTTTGAAAGAGTTTCCAGGGCACTATTCCTACCAAATGCCATTTAAATTGGACCGTTAATATTGGAGAATATGTTTTTTAAAGTAGTCCACATACAGATCTACATATTAGGAAATTTATTTCCACCCCTTGCAGCAATGTTTGTTTGCATATAAACTTAATTTAAGCAATTTTAGCAGATGGCCATCAGAGGACTACACCTACCAAATACTGTTCAAATCGGACCACCGATATTAGGGGGAACAGCCTATAGTCATATAAAAAATAGACCCACCCCTGGCGGTCTTGTTTTTAAAGACAGCGTGGTTTTACCAATGCGGATGAAGGGTCACCAGGAGACTGTTCCTGCCGAACGACAAATTGGACCAATCATTTTGGAGAAGATGTTTAATGTTTTCCAATGACACATATAAGGAAATTTTAGTCCCGGTCCTTGCGACCATGGATCCAGATTCTTTTAACAATTTTGATAAAGCATTATACCAAAATCATTTATGTAAAGCTTGGTTACATTCTGTTTTGTGGTTTCAGAGGAGATGTTGTCTAAAGCAATTGTTGACGGACGGACAGGCGGCTGGACACCGGACGGTGGGCGATCACAAAAACTCACCTGAGCACACTCAGGTGAAATAAAAATATTTTAATTTATGCGTGTTATCTAGCGGACAAAATCACTTAGCGTGTTAAAGATAAAATACATTACCGACTGTAAATACTGACACATTTAGATACATTTGTAAATAAATGCAACGTCAACATCTAATATAAAACATAATAAAAGCTTATAGTCTGGAACTATCGAAACTAATAACGAAACTGACATTTTCAAAATTAGCAATTTCAGGATTTATGATATTTATTTTCCAATACGTTTAAAGTGACAGTTAATCTTTGTTATCAGTTATAAATTATACACCATTACTCTAAACATTCTACGAAACAGTTAAAATTGCGTTAGTCAATCATTTTCAGGAATTTACCTCTTTCGCCGCCACAGGCGAATCAGTGATAACTTTTGCAAACAGTTTGAACCCAGAGGAGATGCCGAGTAACTCGGCAGAGTAACTCGGCGGAGTAACTCGGCGTCTTCTCAGGATCCAAACTGTTTGACACTGGTTATAATTTTGTAAAGAAATTGAAGAAAACCCTTCTCTGAAACCTGAGACAGACGATGATCTCAGCAGATGAAATTTATTTGGCACTGAAAGAGTGAAACGATCGCAGTAACGCTATGTAATGCATTTTACCAATCTTTAGCATGGTATCCGCAATGTCACGATATCCTTTGTAAACAGTATGTATTCAGATGTGACGTCATGTAATTCAACGCATTATCTGGATCCAAACTACGTAGCCCTAAACTGTATTTTAGTAGAAGAATAAAAAAGAAAGGTTATAGATTGACAATAAAACTTACGAAAAAGGAAAATACAATAATTTCTCCAGCTTACTAAATATTTACCATCTACTGCAGCCTTGCCTAGTCTATCTTCTGTGTGTCATTCGCGGTTTGAACCAAATTAGTCTAGGGAAGATTTCTACAGCCTTGTAATGATTCCAATACAAGTTCTGACACTCGCAAAATTGAAATCTAGCACCCAGATTATTGCTTTATTCAAACTCAATTTGGCCATAATATCTTCCAGACTAATATTTTATATTAATACACTCTCTGGGAAAGCAGTGATATGTCCAAATCAAATTTGTCAGATAGCTTTTGAAAAGTCAAATATACTGGAAACACAATAAATTAAGCAAGTAATCCTCCTGCAATACTGCTGCCAAATAAGGACAGTAAAACCTCGCTATTCCAATCATTCAAATAAGTATCATTAAGACTTTAGGCTGGAGACAGCTTAATGTAGGAAAATGTCACGCAGAAAGCTCTCCTGGCTCAATTAAGCAGTCATCTGCGAGAGATCTTCCCAATTATTCTTTACTCACAGTTCAGATTGGCGAGGTTTTACTGTATAGTACAACTTGTCCTAAGCGGCCATTCATTCATTGAACACAGATGTCTTAAAATCAGGTGGTTGTTTAATGCAGGGCAAAAGTAATGCAGACAGCTCCTATAGGAGCTTTCTGCATTACGTTTGACCTTCATTCAGCTACCACATGCCTTACACCGGGTTTGCAGAAGTCTGTTTCGGGATCGAACTCGATAAGCTTAACTCTGAATCATTTCTGGAAACCATTGTTGGCGCGTCCTTAAACGAGATCCCAGCAGATGAAAATTGGTACAGCTTTGTAATCTGCGCATTTCATTTTGTCCAAGACTGTATGGACATGCACTACAGAATGCTACTTGAAATGGATAAGTGAATGTTGTAAGTCCTATGTCGCCTTAATTCATTCCACAATGACATAAGTGTATGTGAAGTCCATATACTCTTAAGTCATTGTAGAATGTACAGCATACATTTTTAATACGATGTGGTTATAAACAGATGGTGCATGTTACTAGTTCATGACTAGGTGAATGGAACACTACATGCTTAATGTGTGAGTAACTGATTATTATTTTTTTCACCGAAAATGTTATTAAGCTGCATAATTATGTTAACAGTGATTCTAATTTGTACAGCACCCATGGAACTGACGTCGGCTTACGCAAAATATGACACTTCTGCGGACGGCATATAGGATCGTCATGCACAATTTTATATTTAAGCTTTCCCATACAGCTATCTGGACCGTTAAAACGAATGTTAAGACGAAGTGTAAAAGCCGTCGTTGATTCTTTGTTAAAATGCTTATGCGATAGTGCCAATTTCGGCCTGGTATAGTGCCCAACGTAAAATACCCAGTACTCGTACTTACAATCTGGATAAGGTCCACGGATATATTGTTCTCCCGCTCTGTTTCGTTTCGAGAGTGGGTTATATAAATATATAAATGTGGATCTATATATGAGGGTACAAGGTTTAGTGACTGTAGCTGACGATTTTCATGTTTGCATTTACAGAATGACTTATCTTTCTATGTTTTACACATTTCCAAACTCTCTTTCCTAAACATACCGATGGCTGTAGGCGAGACTGTGTGAGGTGCATATGAAAATGCATATATGCATTTCGTACAGTTTTGCATGCAGAGTTTGACGTGTAGGTTATATGTGTACGTCGTGACAACAGACGATAGAAAGAAAACTGTGCCGACCAATGCTAATAGCAAATATCGGTCTATGTGGCATGAATATTTAGTTATAGCTTGGCCTACACAAACTCTTAATTGTATATATATTGTGAGGTCCGTGAAGTTTGCGCGACATTAGACTTTTAGACCTTCGACAGCTTTTGTCTAAATGTCTAATTTAGACATTAGACAATACAGCTTTTTTCCATAAGACAATATAGCTTTTTCCATAACGTCGAAAAAGTGTCTAATTTAGACGTTAGACAATTTGTCCGAACGCAGAACATGTCTAAATATTGTCCAATTTAGACATTAGACAGTTCTATCAAGTCGGAAAAAAGTGTCTAACAAGTGTCTAATTTAGACGTTAGACAATTTGCCGGGCCGGAAAAAATGTCTAAATATTGTCCAATTTTAGACATTAGACATTTCTATCAATTCGGAAAAAGTGTCTAAAAAGTGTCTAATTTCGACGTTGGACAATTTGCCCAACCGGGGAAATTGTCTTGATACTGTCCAATTTAGACATTAGACAGATCTATCAAGTCGGAAAAAGATTGTCTAACAAGTGTCTAATTTAGACATTAGACAATTTGCCGGACCGGGAAAAATGTCTCAATATTGTCCAATTTAGACATTAGACAGTTCTATCAAGTCGGACAAAATGTCTAACAAGTGTCTAATTTAGACGTTAGACAATTTACCAGACAGACAGGCAAAATTGTCTAAATATTGTCCAATTTAGACATAAGACATTTCTATCAATTCGGAAAAAGTGTCTAAAAAGTGTCTAATTCGACGTTGGACAATTTGCCCAACCGGTGAAATTGTCTAAATATTGTCCAATTTAGACATTAGACAGATCTATCAAGTCGGAAAAAGATTGTCTAACAAGTGTCTAATTTAGACATTAGACAATTTGCCGGACCGGGAAAAATGTCTAAATATTGTCTAATTAGACATTAGACATTTTTTCTCAAGTCGGAAAAAGTGTCTCAAAAGTGTCTAATTTCGACGTTGGACAATTTACCGGACAGGCAAAATTGTCTAAATATTGTCCAATTTAGACATAAGACATTTCTATCAATTCGGAAAAAGTGTCTAAAAAGTGTCTAATTTCGACGTTGGACAATTTGCCCAACCGGGGAAATTGTCTAAATATTGTCCAATTTAGACATTAGACAGATCTATCAAGTCGGAAAAAGATTGTCTAACAAGTGTCTAATTTCGACATTAGACAATTTGCCGGACCGGGAAAAATGTCTAAATATTGTCCAATTTAGACATTAGACAGTTCTATCAAGTCGGACAAAATGTCTAACAAGTGTCTAATTTAGACGTTAGACAATTTACCGGACAGGCAAAATTGTCTATATATTGTCCAATTTAGACATAAGACATTTCTATCAATTCGGAAAAAAGTGTCTAAAAAGTGTCTAATTTCGACGTTGGACAATTTGCCCAACCGGTGAAATTGTCTAAATATTGTCCAATTTAGACATTAGACAGATCTATCAAGTCGGAAAAAGATTGTCTAACAAGTGTCTAATTTAGACATTAGACAATTTGCCCAACCGGGAAAAATGTCTAAATATTGTCTAATTAGACATTAGACATTGTTTCTCAATTCGGAAAAAGTGTCTCAAAAGTGTCTAATTTAGACGTTGGACAATTTACCGGACAGGCAAAATTGTCTAAATATTGTCCAATTTAGACATAAGACATTTCTATCAATTCGGAAAAAGTGTCTAAAAAGTGTCTAATTTCGACGTTAGACAATTTGCCCAACCGGTGAAATTGTCTAAATATTGTCCAATTTAGACATTAGACAGATCTATCAAGTCGGAAAAAGATTGTCTAACAAGTGTCTAATTTAGACATTAGACAATTTGCCGGACCGGGAAAAATGTCTAAATATTGTCTAATTAGACATTAGACAATTTTTCTCAATTCGGAAAAAGTGTCTAAAAAGTGTCTAATTTCGACGTTGGACAATTTACCGGACAGGCAAAATTGTCTAAATATTGTCCAATTTAGACATAAGACATTTCTATCAATTCGGAAAAAGTGTCTAAAAAGTGTCTAATTTCAACGTTGAACAATTTGCCCAACCGGTGAAATTGTCTAAATATTGTCCAATTTAGACATTAGACAGATCTATCAAGTCGGAAAAAGATTGTCTAACAAGTGTCTAATTTCGACATTAGACAATTTGCCGGACCGGGAAAAATGTCTAAATATTGTCCAATTTAGACATTACACAGTTCTATCAAATCGGAAAAAGTGTCTAAAAAGTGTCTAATTTCGACGTTTGACATTGTGTCCGACCGGGATCATGTCTAAATATTGTCCAATTTAGACATAAGACATTTCTATCAAGTCGGAAAAAGTGTCTAACAAGTGTCTAATTTAGACATTGGACGAATTGCCGGACCAGAAAAATGTCTAGATATTGTCCAATTTAGACATTAGACATTTCGCTCAAGTCAGAAAAAAGTGTCTAACAAGTGTCTAATTTAGACATTAGACAATTTTCCGAACAGGGAAAAATGTCTAAATATTGTCCAATTTAGACATCAGACATTTCATTTAAGTCGGAAAAAATGTCTAACAATTGTCTAATTTCGACGTTAGACAATTTGCCTGACCGGGGAAATTGTCTAAATATTGTCCAATTTAGGCATTAGACAGTTCTCTCAAGTCGGAAAAAAATGTCTAACAAATGTCTAATTTAGACATTAGACAATTTGTCGAACAGGGAAAAAAGTCTAAATATTGTCTAATTTAGACATTAGACAGTTCTATCAAGTCGGAAAAATTGTCTAACAAGTGTCTAATTTAGACGTTAGACAATTTGCCGGACAGGAAAAAATGTCTAAATATTGTTCAATTCAATACTGTTATCTTCTTTGAAGTCCTGCCTAAATTGTCCATAACCACCTGGCTGGTTATTAACCCAGTTCGAAATAACCAGTTGAATAACGAATTACCAGCTGTGCGGCTCGGTCCGGTGAAAGATCACCTTGTTAGCAGGACATCGGGCTTCCCCGGCCAGCGCGGCTGAAGATCCCCGTTGAAGCACGGAGGCCGACTATCCAGACTTATGGGGCTTCGTCCCCTGGTAGACCCCAGTATTCCCGGCCCGGCAAATTGTCTGACGTCGAAATTAGGCATTTGTTAGACAATTTCTTGACTTGATAGAAATGTCCAATGTCTAAATTAGACAATATTTAGACATTTTGCCGTTCCGGCAAATTGTCAAATGTCGAATTTAGACATTTGTTAGACATTTTACCGACTTAATAAAAATGTCTGATGTCTAAATTGGACAATAGTTAGACATTTTTCCCGGTCCGGCAAATTGTATTACGTCTAATTTAGACACTTGTTAGACTTTTTTCCGACATAATAGAACTGTCTAATGTCTAATTGGACAATAGTTAGACATTTTTCCCGGTCCGGCAAATTGTCTTACGTCTAAATTAGACACTTGTTAGACTTTTTTCCGACATAATAGAACTATCTAATGTCTAAATTGGACAATAGTTAGACATTTTTCCCGGTCCGGCAAATTGTCTAACGTCTAAATTAGACACTTTTTAGACACTTTTTCCGACTTGAGAAAAATGTCTAATGTCTAATTAGACAATATTTAGACATTTTTGCCGGAAAACTGTCCTATGTCGAAATTAGACACCTTTTAGACACTTTTTCCGACTTGAGAAAAAATGTTTTATGTCTAATTAGACAATATTTAGACATGTTTCCCGTTTCGGAAAACTGTCCAATGTCGAAATTGGACACTTTTTAGACACTTTTTAGACACCTTTCCCGACTTGATAGAAATGTCTAATGTCTAAATTGGACAATATTTAGACATTTCCCCCGTGATCTCACAGCAGCAGACTGCCCGGCCTACGCGACGCTGTACCGTGGAAATCCCCGTTGAAGCACGGGATGCGACTGCCCCGGAGTGCATGGCTCCGTCCTCGTGGTAGATCCCCGTGTTTTCACTTGAACTGGCTCCTGCGAGCTGCGCTGCTCGGTCCAGATTATCGTATTTGTGTGACAGCAGGCTTCCCCTGCCAGCTCTAGCTCGATTCATTGGAAGGTCCCGTTGCAGCACGAGAGCCGACAGCCCTGGCGCTCGCGACTCCGTCCCAATGGGAGATTCGAACGGGACTCGGCTGCCGCAGAATGTGCGGCTCGGTCCCAAGAAAAATCGCAGAATTAGCAGGGTCATGGCACCGGACTTCCCCGGCCAGCGCCGTTGGAAGATCCCCGTTGAAGTGCGGGAGCGAACTGTTCCGGCACATGCGGCTTCGTCCCGTGGTAGATCCCAGTGTCCGCGGCCTTGCATATTGTCTAACGTCTAAATTAGACACTTTTTAGACACTTTTTCCGACTTGAGAGAAATGTCTAATGTCTAATTAGACAATATTTAGACATTTTTCCCGGTCCGGCAAATTGTGTAACGTCTAAATTAGACACTTTTTAGACATTTTTTCCGACTTGAGATAAATGTCTAATGTCTAATTAGACAATATTTAGACATTTTTCCCGTTTCGGAAAACTGTCCAATGTCGAAATTAGACACTTTTTAGACACTTTTTCCGACTTGAGAAAAAATGTCTCATGTCTAATTAGACAATATTTAGACATTTTTCCCGTTTCGGAAAACTGTCCAATGTCGAAATTAGACACTTTTTAGACACTTTTTAGACACCTTTCCCGACTTGATAGAAATGTCTAATGTCTAAATTGGACAGTATTTAGACATTTCCCCCGTGATCTCACAGCAGCAGGCTGCCCCGGCCTACGCGGCCCTGTCCCGTGGAAATCCCCGTGTTTGCACGGGATGCGACTGCCCCGGAGTGCATGGCTCCGTCCTTGTTGTAGATACCCGTGTTTGCACGGGAACTGGCTCCTGCGAGATGCGCTGCTCGGTCCCGTGTAAGATTACAGTATTTGTGTGACAGCAGGCTTTCCCTGCCAGCTCTATCTCGATTCATTGGAAGGTCCCGTTGCAGCACGGGAGCCGACAGCCCTGGCGCTCGCGACTCCGTCCCCATGGGAGTTTCCCGTATTCGAACGGGACCCGGCTGCCGCAGAATGTGCGGCTCGGTCCCATTAAAAATCGCAGAATGAGCAGGGTCATGGCACCGGACTTCCCCGGCCAGCGCCGTTGGAAGATCCCCGTTGAAGTGCGGGAGCGAACTGTTCCGGCACATGCGGCTTCGTCCCGTGGTAGATCCCAGTGTCCGCGGCCATGCATATTGTCTAACGTCTAAATTAGACACTTTTTAGACACTTTTTCCGACTTGAGAGAAATGTCTAATGTCTAATTAGACAATATTTAGACATTTTTCCCGGTCCGGCAAATTGTGTAACGTCTAAATTAGACACTTTTTAGACATTTTTTCCGACTTGAGAGAAATGTCTAATGTCTAATTAGACAATATTTAGACACTTTTCCCGTTTCGGAAAACTGTCCAATGTCGAAATTAGACACTTTTTAGACACCTTTTCCGACTTGAGAAAACATGTCTAATGTCTAATTAGACAATATTTAGACATTTTTCCCATTTCGGAAAACTGTCCAATGTCGAAATTAGACACTTTTTAGACACTTTTTAGACACCTTTCCCGACTTGATAGAAATGTCTAATGTCTAAATTGGACAATATTTAGACATTTCCCCCGTGATCTCACAGCAGCAGGCTGCCCCGGCCTACGCGGCCCTGTCCCGCGGAAATCCCCGTTGAAGCACGGGATGCGACTGCCCCGGAGTGCATGGCTCCGTCCTTGTAGTAGATCCCCGTGTTTGCACGGGAACTGGCTCCTATGAGATGCGCTGCTCGGTCCCGTGTAAGATTACCGTATTTGTGTGACAGCAGGCTTTCCCTGCCAGCTCTAGCTCGATTCATTGGAAGGTCCCGTTGCAGCACGGGAGCCGACAGCCCTAGCGCTCGCGACTCCGTCCCCATGGGAGTTTCCCGTATTCGAACGGGACCCGGCTGCCGCAGAATGTGCGGCTCGGTCCCATGCAAAATCGCAGAATTAGCAGGGTCATGGAACCGGACTTCCCCGGCCAGCGCCGTTGGAAGATCCCCGTTGAAGTGCGGGAGCGAACTATTCCGGCACATACGGCTTCGTCCCGTGGTAGATCCCAGTGTCCACAGCCTTGCATATTGTCTAACGTCTAAATTAGACACTTTTTAGACACTTTTTCCGACTTGAGAGAAATGTCTAATGTCTAATTAGACAATATTTGGACACTTTTCCCGTTTCGGAAAACTGTCCAATGTCGAAATTAGACACTTTTTAGACACTTTTTCCGACTTGAGAAAAAATGTCTAATGTCTAATTAGACAATATTTAGACATTTTTCCCGTTTCGGAAAACTGTTCAATGTCGAAATTAGACACTTTTTAGACACTCTTAGACACTTTTCCCGACTTGATAGAAATGTCTAATGTCTAAATTGGACAATATTTAGACATTTCCCCCGTGATCTCACAGCAGCAGGCTGCCCCGGCCTACGCGGCCCTGTCCCGTGGAAATCCCCGTTGAAGCACGGGATGCGACTGCCCCGGAGTGCATGGCTCCGTCCTCGTGGTAGATCCCCGTGTTTGCACGGGAACTGGCTCCTGCGAGATGCGCTGCTCGGTCCAGTGTAAGATTACCGTATTTGTGTGACAGCAGGCTCTCCCTGCCAGCACTAGTTCGATTCATTGGAAGGTCTCGTTGCAGCACGGGAGCCGACAGCCCTAGCGCTCGCGACTCCGTCCCCATGTGAATTTCCCGTATTCGAACGGGACCCGGCTGCCGCAGAATGTGCGGCTCGGTCCCATGAAAAATCGCAGAATTAGCAGGGTCATGGCACCGGACTTCCCCGGCCAGCGCCGTTGGAAGATCCCCGTTGAAGTGCGGGAGCGAACTGTTCCGGCACATGCGGCTTCGTCCCGTGGTAGATCCCAGTGTCCGCGGCCTTGCATATTGTCTAACGTCTAAATTAGACACTTTTTAGACAATTTTTCCGACTTGAGAGAAATGTCTAATGTCTAATTAGACAATATTTAGACATTTTCCCGGTCCGGCAAATTGTGTAACGTCTAAATTAGACACTTTTTAGACATTTTTTCCGACTTGAGAGAAATGTCTAATGTCTAATTAGACACTTTTTAGACATTTTCCCCGTTTCGGAAAACTGTCCAATGTCGAAATTAGACACTTTTTAGACACTTTTTAGACACCTTTCCCGACTTGATAGAAATGTCTAATGTCTAAATTGGACAATATTTAGACATTTTTCCCGTTTCGGAAAACTGTCCAATGTTAAAATTAGACACTTTTTAGACACTTTTTCAGACTTGAGAAAAAATGTCTAATGTCTAATTAGACTATATTTAGACATTTTTCCCGTTTCGGAAACTGTCCAATATCGAAATTAGACACTTTTTAGACACTTTTTAGACACCTTTCCCGACTTGATAGAAATGTCTAATGTCTAAATTGGACAATATTTAGACATTTTCCCCGTGTTCTCACAGCAGCAGGCTGCCCCGGCCTACGCGGCCCTGTCCCGTGGAAATCCCCGTTGAAGCACGGGATGCGACTGCCCCGGAGTGCATGGCTCCGTCCTCGTTGTAGATCCCCGTGTTTGCACAGGAACTGGCTCCTGCGAGCTGCGCTGCTCGGTCCAGTGTAAGATTACCGTATTAGCGTGACAGAGGGCTTCCCTTGCCAGCTATAGCTCGGTTCAGTGGAAGGTCCCGTTGCAGCACGGGAGCCGACAGCCCTAGCGCTCGCGACTCCGTCCCAATGGAAGATTCCCGTATTCGAACGGGACCCGGCTGCCGCAGAATGTGCGGCTTGGTCCCAAGAAAAATCGCCGAGTTAGTAGGGTCATGGCACCGGACTTCCCCGGCCAGCGCCGCTGGAAGATCCCCGTTGAAGTACGGGAGCGGACTGTTCCGGCACATGCGGCTTCGTCCCGTGGTAGATCCCAGTGTCCGCGGCCTTGCATATTGTCTAACGTCTAAATTAGACACTTTTTAGACACTTTTTCCGACTTGAGAGAAATGTCTAATGTCTAATTAGAGAATATTTAGACATTTTTGTCGTTCCGGAAAATTGTCCAACGTCGAAATTAGACACTTTTTAGACACTTTTTCCGACTTGAGAAAATATGTCTAATGTCCAATTAGACAATATTTAGACACTTTTCCCGTTTCGGAAAACTGTCCAACGTCGAATTTAGACACTTTTTAGACACTTTTTAGACACTTTTCCCGACTTGATAGAAATGTCTCACGTCTAAATTGGACAATATTTAGACATTTCCCCCAGTGTTTTCACAGCAGCAGGCTGCCCCGGCCTACGCGACTCTGTCCTGTGGAAATCACCGTTGAGGCATTGGATGCGACTATCCCGGAGCGCATGGCTCCGTCCTCGTGGTAGATCCCCGTGTTTGCACGGGAACTGGCTCCTGCGAGCTGCGCTGCTCGGTCCCGTGTAAGATTACCGTACTAGCGTGACAGCGGGCTTCCCCTGCCAGCTATAGCTCGGTTCAGGGGAAGGCCCCGTTGCAGCACGGGAGCCGACAGCCATGGCGCCCGCGACTCCGTCCCCATGGGAGATTCCCGTATTCGAACGGGACCCGGCTGCCGCAGAATGTGCGGCTCGGTCCCATGAAAAATCGCCGAGTTAGCAGGGTCATGGCACCGGACTTCCCCGGCCAGCGCCGCTGGAAGATCCCCGTTGAAGTACGGGAGCGGACTGTTTCGGCACATGCGGCTTCGTCCCGTGGTAGATCCCAGTGTCCGCGGCCTTGCATATTGTCTAACATCTAAATTAGACACTTTTTAGACACTTTTTCCGACTTGAGAGAAATGTCTAACGTCTAATTAGACAATATTTAGACATTTTTCCCGGTCCGGCAAATTGTGTAACGTCTACATTAGAAACTTTTTAGACATTTTTCCGACTTGAGAGAAATGTCTAATGTCTAATTAGACACTTTTTAGACATTTTTCCCGTTTCGGAAAACTGTCCAATGTTAAAATTAGACACTTTTTAGACACTTTTTCCGACTTGAGAAAAAAATGTCTAATGTCTAATTAGACAATATTTAGACATTTTTCCCGTTTCGGAAAACTGTCCAATGTCGAAATTAGACACTTTTTAGACACTTTTTAGACACCTTTCCCGACTTGATAGAAATGTCTAATGTCTAAATTGGACAATATTTAGACATTTCCCCCGTGTTCTCACAGCAGCAGGCTGCCCCGGCCTACGCGGCCCTGTCCCGTGGAAATCCCCGTTGAAGCACGGGATGCGACTGCCCCGGAGTGCATGGCTCCGTCCTAGTGGGAGATCCCCGTGTTTGCACAGGAACTGGCTCCTGCGAGCTGCACTGCTCGGTCCCGTGTAAGATTACCGTATTAGCGTGACAGAGGGCTTCCCTTGCCAGCTATAGCTCGGTTCAGTGGAAGGTCACGTTGCAACACGGGAGCCGACAGCCCTAGCGCTCGCGACTCCGTCCCAATGGAAGATTTCCGTATTCGAACAGGACCCGGCTGCCGCAGAATGTGCGGCTTGGTCCCAAGAAAAATCGCCGAGTTAGTAGGGTCATGGCACCGGACTTCCCCGGCCAGCGCCGCTGGAAGATCCCCGTTGAAGTACGGGAGCGGACTGTTTCGGCACATGCGGCTTCGTCCCGTGGTAGATCCCAGTGTCCGCGGCCTTGCATATTGTCTAACATCTAAATTAGACACTTTTTAGACACTTTTTCCGACCTGAGAGAAATGTCTAATGTCTAATTAGACAATATTTAGACATTTTTGCCGTTCCGGAAAATTGTCCAACGTCGAAATTAGACACTTTTTAGACACTTTTTCCGACTTAAGAACAAATGCCTAATGTCTAATTAGACAATATTTAGACATTTTCCCGTTCCGGAAAATTGTCCAACGTCGAAATTAGACACTTTTTAGACACTTTTTCCGACTTAAGAACAAATGTCTAATGTCTAATTAGACAATATTTAGACATTTTTCCCGTTTCGGAAAACTGTCCAATGTCGAAATTAGACACTTTTTAGACACTTTTTAAATACCTTTCCCGACTTGATAGAAATGTCTAATGTCTAAATTGGACAATATTTAGACATTTCCCCCGTGATCTCACAGCAGCAGGCTGCCCCGGCCTACTCGATTCTGTCCCGTGGAAATCCCCGTTGAAGGACGGGATGCGACTGCCCCGGAGTGCATGGCTCCGTCCTTGTGGTAGATCCCCGTGTTTGCACGGGAACTGGCTCCTGCGAGCTGCGCTGCTCGGTCCAGTGTAAGATTACCGTATTTGTGTGACAGCAGGCTTCCCTTGCCAGCTCTAGCTCGATTCATTGGAAGGTCCCGTTGCAGCACGGGAGCCGACAGCCCTAGCGCTTGCGACTCCGTCCCAATGGGAGATTCCCGTATTCGAACGGGACCCGGCTGCCGCAGAATGTGCGGCTCGGTCCCATGAAAAATCGCCGAGTTAGCAGGGTCATGGCACCGGACTTCCCCGGCCAGCGCCGTTGGAAGATCCCCGTTGAAGTACGGGAGCGGACTGTTCCGGCACATGCGGCTTCGTCCCGTGGTAGATCCCAGTGTCCGCGGCCTTGCATATTGTCTAACATCTAAATTAGACACTTTTTAGACACCTTTTTCCGACTTGAGAGAAATGTCTAATGTCTAATTAGACAATATTTAGACATTTTTGCCGTTCCGGAAAATTGTCCAACGTCGAAATTAGACACTTTTTAGACACTTTTTCCGACTTGAGAAAAAATTTCTAATGTCTAACTAGACAATATTTAGACATTTTTCCCGTTTCGGAAAACTGTCCAATGTCGAAATTAGACACTTTTTAGACACTTTTTAGACACCTTTCAAGACTTGATAGAAATGTCTAATGTCTAAATTGGACAATATTTAGACATTTCCCCCGTGTTCTCACAGCAGCAGGTTGCCCCGGCCTACGCGGCCCTGTCCCGTGGAAATCCCCGTTGAAGCACGGGATGCGACTGCCCCGGGGCGCATGGCCCGGTCCCCTGTAAGATTACCGTATTTACGTGACAGCGGGCTTCCCCTGCCAGCTATAACTCGGTTCAGTGAAAGGTCCCGTTGCAGCACGGGAGCCGACAGCCCTGGCGCTCGCGGCTCCGTTCCCATGGGAGATTCCCGTATTCAAACGGGACCCGGCTGCCGCAGAATGTGCGGCTCGGTCCCATGAAAAATCGCCGAGTTAGCAGGGTCATGGCACCGGACTTCTCCGGCCAGCGCCGCTGGAAGATCCCCGTTGAAGTACGTTAACGAACTGTTCCGGCACATGCGGCTTCGTCCCGTGGTAGATCCCAGTGTCCGCGGCCTTGCATACCGGTATTGTCTAACATCTAAATTAGACACTTTTTAGACACTTTTTCCGACTTGAGAGAAATGTCTAATGTCTAATTAGACAATATTTAGACATTTTTCCCGTTCCGGACAATTGTCCAACGTCGAAATTAGACACTTTTTAGACACTTTTTCCGACTTGAGAAAAAATGTCTAATGTCTAATTAGACAATATTTAGACATTTTTCCCGTTTCGGAAAACTGTCCAATGTCGAAATTAGACACCTTTTAGACATTTTTAGACACCTTTCCCGACTTGATAGAAATGTCTAATGTCTAAATTGGACAATATTTAGACATTTCCCCCGTGATCTCACAGCAGCAGGCTGCCCCGGCCTACGCGGCCCTTTCCCGTGGAAATCCCCGTTGAAGCACGGGATGCGACTGCCCCGCGGCGCATGGCTCCGTCCTCGTGGTAGATCCCCGTGTTTGCACGGGAACTGGCTCCTGCGAGCTGCGCTGCTCGGTCCAGTGTAAGATTACAGTATTTGTGTGACAGCAGGCTTCCCCTGCCAGCTCTAGCTCGATTCATTGGAAGGTCCCGTTGCAGCACGGGAGCCAACAGCCCTGGCGCTCGCGACTCCGTCCCAATGGGAGATTCCCGTATTCGAACGGGACCCGGCTGCCGCAGAATGTGCGGCTCGGTCCCATGAAAAATCGCCGAGTTAGCAGGGTCATGGCACCGGACTTCCCCGGCCAGCGCCGCTGGAAGATCCCAGTTGAAGTACGGAAGCGGACTGTTTCGGCACATGCGGCTTCGTCCCGTGGTATATCCCAGTGTCCGCGGCCTTACAGGTTATCTAACCTCTAAATTAGACCCTTTTTAGACACTTTTTCCGACTTGAGAACAATGTCTAATGTCTAATTAGACAGTATTTAGACATTTTTCCCGGTCCGGCAAATTGTCTAACGTCGAAATTAGACACTTTTTAGACACTTTTTCCGACTTGAGAAAAAATGTCTAGTGTCTAATTAGACAATATTTGGACATTTTTCCCGTTCCGGAAAACTGTCCAATGTCGAAATTAGCCACTTTTTAGACACTTTTAGACACCTTTCCCGACTTGATAGAAATGTCTAATGTCTAAATTGGACAATATTTAGACATTTCCCCCAGTGTTCTCACAGCAGCAGGCTGCCCCGGCCTACTCGATTCTGTCCCGTGGAAATCCCCGTTGAAGAACGGGATGCGACTGCCCCGAAGCGCATGGCTCCGTCCTCGTGGTAGATCCCCGTGTTTGCACAGGAACTGGCTCCTGCGAGCTGCGCTGCTCGGTCCCGTGTAAGATTACCGTATTAGCGTGGCAGAGGGCTTCCCCTGCCAGCTATAGCTCGGTTCAGTGGAAGGTCCCGTTGCAGCACGGGAGCCGATAGCCCTAGCGCTCGCGACTCCGTCCCCATGGGAGATTCCCATATTCGAACGGGACCCGGCTGCCGCAGACTGTAAGGCTCGGTCCCATGGAAGATCGCCTAGTCAGCAGGACCATGGCATCGGACTTCCCCGGTCAGCGCCGCTGGAAGATCCCCGTTGAAGTACGGGAGTCGACTGCTCCGGCACATGCGGCTTCTTCCCATGGTAGATCCCAGTGTTCGCGGCCTTGCATATTGTCTAACGTCTAAATTAGACACGTTTTAGACAATTTTTCAAACTTGAGAGAAATGTCTAATGTCTAATTAGACAATATTTAGACATTTTTCCCCGTCCGATAAATTGTCCAACGTCTAAATTAGACACTTTTTAGACAATTTTTCTGACTTGAGAAAAAATGTCTAATGTCCAATTAGACAATATTTAAACATGTTTCACGTTCCAACAAATTGTCTAGCGTCTAAATTAGACACTTGTTAGACATTTTTTCCGTCTTGATAGAAATGTCTAATGTCTAATTAGACAATATTTAGACATTTTTTGCCGTTCCGGAAAAGTGTCCAATGTCGAAATTAGACACTTTTTGGACACTGTTTTCGACTTGATTGAAATGTTTAATGTCTAAATTGGACATTATTTAGACATTTTTCCAGTTTAGGCAAATTGTCTAACCTCTAAATTAGACACTTTTTAGACACTTTTTTCGACTTGATAGAAATGTCTAATGTTTAATTTAGACATTACCTAGACATTTTTCCCGTTCCGGAAAACTGTCTAACGTCGTAATAAGACACTTTTTAGACACTTTTTCCGACTTGAGAAAAAATGTCTAATGTCTAATTAGACAATATTTAGACATTTTTACCGTTCCCGAAAATTGTCCAACGTCGAAATTAGACACTTTTTAGACAATTTTTCCGAGTTGAGAAAATATGTCTAATGTCTAATTAGACAATATTTAGACATTTTTCTCGTTCCAACAAATTGTCTAACGTCTAAATTAGACACTTGTTAGACATTTTTTCCGTCTTGATAGAAATGTCTAATGTCTAATTAGACAATATTTAGACAGTTTTGCCGTTTCGGAAAATTGTCCAACGTCGAAATTAGACACTTTTAGACACTTTTTCCGACTTGAGAAAAAATGTCTAATGTCTAATTAGACAATATTTGGACATTTTTCCTGTTCCGAAAAATTGTCTAACGTCGAAATTAGACACTTTTTTGGACACTTATTTCGACTTGATTGAAATGTTTAATGTCTAAATTGGACATTATTTAGACATTTTCCAGTTTAGGCAAATTGTCTAACCTCTAAATTAGACACTTTTTAGACAATTTTTCCGACTTGAGAAAAAATGTCTAATGTCTAATTAGACAATATTTAGACATTTTTCCCGTTCCCGTAAATTGTCCAACGTCGAAATTAGACACTTTTTAAACACTTTTTTCGACTTGATAGAAATGTCTAATGTCTAAATTGGACAATATTTAGACATTTTTCCAGTTTCGGCATATTGTCTAACATCTAAATTAGACACTTTTTAGACATTTTTTCCGACTTGATAGAAATGTCTAATGTCTAATTTAGACATTATTTAGACATTTTTGTCGTTCTGTCAAATTGTCTAACGTCTATATAAGACACTTGTTAGACACTTTTTTTCTGACTTGAGAGAAATGTCTAATGTCTAAATTGGACAAATTTTTAGACTTTTTACCCGTTCGGACAAGTTGTCCAACGTCTAAATTAGACACTTGTAAGACAATTTTTTTCGAATTTATAGGACTGTCTAATGTCTAAATTGGACAATATTTAGACATTTTTCCCGGTTTGGGAAATTGTCTAACGTCTAAATTCGACACGTTTTAAACATTTTTTCCGACTTGATAGATATGTCTTATGTCTAAATTGGACAATATTTAGACATTTTTCCCGGTCCGGCAAATTGTCTTATGTCTTAATTAGACACTTGTACGACATGTTTTTCCGAATTGATAGAAGTGTCTAATGTCTAAATTGGACAATATTTAGACAATTTCCCCTGTCGGGCAAATTGTCCAACGTCGAAATTAGACACTTGTTAGACATTTTTTCGAACTTGATAGAAATGTCTAATGTCTAAATTAGACAATATTTAGACATTTTTCTCGGTCCGGCAAATTGTCTAACGTCTAAATTAGACACTTGTTAGACACTTTTTTCCAACTTGATAGAAGTGTCTAATGTCTAAATTAGACAATATTTAGACATTTTTCTCGGTCCGGCAAATTGTCTAACGTCTAAATTAGACACTTGTTAGACACTTTTTTCCAACTTGATAGAAGTGTCTAATGTCTAAAATTGGACAAAATTTAGACAATTTCCCCCGTCTGGCAAATTGTCTAACGTCTAAATTAGACACTTTTTCGACGTTATGGAAAAAAGCTGCATTGTCTAACGTCGAAATTGAACATTTGTTGAACATTATGGAAAAAGCTGTATTGTCTAATGTCTAAAATTGGACATTTAGACACTTTCTGTCGAAGGTCTAAAAGTCTAATGTCGTGCAAACTTAACGGACCTTATATTGTGTATGTTTGTAATATTGTTCGTTACCTGAACGCTTTACTTCTATATTCCTTCATACTGTTCTGTTTGTATGTAATCTCCACTGGGAGGAAATAAAGATACTGAACTGACTGAACTGAACTAGAGAAAAGGAAATTTTCATAAAAATTGTCAAAATTTGCTAAGATTTAGGATATTTCTCTTTCGTTATACTAAGTTCTTTATATTATCAGGTACGCATATTTTGTTTATATTAAATTTTGTAAGATGTATGTACAGATTACATTGCTGTCACATATACAATTTCTTAAACAATTAATTGTATCATGTAACAAGAAACATGTTAATGTTTACGTTACTAATAAATCTTTTTGAATCTTGAATCCTGAAATATTTAAAAATATATTCTCTAAAATTAAAGATGTATTATGCGCATTTTTCGTAGTAATCAAGTATTAACACCAGAAGCTGTACACGTATACATTGTACATACAATAAAAATAATACTTACAACCAATTTTCCGACAGGATATATTTGTCCAGCTAAGTATTATGGCTATTCGAATACTGCTAAATTCTAAAAGGGAGCCTCCTTTTTAGAAACGGGGATTTTGTACGGAAATCAGCGGACATCTTTGGCCAAGTTCTGAATGACTACGATTCTATTTCAAATCAAATCAAATCAAATCAAATATCCTTTATTACACTCAGTTCATGATTTTACATGAATTAATGAGGAAGAATATACATATGCATACAAAGGCAAAATATATTCATATATACAGTAATGTCACATGTAAAACTTCATTCTAATGCAACATTTTTGTAACACGCATTCTGATTGGTCCATGTGACAAAATTTGAAGCATATAAACCACCGATATACTGTCGGAAAAATGAATATACTGTCGGAAACCGAATCACTAGAAAATTTACTACGAAATATTCATACGCGCATTCATAGTAAAATTGAATGAATGGGTCTGAATGAACGAAGACACTGGCTGAATGAAATGTCAAATGTTTTCAATTTGCTTTTTTTTTCAACACACTTTATGGTTGTAGTCAATGTGAGTCTGGCGATTCTACTCAAATATCTATGGCAAAGTCCCACAAGTTGATCCCGAGTCCATTTATTCCAGATGTTGATCTAATTCACTGTCCTTGAACAAACGTAAACTCTTCCTCTATTCTGTTTTGATGTGTATGTGGCACCCGCACCCTGTAAATATAAGATTTAAGGTATATAACCATGTAGCTGTGAGATTTATATCCATACTGAAACTATTTAAGAAGGACCTGACAACACTTAAACATTACCAACCGATTACAGACAATGATCTGAAAACACTAAAAAACTCAGGTGTCCTCTCTGCCATAAATCTCAAATCTTTCCAAAGAAAAGTGGTTTGACATAACCTTGAATTTCGCTCTTCTTGGTATACATAGAAAACCTAAGATCTCTGACAAAAGTACAATTTATGATTCATGCAGGATTGAGGAAACATGTCCTGTAAATCTCTGAAAACATACCTGATAAAACTGCACCCGTGATCGAACCATTTCATTCAGTAACCCAAACGTTCAGTCGATTATGAAGAATCATATACACATCCAGGCCTGTTGGTGAGCGTGTGCTGAACGAAATGATGAAAACAATTTCTGCTGAAGCTTGTTTCGCCAAAAGTTTTAAAACACAAATCACTGTGTCCGAGAGACCGCAATCATGCACTAGCTGTTGGCCTATGCTGGTGTCAAATCCAGGGAAATAATGAAAAAGTCCGGTCGGTCCTCAGAATGAAGCCAGTGTCCGAAGCTATAATGCCGACTCGTCCGACAATCAGAAGCGGCAGTATTCTTCAATTCTTCAAGGACAGTCCCATAATGAGAATTCGCCCCACCCACTCTAGACCACTCGAGGGCTCGTTGCAAATTCCAAACATGCCTGTAGATTGTCGCTCCTGATAATTTCCATTTGCACGTCCACTATGCCTATCATCATTCTCATCAAATACACCAATCAGCCAAAGTATCTTGAATATGCAACCAGTTCCACATTGCAAACAATTTAAAAATAAATAATTCCGTTGTCCAATGTGCACAATTATTGTGGAATTTCGAGCAATGTCGAGGTCAAATTTGGTTCATCTTTCGTAGTTTTGAAAGGGACCTACCGTCAGAAATTCAAAGGACCATGACTTAACGGTTTTCATTTGTGAAAATCAAAGCATCAAGTAAAAAAAACCAGTTCTTGGTATATTAAATATAAGCACAATTGCTTGGTTCCGGGAGAACTATTTTCTATATGCGTAATGCGGAGATATGCGGTGTTTCATGACGTCATGTTATGACGACAGAGAGAAAATATCAAAGGACTTAAAGTATTGTTTGTTTTTTACCATCTGGATCTATCGTTTCATTAGAATAGGGATAACCGTTGCGTATTTGAAGATTTGCAGCAGTATATCGGTGGTTTATATGTCGCAAATAATCGTTTTACATGCTCCGCTAACGCGTCGCATGTAAAACTAAATTTGCGACATATAAACCACCGATATACTGCTGCAAATCATCAAATACGCAACGGTTATCCCCTAAATATCATGGAACATTTACATTTTTACAGATTGTTAAATAAGTTAAATATATTAAGACATGGGTCAGTTGTTAACATACATACATGTATTTAAAGTAGGTTTATGTTCATTTCGGATCAGCAGTTTTATTAATGTTGTTTGTTACATTTTGTGTCAGGGTGGATGCAAATTATTCACTGTCCCGTGTTTACAGCGCTTTGATTATTGATTAGGTTGTTATCACATGTACAATGGCTGACACTGGTTGTTTACCTACATGTACATCGAATGATTATTTCCGGTATGTAAATTTGAATCTTACGACAGATTCCGGCCAACGGCGAACGCGTTTCCGTTGGTTTCCGTAGCAATCCATGTTTCTATGTTTTCGACACAAACAACCATTTACTAACCGTACTGTTTAGTGTTAAATAAGTGTTAAGGTACATAGATTCCAATTCTGAAGTCAGTTTGAAACGCAAAGTTTGCCAAAATTTGCGCAGCATACATCTTTAACTGTCCAATTTAAATGGAAGGTGGTAGGAATAGTTTCATGGCGCCACTATCAAACTCGCTAAGGCCGTGCTGTTACATGTATCTGGAAACAAATGACCGCTACTGGCGGGGCTAAATTTCCTTATATGACTGTAGGGAAAACTTTAAAAAAATATTTTTCTCCAAAAGCGATTGTCCAATCTGAATGATATTCGGTAGGAGTAGTCCTCTGGTGACCATATTGAGAATTAACCATGGCTATATAATAGAATAATCTTCAATTGAAAAATGTAAAACTGCTATGGCTAAATTTTCTTCTTTTTCTGGCAATGGATGCGACTAGTTTTCTCTACCTTGTTCTACAATTTGCAGATGAGCGATAATGACCATCATGACCCTCTTGTTAAGACTAACTCCTTTATTGTTTCATATTACCCATTGGTGTGACCACTTTTTAGAATCGTCTTTCGTATAGGAACAAAATTTAATGTTCTAATTATCACAATGGTTTCAACAGGTGACATTTACAGAGGCGTCAAAAGAAGTCAATATGAGGGAATGGGTTAAGACAGATTGTACTGTATATAAGTCAAAGTGACAAAGTGACTAACACTAAGAATTATGTACGGGCGACTTTTTACGACCTCCGCACAAGCGCTTAACGCCAGTTGTTTTGAGTTACATAAGTTCTGAATGTAATAGATCCTTCGAAAGCAAAAGCAGCAATGCAAAACGTAAAAAATGCAGACTCGGCTTTTATTGAGTCTGTTCATGAGCAGCTATTGGAAGTGAAACACTACTCACGTCCCCTAGCCGGCTAAAGGTATTCACTTTTCTCATCTAATTAACGAAGGACATGCATCTATAAGACCGTTGAGAATGGAGTACGGTCTCCACGTAAGCACTTAACCCTTCGCTTGCTATTCACGTCAATATACCTTCCTGTAAATAGTGAAGACCCAGATGAGACAGCTCCTGCAAGAGCTGTCTCATCAGGGTCTGCACTATTTACAAGTTGATTGTGCAACCAGTGCACTCTACAGCAGTGATTTCACAGCAAACTACTTGTACACAGTGAAGATATATGTAATTATACAACAGGGCATGGGTAAAGTAGGAGAAATGTATTTTAAAATTCAGCAAGCGAAGGGTTAATACATACACACGAAGTCATTGCTAAGCGTTTACCTAATAAATAAAATAAAGACATCATGCATATAAATTAGATAAATGTTCATACTTGCATATAAGCAAAAAGAAAAAAAATTCGGGTCATAGCAGACACTGTAGAATCACAGATGTATTATCCCGTACGCAAACAGGGCAGACCCTAATCAGACAGCTCTTACAGGACATACCCTGATCAGTCAGTTCTTACAGGACATACCCTGATCAGACAGCTCTTACAGGACAGACCCTGATCAGACAGCTCTTACAGGACATACTTTGATCAGTCAGCTCTTATACAGGACAGACCCTGATCAGACAGCTCTTACAGGACATACTTTGACCAGTCAGCTCTTATACAGGACAGACCCTGATCAGACAGCTCTTATATAGGACAGACCCTGATCAGACAGCTCTTATACAGGACAGACCCTGATCAGTCAGCTCTTATACAGGACAGACCCTGATCAGTCAGCTCTTACAGGACAGACCCTGATCAGACAGCTCTTATACAGGACAGACCCTGATCAGATAGCTCTTAAAGGACAGACCCTGATCAGACAGCTCTTACAGGACAGAACCTGATCAGACAGCTCTTATACAGGACATATCCTGATCAGACAGCTCTTACATGACAGATCCTGATCAGACAGCTCTTACAGGACAGACCCTGACCAGACAGCTCTTACAGGACAGACCCTGATCAGACAGCTCTTGCAGGATAGACCAGCTCTTACAGGACAGACCCTGATCAGACAGCTCTAACAGGACAGACCCTGATCAGACAGCTCTTACAGGACAGACCCTGATCAGACAGCTCTTACAGGACAGACCCTGATCAGACAGCTCTTACAGGACAGACCCTGATCAGACAGCTCTTACAGGACAGACCCTGGCCAGACAGCATACGATTGTGTCTGTACCGAGTCAAGGGTTATGCATCGATCGTGTGTTGCACGATTGGAGAATTTCGTTTGTGTTGTAATGTCTTTGTTTTGTCTACAGTGAAGTCAATTATATACCAAATTGGAGGAAAGATTGTTCCTTCTCTCTGCAAATGTTTTTGAAACGGGCTGTACAATGATTATGAAACGACTGATTGCAGAAAAGTAAACTTAGGGCGAACGTGTTAACTCGTATAGATGTAATATATATATTCTAAATGACACGTCAAGGGATGTAAATGCACCTTCTGTCCTTTCTGCATTCACCATAGCATTTGACTGTTAAGTACAGTGAAATCTCTTTAATCCGGAATTCTAGTAGTGAAGAATTTAGGTACTTTTAGAAAGGCGACTGCTTAATGCTGGGTGAAAGTCATGCAGAAAGCTCCTAGAGGAGCTTTCTGCATGACTTTCACCCTGCATTAAGCCGTCACCTGCCTCCAATACCGGTATTTATACTAAATGTAACGTCCGGTTTAGAGAGGTCTTACTGTAATCCTTGTTATGATATTGATCACACATACAATAGAATATGCATTTAGCCACCACATAATGAGCACACGTGTGGTCTATAATAGCAAGGGATTGCCTAATGCAGGACAAACTCAAAAGTAGTGCAGTAAGTTCCTACACGAGCTTTTCTACGTAACTTCAGCAATGCATTAAGCAACCACCTGTCTTAAAACTCAGAACTATACTTATTTGGGAAGGTTTTACTTTACCTGAGCAGTATTGCCAATTAGTTGAAATTAAATTTGCATAGACAAGTGCTATAGTTAAAATGTGCGTATTCAATCACTAAAATCGTCGTTTCTCCACCAAACCCTATGTTGTGGCCGCGACATGGGGTTAGTGGAAGAAATAATGGAGCAATTCTTTAAATGTTTTAATCTACATATCTTAGCTATTCTTCTGATAGTCTTTAATTTTGCAAAAGCTTAAAATTGATTGTTTATAGCTTTGCCTAAGTTTAAAGTTGTTTGTTTGTTGAAAATAAATGTACTCCGAATTACCCTGCTTCAACGACACACGAATTCCAATTTCCCGTTTAGAATAATCCTGCAAATTAGCTGGCGGGTCAGTGATACACCGTGTAAACAATATGGATACAGGAGAGTTACATACTATTTATCGTTTTGCACTCTGTGTGTAGTTTTGAAGAGACATGGAAGAAATAATTAAACATTTCATCAGAGGTCCAGATAAGGTGCGTAAATTTAAACATTTTCTACAATAACTCTTTTTTTTCTCCACCAAACCCTATACTTTGACCCCTTTTTAGAATCGTCAGAGACGATTCCACTCTTTACCCTATACTGTGACCACTCTTTAGAATAGTCTATTCGAGGCGATTCTAAAGAGTGGTCACAGTATAGGGTTTGATGTAGAAATGACGAATATAGTATTTGGGTACACACTATTATCTGTAGCTGTGGGGGAATTGTAGCGGACGACAATGTTTGAAGATAACAAATTTTTTAATGATCAGGCAAAGAGTCCAGCTGTGGGTGTAGCCTGATGACTAGAAATTGCCAATACTTGTTCATACATGGCGTCCTCCTTGGAGAGTTTGGAAGACTCGTGTTACAACCAATTAGATAAATTAGCAGCCATTCTTGGCAAGATAGATTTAGGATACACAGAGACACTTGGCATACTACACTACATGTACATGGATGAAAACTGAACTGGTTCATGTATATTTGACCCGTTACTGGAATTATAACTTAACCCTTTCCTTGATCAATAATCATCCAAGAAATAATAACTTCGCGAATATTTATTAGCTGAACTTTTATAATGCAAACTTTTCAAGGAAATGCTGTGCTTTTATAAAAGCTGTATAGAATCGTATCTACATGTAAAAGTATCATGTCATAAGCAAACAGAGCAGACCCTGATCAGACGGCTCTTCTAATCTGTTTGCAAATGCGTTCAAATGCGTATATATGAAGGAACGGGTTAAAATACATTCATGTTGACGCTTGTTCGAACAGATTATATCTGTAGGGACTGTCTCATCAAGATCAGCTTTGTTTTCTCAAATAATGTTATAGTGTTAGTTCTACACTGTCTTCCATGGCAACATTCCATTGTGCCATTGTCATCATGTACTTAGAATTTTTAAAAAAAATATATTAATACACTCAATCAGAGGTCCAGATAAGAAGCGTAAATTAAAACATTTTCAAGAATAACTTCTTTATTTCTCTACCAAACCCTATACTGTGACCACTCGTTAGAATCGTCTCTTCGAGGCGATTCTAAAGAGTGGTCACAGTATAGGGTTTGGTGGAGAAATGGTGATTTTAGTATTTGGGCACGCACCTTTATCTGTTGCTCTGTTCTAGAGTTATTATGGTTCTTATACCCTATTATAACGTCTTTATTTCTCCTACAAATCCTATGTTGTGACCACTCTTTAGAATCGTCTCGAAGAGACGATTCTAAAGAGTGGTCACAACATACGATTTTGTCCGAGAAGCTTTAGCTATTACTCTGTTTCAGTTGACATCTATAGGGTAACATTGCAAAATATTTCCACTAATTCTGTATGATTTATACATCTTTGCCTGGAAACAATGATTTACTACCTCGTCTGAAAGACATTTGTCAGGCTATAGGAAAAGCAAGAACCTCATAAATATGCATGCCGTGCATCGGTGGTTAGCAAGAGGCGAGGAAATGGTTGGGGTCTAATTACGCACCAGCCCGCTGTGCAAAATTTCGTTTGCAAAATTAATGTTAACTCTTATCCCTCTGTACTTTGTGCAATATGACTACTTTCGATTCGAACAATCGTTTGAGAAATTGTAGACCGAGTGTCAAACAGCTTGGATCCAGATTAGACGCCGAGATACTCGGCGTCTCATCTGGATCTAAGCTGTTTGCGAATGCCAGTCAAGTTGCGAATTTTCCAAATACAATCAGATTGCCAAACAAATCAAACAAAGATGAGACTCCAAATAACTCGGATTCTCATCTGGATCCAAACTGTTTATAAAAAAGTATCAAGTCAGACTTCGCGTATTTTATACTGAGAGAGAGAAAAAGAGAACATTATAGTCCAGCAATAGCTACTATTTCTAAGATTAGCTAAGAATGTCTTTAGTAGTTACATTAAATTAATGTGTGAATTCCAGAGAAGAACAGGTTATCTTCAACACGTATTCCATGCACTTTGTAGTTTGTTTGTACAGTATGAGTGTATGTTGGCCTATGTTTTTCTAGTTTTAACCTTTTGCTACATATATACATGTACGGAGTTAACAGAGTAGATAAAGATCACAAGTTCCTATAGGAGCCTTCTCTGTCTGTTTATGAAACAAGAATGGCAAATTTGTGGCTAATGGTTTATTTCTCCACTAAGCCCTATAATGTGACCACTCTTTAGAATCGTCTCTTCGGGACGATTCTAAAGAGTGGTCAAACCATAGGGTTTAGTGCAGAAATGATGATTTTGCATGAACTGCATGTACATCATGACGGTCAACTACGTGTCACGGTAGAGAGTGATTTACAATGGGACAAGCCAGCAGCCTGTAACAGCCGGTCAATAGCTTTGTGCTATTAATTAAAGACCAATTGCAACTGTTATACAATTTAGATGCAGAATTCCAGTAGATAATTGAACAGTGATGCAACCCACCGGTGCATGATGCGTGATACATTAAATGGTGACGATTCTGATCTCAACAAACACACGTACGACGTTGTGCAAACCATTGTTTCTACAGTAGAACGTGTCTTAAGCGGTCATTCATTTATTGAACATAGGATTCTTAAAAAGTAGGCGGTTGCTTAATGCACGGCAAAAGTTATGCCGAAAGCTCCTTTGGGAGCGTTCGGCATTACTTTTGACCTGCATTAAGCTACCACATGCATTATAATTATGTCCAAAATTAGAGCTCTTTCTGATGATCGCCTACATGTATGACAGGTTCTAGCTGAATCTGTTATAACATTTGCAACTAAATTTGGTACAGATAATAGATGATTAAAAATTATTACACAACCGAAATAATGTGTTACAACAGTGTTCCGCAAATCCTGAGATATACCTATATGCCACAGTGTGGCATGCGGACATTGGAAATATAACGAGTTTAGTGACTCTTAATTGAAGTGGGACTAGCGTAAAGATTGGGAGATGGGTATACTTTGGTCTCATCACTATCTTATTCCTAAGCTGGAATCAATGTAAGTATGTACTTTAGTATATGTCTGTCTGAAAATACATCAAACTCTCTGTAGAACAGCAACTAAAATGTATGTTTGCCTTCAACTCTTTGCACGCTAGCGGCGAAACCGTGATTACTGATGCGAACAGTTTGGAGCCAGATGGAACGCTGCATAATGAAAGAAAGTTATCTTAGTATTGAAGCAGACGACAATTGTTGCAAACGGAAAATTACTGAGCATGCAAAGAGTTAACCCTTGCTCTCATATCTAAGACGAGTTTTCACGCATCTATAAACATAGTAGACCCAGATCAGACGGCTCCTATGGGAGCAGTCTGATCAGGGTTTGCTCTGTTTGCTAATAGAATTCGATAGTTCTGTTTCTATACTTTCTAAAATGACTATAATGTTCTACCTTCCACATTTCATTATAACTATTTTGTTCATGAATATTCAGTAGGTATTGTAATTTGTAAGAAACATAGAACAGGAAGTTAAGATGATAGAACATCCCTTTGAATGTCAAACAATCAAAGTGGAACGACATGTCACTGTTCAATAATATAGAGATCAATCAGTTCAGAAAGGGATTGAGTTAGCAAGGCGAGTTTGGATGACAAGCAGTGCAGACCCTGTTCAGAGGACCCCTCTGGGAAATCTGATCGGTGTCTACACAATTTGCAAATTCCATTACAGTCGTTTCCTGCATTAAAAAAAGCCAATCACAGCGGTTACTATAACGAATAAAACTAGCTGTCTACTTAGTATAGAACGAATGCTGAAAACTCACATCTTTCTGCATACCTTTCGTCCTGTATAAAAACCACCGACCCTCATAATTATTACCTTTTTAAATGGTCGTAGGAGAGAGATTTACAGTAAAACCACTCTAAACCAAACGTTAAATTTAGTATAAATGTCGGTTTTGGAGACAGGTGACATCTTAATGCAGGATGAAATGCATGCAGAAAGCTCCTAGGAGCATGACGTTCACCCTGCATTAAGCAGCTACCTGCCTAAAAGTATTTAAATTCTTAGATCTACTAGAATTCCGGTTTAGAGGGGTTTTACTGTACTACATAAAAGTAAGAGACTTAAAGCGAGTGCATTTGCTAATACGACACCATGCTGCTGTTGCCAACATACAGTAAGACCTTTCTAAACCGGACTTTCAAAACATTATCGCTATCAGTCTGTATGACAGGCAACATCCTAATGTAGGGTGAAAACCATGCAGAAAGCTTCTTTTGGAGCTTTCTGCATGGTTTTTACCCTACGTTAGGATGTTTCACCATGCGCTCGACAGTCCCCTGCTTAAAACGTTTTAACCCTTTGAATGCAGGGCAATGAATGTACTGTAATCTGCAAACAGTGTTGATCCAGATAAGAGGGGTTCTAGAGGAGCCATGTGATCAGGGTCTACACTGTTTGCCATTGAAAATCCTCTCGCAAAGTTTACCCTTTCATACTGTACGGACTCTACCAATAAACAATATTGGACTATTCCACTGTGTAAATTCAGCGTTGAAAGGGTTAAACTTTTCTGTTATAACCCTTTCCTCCATAAATACGCCTTTCTACGCCTCTGTGAAAGTCACATGTTTAAACCATTGTGATAAATAGTGATAAACCATTGTGATAATATTTATCACAATGGTTTCAAATTACAAGATTCTAAAACATTCGTTTTCTCTAGTTAATGCTCCTTTTCGGTAGATTTATTCAAAGAGGTTGGGTCTAAAAATAGCATATGAGGGAATGAGCTAACCCTTTACTCCATAAATACGTCTTTCTACGCCTTTGCAAACAGATTAGACCCAGACCAGCGGTTTGAGACGTTTGATCAGAGTACATGTATGCTGTTTGCTGATGACATACATGTATTATAGACTCTACAGTTTCTATTGTGGCCTAAAATTCACGTGTCCATGTGACATTATAAAAATTAATCTAATCAATATCCATAATGGCATTATTTCTTAACTCTTTCCTCCATAGGCTAATGTTAGACCCAACCTCTTTGAATGAATCTACCCAAAAGGAGCATTTCATAGAGAAAAGTAAAATTTTAGAATTTTGTTGTTTGAAACCATTGTGATAAATAGAGCATTTGCTCCTATAGGAGCAAATGCTCTATTTATCACAATGGTTTCAATAAGTGGTTATTATAGGGGCGTAGAAATGCGTATTTATGGAGGAAAGAGTTAATCCAATAGTCATGTGGAGTAAAGGGTTAAAATTCCGAAGTATTGAGATTTTACTCAACAATAAAACCAGAATAATTTGATCAGGCGTAATTAGCCCTGAAACGTGGAGCATCCATCCAGTAAGATTGGTATAAATTATTTAGTTAGAAGAAAAAAAACACTCATTGATTGGGAGTAGTGATATCATGATCAGAGGAAACAATGGAAGAATTTTACTAACACTTGTACTGTGTTCTCTTTATCTATAGAACAAATGAGGTATGTAATATACATCGAAGACTTCATGCTTCATTCAGGGTCCATGCTTATAAAACTTTTAGTTGAGTCTGAGTTCGTTCTCAAGTTTTTGATTGGTCAGATTTGAGCCTTTGACTCAAATCTGACCAATCAAAAGCTTGAGAACTCAAATCTGACCAATCAAAAGCTTGAGAACAAACTCAGACTCAACTAAAAAGCTTTATAAGCATGGACCCAGGTGTTTGATAAAGAACTCATACCCATACTCTGATGGTTTATAAACTCTGGGCTTGTGTGATAAACATGTTTATTTGTCATCATTGTTGACAAAACATTTCAACGTTCTTTAACCCTTTATTCCATGGATATTAATTTTATTTAAGAAATGAGGACATAATGAATATTAATTACATGTAGATAAACTTTTTGTAATGCCATATTAAAACATGCCAATGCTTACACCCAGCATTAAGTGCCTGAAAGTATTTAAATTCTTCTCTACTAGAATTATGGTCTAGAGGGGGCTTACTGTACTGGGCTATGCCTCTCATATACGGAGATTAATACAGGATTGATTGTTTATTATTGTTCGCCGGTCTATTTAAGTGTTTGTTTATCTCATGGGTGATTCACAGTGATACAGATCTATCAAACTCCCAGTGAGTTTAAGTAGACTATCTCTAATTAAGAATACGTCAATTAAACCGTAGGTGTTTCCGTTCAGAAGAGAAATAACTGTCAACTTTGTCTGAACTCGGCATGTCCTGCGAGAATTCTTTGAGTTATTTAATGCTCTGTTCTAGTCTCCATGGTCTGTGTGAGAAATCAGTAATACAATAAAACATGTGTAAGTGGCCTAGTTACTGATAAAACCTCTACCCAGAGCAACAATGGCATAGAGCAACAGATAAATGTGCGTACACAAATACTAAAATCGTAATTTCTCCACAATACCCTATGTTGTGACCACTCTTTAGAATCGTCTCTTCGAGACGATTCTAAAGAGTGGTCACAACATAGGTTTTGGCGGAGAAATAAAGAAGTAATTGTGGAACATGTTTTAATTTACGCATCTTATCTGGAGCTCTGCCTGCCTCGTGAATATTCATGCAAGAATAAATAACATCATGCGTATTGATTTGCAGATATTTTATACTGGCACATGAATTGTAGCGTTATATGTACATGTATATAATTCAGAGCAGACGCTGATCAGATGGCTCCTACAGGAGCCATCTGATATGAGTCTACTCTGTTTGCAACTGTGTTGAAAGGCGTAACTATGAAGTAAAGACTTAAACACAGTAGTATAAAACCCTGGATTTAACCTAAGTTAACACACCACATTGAAACAAACTAATGTCGGCTCAATTTTGGACTTATTGTGCAATATTGACTATTTCCGATTCGATCAAACTGTTGAGGATTCAAACAATTTAGATTCTGATTAGATGAGATGTTTAATCTGGATCCAAACTGATTGCAATGTCAGTCCGGTCGCGCTTCACGGGATGAGGGCTAAGATGTTGATCGTATTGTTTAAAATAACAACTTAGCCCCTCCCCACTGTAATTCGAATCCCGACTTTGCATTTGTCTTTCCACCTGACTTGCAGTAGGTCGGTGGTAGTATCCTACCCGGGCGTTCTTCTGTGTACGAATACAATGTCCCATACATAGACAAACCTCTGGGTTTTTTCCTCCACTTGTAATTAGCTGGACTTCGCGATATGACTGCAATACAGTTAATGCCACGTAGAATTCCCGCATATTGACGCCTTTTGACGCTACTGTAAAGGTCACTTTGTGAAACCATTGTGATAAATAGATCTATTTATCACAATGGTTTTAAAACTACACAATTCTGAACATTTTCCTTTCTCTAGTAAATGCTCCTTTTAATTTGGTAGACTGAATAAAAAAGGTTGTATCTAAAAATAGCCTATGCGGGAATGGGTTAAAACAATAACATTAGCTATACCAAGAGACCCAGAGACACCATACAGAGCTGTAGCCCGGACAAAAGTATGCAAGAGAAATTAAAAAGTACAAAATATTTCTAAAGGAAGGCCTAATGCTAGAGACTTCAGAGGTCAAGGTAAGATGCGTAAATTTAAACATGTTCAAGAATAACTTCTTTATTTCTCTGCCAAACTCTATACTGTGACCACTCTTTAGAATCGTCTCGAAGAGACGATTCTAAAGAGTGGTCACTGTATAGGGTTTGGTGGAGAAATGACGATTGTAGTATTGGGGTACACACCTTTATCTGTTGCTTTGTAGAGTTATTGTGGTTCTTATACCCTATATCTACTGATTAAGGTGCATGGCTACAATGGAAATTCCAAAGTCTATTGTTTCGTTTATAAAATAGATGATAACTTGATGCAGGCCTACATTCAACAATCATCTGCCAAATTGTTCCTTTACTCCATATTCACATACGCCTTTCTGAGCATTTGCAAATAGAGCAGACACAGATCAGACGGTTCCTACAGGAGCCGTCTGATCAGGGTCACCTCTGTTTGCTTATAGAATTATATATAACATCGATCTCCATGGTTTCTGCTTTTGCAAAACAAATCTATCTATCATTTCTTTCACTAATATTATATGGAGTAAAGGGTTAAATATAAACACTGTTATAAATTAAAAGGTTGTTAAAGACGTCGTACCGTAGTAACCTTCAGACATCTCAGATATTTCAGGGAATGAAAAGGTATATATTATTTTGCTTCCAACTGCGAATCTTGATGGGATCTAAGCAAACAGTATTGATCCAGATGGACGAGACGCCGAGTAACTTAGCCCCTCATCAAGATTCTACCCGACTGATTATATTTTTGAAAGCAGAAAAAAATAAAAAATGAAAATTGTACCATATACATGTAACAAAGTGAAACGGCGGTTGTAACAATGTCTTAACCCTTTCGGCGCCAAATTTCTATTTGTCGTCTGCAATCCAAATTTTGTTAAACCATTCGGTACAATAAGGAAATGAGATAATTAAATGTAATTTTCAAAAGAATAAAGCACATAATATATAGAAATAGAGAACGAGACAAAAAGTGAAGTCCTTGATCAGACGCCGCCTTGAAAGGCGGCGTCTGATCTGGGACTGCACTATTTGTCGTGGTGCATTTATGCGTATTCGGCGGTGAAAGGGTTAATTAAAGTAATACCGTCTGCAAAACGCTTCATCTACTTTTTATATGTATATATAGTTCAATGTTCTTACACCTGTCTCACCTGGATCCAAGCTGTCTGTATAGGTAATCACAAATTCGCAAATGGCAGCCAAAGAGGGAGCTCTTCTTATACTAAGAACATCTTGACTGTCATTTGCAAACAGCTTGGATCCATATGTAAACCGGCGTCTCATCAGGATCAGCGCCGTTTGACACCCAATCAATAGTGTCTTAACTCTTTCGGTGCCAATGTCACATCTGTGATTACCTATGCAAACAGTCTGGATCCAGATGAGACGCCGAGTAACTCGGCGTCTCATCAGGATCCAAACTATTTGTTACGGTGACTGTTTTTGAAACAAAAACGAAGGAAATTAAAAACAAAAATGAAAATTGTAGCAGACGACAAAGTTTGCAGTCGACAATAATGGCAGCGAAAGATTTAAAAGCTTGAACAATTCCGGTGTAATTGAGAACAGACGAAAGTTTGAGCCGACATTTTTGTTTTCAGCATGAGAAGTGTTAACGGGTGTGTCAGTACTGCCACATTATAGCATAATATCTACCTGTTTCCAGGAATAACCTCTACAAGAGCAATGTAAAACACAAAACAAAACAGAACACAGAAACGCTGCACACTTGTGTAATAATCAGATATGCAATCACAAAACGCACGTCTGAATTATATATGGATCGATTTAACACGAAACAGGGTATATCTAGCAACGAATGACTCATCAGGTTTTCCGAGATATTCCAAGTAATCTAACTTTCACTTTCGACGTTGCAGAGCCTGGATATACTGACAAGTGCTTTGAAAATGTTTAAAAGGATTAGTAAAAAGCTGTAAGTAATTTTCTTTACTCATACACTTACGGCATGGCATGTCTTGCAGACACGGTACTGTAGAATGATAATTTCTTTACTTTTGTGCTCAAATTAGCATGTGTCTTTCTTAAAACCCTGAACGATCCTAATGACGAAGGTCAAGGTCATCTATAATATTTACGCTCCATTTCACATTGTCTCTGTATAATCTTCGTTTGACAATTCGTAGACATTGTGTCATATTCAATATAAAAAACAAGCATTTCAAGGTTCTGTATGATAAGATGATCAAAACTAATATTGACAATCTGTCATAGCAGATGCTGATGATGTCTAGACACGAGTGCTTAAGAACATACTATCTATAATTAGGATTACAATTCCCACAGGGACATGTCTAACGCATGGACACTTCTTAACCCTTTCCTTCATGTAAACGTGTTTTCACACAGATGCAAACAGAGTAGACCCAGATCAGACGGCTCCTATTAGGAGCTGTCTGATCAGGGTCTGCTCTGTTTGCATATGGAATTTGAAAAATCTGTTTCTTTACTTTCTAAAATGGCTACAATATTCCACCTTCCATATTTCAACTTAACTATGTTTTCCATGAATATTCAGCAGGTACTGACATTTGGAATAAACACAGAACAGGGCAAGGGCTAACCATTACCTCTTTGTATAAAGTCATGTCTGATCCAATATGAATCTATTCAATGTCAACTGATTCCGATTTTGAGCCCGATTTTGAGAAACTATTGACCAAGACTTAGTGTCATGACACAAGCTTTTGAGATACTATTGACCCAGACTTAGTGTCATGACACAAACTTTTTGAGAAACTATTGACCAAGACTTAGTGTCATGACACAATATTTTGAGAAACGATTGACCAAGACTTAGTGTCATGACACAAGCTTTTGAGAAACTATTGACCAAGACTTAGTGTCATGACACAAGATTTTGAGATACTATTGACCAAGTGTCAAACAGCTTGGATCCTTAAGAGACGCAAAGTTACTCGGCGTCTCATCTGGGTCCAATCTGTTCGATCATGTGACGTAGGTCGTTGTAAGCAAGATAGAGATAAAAGTGATTATGAATAGTTTTGTAAAGCAGCATTGGTAAGAAAAATATTATATTTAACAAATTGTCAAGAACAGCCCTTCTCATTTTCTCTCCATCAAACCGTCTGTAGTATCCACTCTTTTGAATCTCTCGAAACGATTCTAAAACGGAGTCCCTCCATAGGGGTTTGATGGAGAAGTGACGACGATAGAATTAAAAATACGCCTCTTAATCTATAGTTCTGGTTGTAGCTTACACTGGAGTAGCTTCAATGAGCTCTTTTCTAGAGTATATAGAGAGGATAATATTGTATGTAATTGAAGTCATCTCATGATCTACCATACAATATCTATAGCCCGTTCATACATATCTGAGAGGTTCCGTTGCTATCATCTATTGTGTTCATTATCACATTGGTTGCAGAATGTACTTCTGTTTGGAATAAAGCAACTATAGTATAACCTCTCTTAACCGGAATTCTACTAGATAAGAATTTAGATACTTTTAGGCAGGTGGCTGCTTAATGCAGGGTGAAAGTCATGCAGAAAGCTCCTCTAGGAGCTTTCTGCATGACTTTCACCCTGCATTAAGCTGCCACCTGTCTCCAAGACCGATATTCATACTAAATTTAACGGCCGGTTAAGAGAGGTTTTACTGTATAAGTTGTATACATATCTGACCTTTATGGCAATACACCAGAACCTGTCCTAAGCGGCTATAAAGGGTCTTATTATGGGCCTGTAAGGCAGATGGTAGCTTAATGAAGGTCAAACGTAATGTAGAAAGCTCATTTAGGAACTTTCTGCATTGCGTTTGCCCTGTATTAAGCAACCACCTTTTTAGACATATATGTTTAATAAATGAAAGGTCGATTTAAACGGGTTCTACTGAATGTCGTATATAACTCTGATCTACTGGCTAATATGTAGCATCTATCTAAAATATATGTCAACAGAACAAACCTTTGCAAAGCCTGTTTAAACAAATTTACCCCTGTTCCTTTGCCTGTCTCTATGCCTATATTTGTATCTTTCTTTCTGGCACAATAGTATCAACTGGTCATTATACTAGTGCATATGGGATAGTATTGCTTTCATATGTAAAGTAAATGGTATCAGATTGAAATACTACCTGAATCAACCTTAACCATGAAAATTAAAATATCGTTTTGCAAGAGGTTTTCCAAATCAAATTTTATAGTGCACTACTCTTCCATTTGTTTAAAAATGAAAAGCACAACATACAGTATTGACATGATCTGTGTACGTTCCAAGTGTATGGAAAACAATTGCTCTTACAATTTCTTACAGTTGTTGAGCACCTGAAATGGACAAACCATTGACAAGACAGAATAGGTATCTCAAAACCATATTCCCGACATGACTTGTAATTTACGAACCATTTAAAGATAGGTATATCAAAGTCATGTTCAGTCATAGCTAAATCACCTGCATAGCCAAGAAATGTACAATACCAATGGTCTGCAATGAACGTATCATTGGCAACTAGATATATCGAAATCAAACATATTGTCAGCATATACAACCCATTGGGAAATGCACATCTCCAAAACATACTCATGACTTGTACTGGAAGAACTGTTAACAACTAAGGTATCTCTAAATTATATATATGGCTAACTCACTAATAAACAATCTTAGACAACAAAGGCATAATATACCTGGATTACAATGCACAAACTAGTGGCAACGTAGACATATCGCAACCATATTCATGGCATGGAATGGAGATACCGATGAAATACATATGTATCTCCTGGCCACGTGTATTGTCTGTAATTGACAAAATTAATAACGTGGGCATCTAAACTAGTAATGTATCGACTATTTAAAATAAGGAGTATATCCATGTCACATTCAATCATCAATGCACAAGCCACAAAACAAAATTTCATACTCATCGCCAGTATTAAACAAAGTATTTGCAAAATAGGCATTTCATAATCATACTGGTTGTCTGCAATGGACAACTCATTGATAACACAGGTCATAGTCACGCCATGCAGTTGGCATACAGTTAGCAATATAGATATCCCCAGGTCATAGCCATGGCATGGTAATGATAAACCATAGGCGACTAGACAACATATTTATCACATAGCATATTTGCTTTATATAATATTCCTATCCCGCGATGGCCAAGTTATAGAAAACATAAGTATCTCCGAGACATAATCAAGACATGCAAAGAACAAATATACTATTTAACATTTTCAACTCGGAACACACGCACATACACTGTTATTTACAAACAGTGTATGCCCAGATCAGAGGGCTTCAAGAGGAGCCCTCTGGTCAGGGTCTGTATTGTTTGTCATTCAAGTTATTCTAGAATGTTTAAGCCTTTCATACTGAGTGGAATCTATAGGTAAACACTGTAAGGCTCTTCCACTTTAACCCTTTCTCTCATAGGCTATTTTTAGATCCAACTACTTTAAATAAATCTACCGAAAAGGAGCATTACTTAGAGAAAAGGAAATGTTTAGAATTTTGTAGTTTGAAACCATCGTGATAAATAGAGCATTTGCTCCTATAGGAGCAAATGCTCTATTTATCACAATGGTTTCACTAGGTGATTTTTACAGAGGCGTAGAAAGGCGTATTTATGGTGGAAAGGGTTAAGTATTCAGGGTTGAAAGGGTTAAACAATGTCCCAATACTATTTGGGAATTTACACTCGTATATACTTATTCTTCCGCAACTTCATTTACTGAAATGCTGATACCTTTATTAACCTATCGCCTAGTATTTTAGAATCTCGTATTGCTTGTAAGTAATTTCTTAATACGTTTACTGGTCGTCTATGGGCGGAATGAAGGATGGAATCGGTTTTCTAACTGCTATTCTCAGCCGCAGACCTATCATTATATCTGCGTGTCGCAACATTCTAAGACTCACTAATTTCAGGGTTGTCTGACTTGATGAAAGTTGCCCCATTGTTTTAATATGTCAATGCGTCGGGTTTTTATAATGAGATTACGAAAAGATAATATATGTACATGTGGGGAAATAAGAAACAGTCCAGTGGATATAAAAATAATCTTCTTACATGTATCTTATGAATATTCATGCGAGATATGCTGACTTTATTAAAAAATATATATATAATAAAGCAACGTAGTCTCGCTAATTCTGTCAAAGCATGTGCTTGCTTGGTGTAGGACAAAAACCATGCAGAAAGCATTCTGCATAAATTCTGTCCTGCATTGCTACCGACTGTCTAAAAATATCAGAATTATACAGTAAAATCTCTCTATAACGGCCACTAAATTGTGTTAATTAGTTTGTATTTAGGGTGGGTGGCTGCTTAAAGCAATGTGAAAGTAAAACAGAACGCTCCTATAGGAGCGTTCTGTTTTACATTCACCTTGCTTTAAGCAGCCACCTGCATATAACACAAAATACTTGATATAATTTAGTGGCCGTTATAGAGAGGTTTTACTGTACTTCTTTTGAGTGGTCGTATTAGCGAGACTTTTCTGTGGCATATGAGCAATAACATCTTGGACATAACAATAATTATGCAATCATTCATATTATAATTGCCCTTAAAGTGCAAGTAGATAAATAGATAGATAGATTTATTTAGCATCTAAATTTGCATACAATTTACAAAATATTAATACATAAAAATGACATATTTAAAAATATGGTACAATAAAAATTGTAATGATTTCCATATAAACATTTAACTCTTTTGGCGCCTAATTTAAAAGTGTCGTCTGAAATAATAATTTCATATTAAATATAATTCTAAACTAAATAATAAAGGTATATTAGTAAAACATTTGTTTTTTGAAAACCTGTATGCTTGGGCTAAAACAATACAGAAAACAGTGAAGTCCCAGGTCAGATGCAGCCTTGAAAAGGCGGCATCTGACCTGGAACTGCACTGTTTTCAATGGTGCCAACAGGCGACATTGTCGCCGAAAGAGTTAAATATTACATAGAAGCAATTTTTAATCAGTTATAATGAAACATAGCAGACCTTGTAGAAGCTGACGGATCTGGATACACTCTGTCCCCAACGGCTAACCCTCTACTCCATAGATACGCATTTGAATGACTTTGCAAACATATTAAAGATAGATAGACCAGATAGCTCCAAGATGAACTGTCTGATCAGGGTATGTTCTGTTTAGTTTAAACATATTTTATTTCAATAAATATTGAAAGGGGGTTGGGCCACAAGTTCTTCCAACATTAGTTACGGCCCTTCCCCTACAATTTTAACATTGCAATTGAGTATTTAGCAATATGGCTATATATACACTATAACATACACAAAAAAGGACAGGAGGAAAAAGTAGAAGAAGCAGAAGATGATGATTAAAGAAGAAGGAGAATATGACTAAATGTTCACAACATATCAAGAAGAAAAGACAAAGAATATGTATGAAGGTCTAATAGTACTAGGTACTGTTAACTGAAGTTTGGCAATTAAGTGGTCAGGCTAAAGTGACTGTTCTGTTTGCTTATGGTATCTTATAAATTTGATCCAACAGTTTTGATATAGGCTAAACATTCCTGGAAAGTGTTTCATTATACAAAATAAAATTGATAAATATTCATTAGGATACAGTAAAACCTCTCTATAACAGCCACTAAATTACATCAAGTATTTTGTGTTAAAAGGCAGGTGGCTGCTTGAAGCAAGGTGAAATTAAAACAGGAGCGTTCTGGTTTACTTTCACCTTGCTTTAAGCACCCACCTGCCCTAAATACCAACTAATTAACACAATCTAGTGGCCGTTATAGAGAAGTTTTACTGTAACTGTTTATTAGGTAATGCCCATGGGCTAAGATATCGGGTGCCTAGACGTCGGATCTGGGTATAGGCAATGGAGTTAGACAGATAACCGTGAAATCAGTGTTTCCGTAGGAATGGGAGAGGCCACGTGGTCTTTCTGATGTTTTGATAAAATTGTCTAAATGATGATCAGCATATTGTAAACATATGGAATTATGTTGATTACAAATGTGAACATCAAGAACAAAGTGAAAAACAAATGTCGCTTATATATGCCACATTAACCCTTCGCTTGCTATTCACATCAATATACCTACCTGTAAATAGTGAAGACCCAGATGAGACAGCTCCTGCAGGAGCTGTCTCATCAGGGTCTGCACTATTTACAAGTTGATTGTGCAACCAGTGCACTCCACAGCAGTGATTGCATAGCGAAATAATAATTATACAACAGGACATGGGTAAAGAAGGAGAAATGTATTTTAAAATTCAGCAAGAGAAGGGTTAAACCCTCGCCAGCTAGTAGCTATCTGTGACTAAGTACCGGTATCTCATCAGGATCTATACTGTTTGCTACTAGGCCTACTCGGTCAGTAGGCCAACATGAATATCATTGAGATCCTCCATCGCTCATTATAGGTCATGCGTATTTCCAATTGTTTAAATATAGCTCGAAGCTCAGTCCCAATTCTTGATCAATCTGAATCATTATTCTTGCATAAAACGTGTTGTTGTAGTCCCGCTAGACCATGTATTAACAAGGCGATTCTCGTGCTCACGCGCTGTTGTTGACCGGTTTTAATTATACCTATTCGGGGCCTAAGGTAAACAATGGATGCGAATGCTATAGCGTTTTGGCCTAAGCTAGGTGAACGGTGCGAGTATTTCAGGGGCACCGACAATGATCTGTTTTTAGTGATAGCCATATTGAATGAAATTCCGTATAAACGGTATTTGATACAATCTTGGAATAACGTCAGAAAGAAAACAATGGTCCGAAAACAGCATAAATGTAACGAACGGAAGTGTCAAAGAAGTGTATAATTTTGCTTGTATTTGGAAGAATTAAATTGACGCAGGAAAGCAGACAATGGGTTTTATGCAAGAATAGCGTTAATACACGTTTGATTTCGGGCAATAACATCTGCAGTGTCCCTCGGGCTCGGGCCAACAACAGTCCCTCGGGACACTGCAGATGTTATTGCCCGAAATAAACGTGTATTAACCCTCTATTGAGAACTGTGTATTATCAACATCATTCTCTCATCATGTGTCTTCTAACAATTATACATGAATAATTTTCTTCGCACGGTTACCCACACCCCCATGAAGTTACAACTGTATTAATATTCATGTACTGAACTTACAAATAACAAGGCAATTGGTGGCTCTGATAGAACTGCAGAGTTTGGAATTGTTGGCTGTGACAGAAAATACAACATCATATCTACTCGTATATTATTCCATAAGCAAACAGAGCAGACATTGATCAGACAGTTCCTACAGGAGCCTTCTGATCTGCGTATACTCTGTTTGCAAAGATGCTAAAAGTCGCCTTTATGAGGGGCATGGTTGTGACTACTAACAATAGACCTGTAAATAAGAGGTGTGTTTATCTGCCTAAATCTCTTATTTCTCAACTAATCCCTAAATTCGGAGAGGCGATGCCAATGAAAACGATCACTATACACAGTAAAACCTCTCTATAACGGCCAATTAAATGTGTTAATTAGTTGGTATTTAGGGCAGGTGGCAGCTTAAAGCAAAGTGAAAGTAAAACAGAACGCTCCTATAGGAGTGTTCTGTTTTACTTTCACCTTGCTTTAAGCAGCCACCTGTCTATAACACAAAATACTTCATATAATTAAGTGACCCTTATAGAGAGGGTTTACTGTAGTGTTTTGATTGTGTTTTACATGTATTTGGCTGTCTTGGGAGGTGGGGATTGGTTGCGTTTTATTTGAGGGGGGGGGGGGGTGTATAAAATGCGTTTACAAATCTACTTGTATTTCATAAATACTCTAACATTATGCTAGCATACCAGAGCGAATGGTAAACAGCAAGTTTACATTTCTTTGTAAAACACTTACCACATTGTATTTCAATGAAAACAATATCCTAATTACACAAAATTTAAAAAAAAGAAATATATAGGCTTATAGTGCAAACTCAGATCAAGCGGCCCGTTTTGATCAGGCTCTACACTATGTGCTACTATGTCAGACTAATTTGAAGCAATCCGAAAATTGTCAAATTCACAAACCCTATGGAAAGGGGATATTGAGTGTCCCCCAAATACTTTTGGGTAATATGGTAAACACTCAGACGATATCCGGTGTGTAATTAACCCTTTACTTAATTGAATATTCATGCAAGAAATAATGACATGATTGTCAATTAGATAAAAAAAAACACATTATAATGCCACATGACCATGGCCAGGGCAGGAACTGTAGACTCATATATATAGTATTTCATAAGCAAACGGAGCAGACCCTGATCGGACGGCTCCTACAGGGGCCGTCAGATCTGGATCTACTCGGTTTGCAAATGTGTAGGAAAACGTATTTATGCAGTAAATAGTTAAATATTTGCAAAAGAAACACCTATGTGAAGTGGGTATGTTATTTTCAATTTGCCGTGGGTGTGTGATATCATTGGGTCATTCGCTGCTGGGTAATAAGATTTCTTCAATGTCAAAAATGGTTCGTTCCACCTATAAAACATGTCAAATATAAGACACCTTATTCCCAGTAGGTCGGTAAATACCTTATTCCTACGGGTAATCTTCTTTGTATTAATTGGTCGAGAAAGACCAGTAGATATAACTAAAGATGACGGCTTGTCATAACTTTGGATGAAGGAGTCTTAAAGCCACTAATTATTTCGACGTTTTGGCACACAATGTTGTGGCTATTTGTCTACCAGATAGGGCCTATGGGACATAGTGTCCGAAACACTTTGACTGGTGAGGTATCCATAGTTAACTCGTCAGATCGGTAACTTGCGAATTGGGTTTATTATCTTACTGTGATATATCATTCAACATCAGTAATGTTTGAAAGTGATGAGTATACGATCAACAATATCGAACCCGCTGAGAAGTTTCCAACGGCAGATAAGATAGATACATGCAATTACCCCATTCCCTCATATTGACACCTTTTGCTTATTCATTTCCCCCAAGCAAATTCAACCCCTATGCTGTGACCACCACTCTTTAGAATTGTCTCGATGAGACACCCACACGAGTTGTCACAGCATAGGGTTTGTTGGAGAAATGGCGATACACGTATTAGTCTATAAACAATTAACTACAGTGCTCCCTCCTTACAACGGCCCTCTCAATAACGATTCCTTCCTTACAACAACGCATGTCACGGTTTCCGAAACAACAAGGCTCCAGAAACAACCTTTTTCCATCGTGTTTTCTTTATGCCTCCATCAAACCCTATGTTGTGACCACTCTTTAGAATCGTCACTTTGTGACGATTCTAAAGAGTGGTCGCAACATAGGGTTTGATAGAGGCATAACGGTTTTAGTTCTCGAAATACACCTTATCAGGGGGTCTGCAAACAAGCTAATTATGTTTGATTTTCCCTCCCTATAACAACTCCCTCTGAACAACACATACAATATTCGTATCCCAAAGGGTGTCGTTGTAGAGAGGGAGCACTGTATATCTATTGAATTGCCACTGATCTAGACTCACACTGTTTCGTTTTCGAAGTATATGACCCAAACATGATCCGTGGTTATACATTTTCTGAGTCTCAGTTCATTATCACGTATTTCCTACATGAGCTTTCAGTATTACTTTAGACCTGCACTAAGGTGTGTACTTGAGAAATTGTCCAGATTAAAAATCGGATGACTCGAACTTCTCTTATTTCGAAGTAATTCGTGTGGTCCCTTGAGGTTTGAGATATTGAAGTTCAGCTGTATTTGAAAGGGACATTTCCTGCGGTCTGTATTTGAATAATTTATCATTACTCAATCTGAATTAAAACGCCTGTCAATATACAATAAAACCTCTCTATAACGGCCACTAAATTACATCCAGTATTTTGTGTTAAAGGCAGGTGGCTGCTTAAAGCAAGGTGAAAGTAAAACAGAACGCTCACATAGGAGCGTTCTGTTTTACTTTCACCTTACTTTAAGCAACCACCTGCCCTAAATATAAACTAATTAACATAATTTAGTGGCCGTTATAGAGAGGTTTTACTGTACAGTAATATTTGCACCTCTCTAAAGCGACCAATTAGTGATGAGACATTGGTGTCTTTAAAAGCTCAATGCAGGACGAACGTAATGCCGACAGCTCCTTCCTTCTGCATTAAGCTACCACCTGCCTTTAAGACCCTGGAATATACCTCATTTGGTGGTCGTATTAGAAGGGTTATATTATATTCTGAATTGATAGAGTAAAACTCTTTATAACAAATGAAAGGCATGCATAAAGCAAACAAAAAGAGCTTTCTGTATGACTTCCGTCCTCTTTACAATCGTGTCGAAGAGACAATTTTAAAGAGTGGTCACAGTTTAGTAACACCCCATTAAACCGGACGTTTAATTGAGTATAAATATCGATATTGTGGACAGGTGGCAGCTTAACGCAGGGTGAAAGTCATGCAGAAAGCTTCTAGAGGAGCTATCTGCATGATTTCATCCTGCATTAAGCAGCCACGTGGCTAAAAATACTTAAATTCTTCTTTATTAAAATTTCTGTTTATAGTGGTTTAGGGTATGGTTGGGGTGGCTGGGGTCATTCTATAAAATAGTTTCATATACACATCCTGTTTATGTTTCTGGTATTGCAATGTTGTTTACTAAATAAGAGACCTATGAATCCCTTTCGGCCTAAAGTGAGCAGCCAACTGCTTTGAACCCTTTCCCTGTTGGACAGCCATGCAAGAAATAATGGCATCATCAATAATTTTTAGATGATTTAGTTTATAATAGCATATGTACACATGGATGTTTGGTATTGGTAAACACAGTAGATTCAGATATATCATGATTTCATAAGCAAACAGAGAGCCGTCTGATCTGTGTCTACTCTGTTTGCTAAGGCGTGAAAAGGCGTTAATATGACGGAAAAGGTTGCCCGTCCTATGCTCACTCATCAAATATCCTAATCAATGTACATGTATTAGGAGGGGTTTGTATGTTTTTAATCATTTACAATAATCACTACATTAAACAAACTGTTGTCATGTCTGTTTAACCCTTTCCTTCAATGTAAACGTGCTTTCACGCATTTGCAAACAGAGTAGACCCAGATCAGAGGCTCCTATAGGAGCCATCTGATCAGTGTCTGCTCTGTTTGCTAATGTATTTGAAAGATCTGTTTGTTTACTTTTTAAAATGACTACTATTTTCCACCTTCCATGTTTCGTTATAACTATTATTTTGTCCATTAATCTTCAGTACTGTAGGCATCGAAATTTGGAATAAACATAGCCTACAGAAGGGAAAGGGTTAACTGTTTTCAAAACAACTATTAGTTTGACTTCTACTCAAATATATGTACATCAGCATGGACCAATGGTTTTTCATCTTCTTATCTGGGTCTAAACTCGTCATCTCAAAGTCGCCCCTGGCATGTTAAATGGCAGTTCGTATCAAGATATCCATGAATCATACAACACTTAATTAAACACGCTGATGATTCATTTAATCTACATGTATATCACATGTATATATAATAATTCCATATTCCCCAGAGCAGACCCTGATCAAACGGCTCGTACATGAGCCATCCGATCTGGGTCTAGTCTGTTTGCAAAGGCCTGAAAATGCATTTCACTGAGGAGAAAAGGTTAACCCTTTCCCTTATATAAACGTGTTTTCACGCAATTGCAAACAGAGTAGACCCAGATCAGACGGCTCCTAGAGGAGCCGTCTGATCAGGGTCTACTCTGTTTGCTTATAGAATTTGATAAATATGTTTCTATGCTTTCTAAAATGTCTACAACGTTCCGCATTCCATATTTCTTTGTAACTTTTTTGTTAATGAATATTCAGTAGGTATTGAAATTTGACCTAAATACAGAACAGGGAAAGGGATAAACGGATATGAGTGGTTAAAAAAGGACTGACGGCGAGTAGAAACTCTTAACCCTTTACCGCATGAAGAATAAGTAAGACATGTAGACATCATGAATATTAATTAGCTATAATAGCCTAATGAACAATGGAATACTTCAGCATGGCGGAAACTGTAGTACATGTATCATATCTATATTATTTCACTGGCAAACAGAGCAGATCTAGATCAGACGGCTCCTGTAGGAGCCGTCTGATCTGGGTCTTCTCTGTTTGCAAATACTTGATAATGTGTATCTATGAAGTAAAGGGTTGACAAAGTACACAACACTAATAATATTTATACAGTAAAACCTCTCTTAACCGGAAGTTAAATCTAGTATAAATATCGGTATTGGGGACAGGTGACAGCTTATTGCAGGGTGGAAGTCATGCAGAGAGCTCCTAGAGGAGCTTTCTGCATGACTTTCACCCTGCATTAAGCAGTCACCTGCCTAAAATATGTAAATTATCCTCAACTAGAATTCCGGTTAAGAGAGGTTTTACTGTAATTCCTACTAGGAATTGTTCAAATGATATCAACACCAAGACATTTATTCGAAAATGAAAACAGAAAAATGTTTCATTAATACTTGAATGTCTCTGGTCTAATATTTCTGCTTCAATTCTTTTCAGTTTAGAGGCAATTTTGACGAAAAGAACTCTTTGACCTATAATCGTTCATGGTCTGCAATGTTGTCGTGATAATTTCTTTCCAAACTACTGAAAGATTGTAACACAGATTCGATTGTGACGTGATAGGTTTAATTACTTTCAATAACCTGTCAATTATTAACAGTAAGGGCCCCGATTGGACTTACTTCCAACACTGATAGGGTATTGTATAATTATAGTGCTTTATTTTATATATGTTTTGAGGGCCTCAAGGTAGATTGACCTGGTCAAATGAGTTCTCTCTTTAAATAAAGTCATTGTTATTATTATTCCGATTTCAGAGTCACAGAACATATATTAGAACAGAACATATATTTTATTTTTTGGATTTAAACAAATGTTTCTCATCCATACAATACAAATCATTCAAATGAATAGTCAAAGTCTATAATGACAGTTATACGAACAATGTTGTTAACATGAGAGTATGTGCTTATTATTTAAGAAATGAATGACGTGCTTCCGGTGTTCATGAGGTTATGCAACGCATAGCTTTACGAGCAAAGTTAGTGAAGCCCGAAGGGCTTCACGTGAATCTTTGCTCGTAAAGCTATGCGCTGCATAACCCATGAACACCGGGAGCACGTCATTTATTTCTTATATTTATATTCCATTGTATTTCTTATATTTAAGAAATGAATGACGTGCTTCCGGTGTTCATGAGGTTATGCAACTTTCTTTTTAGAATAATGTTATATAAGGACGTTGCAGGGCGAATGTAAATATTTGTTAATAACTAACCTATACTGTTCATTCTAACTTTCAATGCACAGTTTATATAACATGCTAACTTATTTATAACGGTTCTATCCGTTGTTCTCAACAATTCACAGAACTTAAACATGCTCGGCCTCTCCCATGCAGTATAGTCTATCAATGTACCGTTTTCCGAGTCCATTGTACTTCACACATATACAAACAAAGTGAAATTCGTCTTCAATATCCCCGTTATTACACAATGTACATAGCCTCTCGTTTCTTTCAATTCTGTTTCTTCCATAACGTCCAGTTTGTATTCTGAGTCTATGTGAAGACAGTCTTAGCTGTGTGATAATAGTCCTATAACGCTTGTTACTACACTTGTCCAAATAACACTCATATATAAATTCATCTTTGATTTCTCACAGATAAAGGAGTGTATGACAAGTACTATAAAGTATCATAAAGTATTATAAGTTCTTTTTCAAACCATATGTTACTCGTATGACCACTCCTTTACTTTATTGTCATCTCGACCAGTGGTTACAAATCAGTCTTTGTTTGGGAAATGAAGGATCTGTTCTTCATTTTTTTAGTAGATCTGTGACCCCCCCCCTCTCTCTCTCTCTCTCCTCTGTCTGTCTGTCTCTGTCTTTCTCTCTGTATGTCTGTCTGTCTCTCTCTCTGACTCTCCCTCTCCTCTGCCTCTGTCTCTCTGCCTGTCTGTCTATTTGTATGTAAGTCTGCCTGTATCTGTATGTCCGTCTCTGTCTGTCTGTCTATCTCTCTGTCTGTCTGTCTCTCCACCTGTCTCCCCGTCGCTGCGCCCGTTTCGCCCTGTCACTAAGAATGTGCTACGTTTCTCCCTGGCTCGGAATTTCATTAAGTATAGGCATCTCCCACCATAACCCCCGGGGACAGAGATATTTCTATTTTAGACTTCTCTCAGCCATTCATTCCTTCTCTCTCTCCTCTCTCTCTCTCTCTCTCTCTCTTTGGTTGTGTTTATCTCTCCATTTCTTTATCTGTCTATCTTTACATGTAGTTCTTATAGTTTCCGTCTGTCTCTATGTCTTTGGATGGGTATGTCTCCCTCAATTTCTTTTTCTATTTTTCTTTCTTTCTTTCTTTCTCTGACTGTCTCTATGTCTCTCTGGATGTGTGTAGCAACGTTAAATGTCGCACTGACGCTAAATGTCGCACTTGACGTTATATGTCGCACTGACGCTAAATGTCGCACTTGACGTTAAATGTCGCACTGACGCTAAATGTCGCACTGACGCTAAATGTCGCACTGACGCTAAATGTCGCACTGGACGTTATATGTCTCAATGCTGACGCTAAATGTCGCAAAGTCTGCTGATGCTATATGTCGCACCTGTAACGCTAAATGTCGCAACATTGTTATAATAGCAATAGGGATAAGAAGTGTTGGCCCTGGCAGAAACTGTAGAATCATATCTATATTACATGTATATCATAAGCACACAGAGCAGAGCCTGATTAAACGGCTTCTATAGGAGGCGTCTGATCTGAGTCTACTCTGTTCGCAAATGTGTAGAAAGGCGTATTACATGTATGGAGTACAGAGTTATATACCGCTATATGAAGGGACTTATGTATATAACTATATATTTTATAAGGTGCCATTAACACCCCCCCCACACACACACACTCTTCTTCGCTTAGTACATCTGTCAATCTGTGTATATTTGTCTCGCTGTGTGTATATCGTCTCTTCATTTCTTTTTCTCTGGCTCTCTACTTTTCTTTCTTTCTGTTTCTGCCTATCTATCTCTTGATAAACTAACAACCTTAACAGTATAACCTACAGCTACACGACAATTGTCACCGTGTTTATGTTGACGTCTTACATCTATCAAACAACTAAAGCTAACGCCCAATGATTCGGTTAAGCTTTTCCTCTAAGGAACATTTTTGCATTTTGCATTAATTTAATAGGGTACACTTGATGGCTTAGACAGAAACTATATGATCATACAGTAAAACCTCTCCATAACGGCCATTAAATTACATCAATTATTTTGTGTTAAAGACAGGTGGCTGCTTAAAGCAAGGTGAAAGTAAAACAGAACGCTCCTATAGGAGCGTTCTGTTTTACTTTCACCTTGCTTTAAGCAGCCGCCTGCCCTAAATACCAACTAGTTATCACAATTTAGTGGTCGTTATAGAGAGGTTTTACTGTATCTATATAAATCATAAGCAAACATAATAGACCCTGTTGCAAAGGCATTTATACAAATTTAAGCCCCACTTTCCTATGTGCAATATACGTATCATTAACCCTTTCCCTGTTCTATGGTAATTACAAATGTTAATACCTACTGAGTATTCATGGACAAAATAGTTATAATAAAATATGGAAGTTGAAAAATTGTAGCCATTTTAGAAAGTAAAGACACAGATCTTTCAAATTCTATTAGCAAACAGAGCAGACCCTGATCAGGCCGCTCCTCTAGGAGCCGTCTGATCTGGGTCTACTCTGTTTGCAAATGCGTGAAAACACGTTTATATGAGGGAATAGTAATATTCATTTAAAGTGTTTCTCCAATATTTCTTTTTCCGATGTGATCTTTAGAAAACAACAGAAGCAAACAGTGCAGAGCCTGGTTAGAGGGTTCAGTCAGGGGTGGGTGGGGTCTCTGCTTGGGGCCACGTCGTTTGCTCTTTTAAGCCACAGTCACTATCAAAGCTGTTTTAACCCTTTCCCGCATATTGACGACTTTTGACGACTCTGTAGAAATCACTTTATGAAACCATTGTGATAAATAGAGCATTTGCTCCTATAGGAGCAAATGCTCTATTTATCACAATGGTTTCAAACTACAAAATTCTAAAATTTTCCTTTTTTCTAGTTAATGATCCTTTTCGGTAGATTTATTCAAAGAGGTTGTATCTAAAAATAGCCTATACGGAAAAGGGTTAAGCAACAAGCAGTATCAAAAGTGGTGCAGTAATATTTTGTTTGTCAGTAGTCACTGAAGTCCGTTTTTCTAGAACTAGATTCCCTGGTTGATGAATAATATAGAACATGAAGATGTATCCAGGTTCTCCTAGCTATCTCTAAACAATATCAGATTCTAATCAACACAGCCTGAACTATACGAAAGGCCCGCATCGATACATAAAACAATTAGTCTAGTAGCCTCTAATGGATTAAAAAGTAATCCTACGAGTTTTAATGCATTTTCATTTTAACGCACTTTTTGTTCATAATATAATTTAAAAACTTATCAATTAGTGCATTAATTTTACATGAATATATTCACGTAGTAAATAGAAAATGTGTGTACGTGATGTTGTATGATGGGGGAAACATTAAACCTTCTCATGCTGAATTTTTTTTTTTGCCAAATCTCTGATATGCTAAATTTTCAGACTTCCGGTTCGTTTAATACTTTGATAAACTACAGTAAAACCTCTCTGTAACGGACACTAAAGTATGTTAGTTAGTTGGTATTTAGGACAGGACGTTGGCTGCTTAAATCAAGGCTAAAGTAAAACAGAACGCTTCTATAGGAGCGTTCTGTTTTACTTTCGCCTTGCTTTAAACAGCCACCTGCCTTTAACACAAACTATTTGATGTAATTTAGTGGCCGTTATAGAGAGGTTTTACTGTATTGACTGGGTGTCCAATAGAGTGGATCCTGATGAGACTCCGTGTTCTCATCTTGACCCAAAATGTTTGCAAATGCTCGTCAGGCCCATTGTGCATGAGAAGGGTTACCGTTTGAGTCAAAATAGGCAATAGATCTAAATCAACAAGTTATTTGTCCTCTTAACTGTACAGTAGAATCTGTCTTAAGCGGCCATTGAAAAGAAGTCTTATAAAATCTGCATCTCTGAAACAGGTGGTTCCTTAATACAGGGCAAAAGGGACACAGAAAACTTCTGTAGCAGCTTTCTGTATCACTGTTGCCCCGCATTAAGCAACCACCTGCTTTTTAAGACTCCTAGATCTATTTAATAAATTAATGACCGTTTAAGACGGGTTCTACTGTATATTCAACCCTTTTACCCTTCTCTTGCTAATCGCGTCAATATACCTACCTGTAAATAGTGAAGACCCAGATGAGACTGCTCCTGCAGGAGCTGTCTCATCAGGGTCTGCACTATTTACAAGTTGATTTTGCAACCAGTGCACTCCACAGCAGTGATTGCACAGCGAAATAAGTGTACACAGTGAAGATATATGTAATTATACCACAGGGCATGGGTAAAGAAGGAGAAATTCAGCAAGCGAAGGGTTAACATTCTGATTGTGTTTTAGAAAAGAAAATGGAAGAAATATCCGCATCGACAATAGAAGCAGACGACATTTTGTAGATAAAAGTGACAAAACTACTATTCCACACATGCCATACTATTTACTACACAGGTATCTGGTGTGTTTACGCCTGTGTGTATACACACTGCGTCTGTGTTTTGATGCGAGATGTGTGGGCATCCTTTATTCGAACATCAGAAACGAAAGCATACCAACGTTATCAGTCTGTGCACTGATCATAGATAAACTGACAGTGTCTGAGCTGTATCTATACTGTTAAGCTTTCAAATATAAAGTTTTCGGTCACATTTAACCTCAAGAAAACGTTCAAATACATCCATCGAAGATTTAAAATCGTGAATAGTTCCCACGAGTACAATACATACAATATATACAAACCGAAACGACGGTACTGTATCATGGCGAACTGATATTTAAACATCTAGTTTTGAACGTGTTTCAAAACAATCACGCTGTGTCGTGGATATTCATTCCTATGCAGGCAGATATAAATATGTATGGGATCTAGATCCCAATTAAACTAGTTTCTATATGACATCATCATTAGAGACATGTAAAAGTGAAAGTATCGGTCTTACCTTTAAATCTACGTTAGCTATTCCGATTTACACCTATTGTCGTATATTTCCCAATCCAAGTAACCGCTTTTCGAACTTAATCTCTATATATCCCGGATAAGGAAAACATACAGCTTATCATTTAAGTTATTTCGTAACAAACTTAGCACATTGTTCACTTGGTTGGATATCAACATACAGTAACAATCATGTCAGCGCATAAAGAGGACTGCACGCATCGACAGCGGTTTAATAATAATAAAAAATACGAAGCTGGTTAAACCAGGATGTTTCAGATTTATTTTTTCGCGGTATTAACCCTTCGCTAGCTATTCACGTCAATATACCTACCTGTAAATAGTGAAGACCCAGATGAGACAGCTCCTGCAGGAGCTGTCTCATCAGGGTCTGCACTATTTACAAGTTGATTTTGCAACCCGTGCACTCCACAGCAGTGACTGCACAGCGAAATACTTGTACACAGTGAAAATATATGTAATTATACAACAGGCAATGAATAAAGAAGGAGAAATGTATTTTAAAAATCAGCAAGAGAAGGGTTAACAATCTCTTTTGAATATTCATATATGCAACAATTACATAATGAATATTTATTAGCTGAATATTTGTAACGTTATACATGTAAGTACACAGGGTTTTTTTTGTATTGGAAGAAACTGTTAGCCAGGCCTACTATAATTCCGTTTTTAAAAGCAATCAGAGCAGACCCTGATCAGACGGCTCCTACCGGAGCCGTCTGATCTGGGTCTACTTTGTTTGCAAAGTCTTTTGTATGGGAGAGAGGCTTAACCCATTTTAGTCTCCATGTCCTAAAAAGTGAATTCGTTCAAATACTCAATTTGAATTAATGTTTCATTTACATGTATTATATGAAGCACAATGTGCATAACCTGATCCTCTAGTGTGGGTCTACACTGTCTGCCTAGGTTTCTACACGTATTTAGAGGCACACGACAACATTTTCGGGGTTAAAGCATTAAAGTTTATCAGTAGGTAGTAAAACATTCGTTAGCAGGATAAAGTAGATAGGCTATTGCAGAAAGCCCCCCCCCCCGCCTTTTTTTTTAGCTTACTGAATTAGGCTACATCATTATGCATTGATTAAGAGAGGTTTTACTGTACATATGATTATGTGTGAAGATCCCGAGACCATATTCTATATGATACATGATAACACAGTGGGCCATTTCGTGGGTCTACATGGTCTAAAAGGTAAAAAAAAAATGATTGGGTCGATTTAGTGTTATAGTATATAATATAACACTAAATCGACCCAATCAATTTTTTTGACCTTTTAGACCATGTAGACCCACGAAATGGCCCCCTGTGCATGATAACCTTTCTTTTATAAAAAGTAGAAAAGGGTCTTGTATTATTGCAACAACGTTCCATAACCGTTTACTTCATAAATACGCCTTTATACGCCTTTGCAAACAGAGTAGACCCAGATCAGACGGCTCCTATAGGAGCCATCTGATCAGGGTATTCTCTGTTTGCTTATGATATACTATAGATATGTATATGATTCTGCAGTTTATGCCACGGTGTCTTTATGACGTAAAGTGTTAAGTAAGATAAACTCGTTTAAAAAGGAAATCAGGAACCCATATTTATATTATTTCCATGTGAAGGATACCTGCATAAGTCAATATATGACAGTGATAACTATTGAACATTGATTGCTAAAGCAAACATTGCAGATCCTTGTGTCTGGTTGCCTTGAGATAACGGTAGTTAGTATAGTAAAACCGGAATTCTAGAAGAGAAGAATTTAGATACTGTTAGACAAGTGGCTGCTTAATGCAGGGTGAAAGCCATACAGAAAGCTCACAGAGGAGCTTTCTACATGACTTTCACCCTGCATTAAGCTGCCACCTGTCTCAAATACTGATATTATACAAACTTTTAAAGTCCGGTTTAGAGGAGTTTATATCATTTTCACGCCTCTCTATATATGTCAGACCATAACTATTAAGGACCACAATGGAAATAAGGGATCATCTTCCCTTATTTGTGTCATCCTTGATATTGATGTGACTGACACGGTTCATTAATGATTTCATGCTGTTTATATATATATGTTACAGTAGAAATTGCGTTTCAGGCCAGTCGCCGATTCTCCTAGGACGGATTACGATCGCAATATCGCCTAGGACAGGCTCCGATCCTAATTTATCCTAGGATAATTGGCAGTTCTACTAGTTAAGACTAATATGCTTTAAGATTAAGGGATCAAGATCAATATTCTTACAAACCACCTTTTACTCAGAATTTCACAAATACAAATGATCAGGGATCCAAACTAGTTTAATTAGTTCATTATGTATAATCACATATTAACCCTTTCTTTTATAGACAATGATATCAAAGAATTTATAACACTGTGAATACTCACTGACTGAAGACAAATGCAGCAAGACACAGGGTACATAGAAAACATTTAAGCAAATGAGCCTAAACCTTCTTGATTCAAACTACTTAATCAGATCGGAGTCTGTCCTAGGAGAGATTGCGATCGCAATTGTCCTAGGAGAATCGACGATTTCCTGAATCGCAATTTCTACTGTGACATATATGTTTTCAATGTATTGTTATTGTAACCATGTATGTAACTTGCACAATATTGAAATAAATCTACCTATATATCTACTGTAGTTAGGTCGGCCATAGTTCGTGTACTCAATCGTGTTAAATAAATATTGACCCTTCTCGTGCTGAAAAAAACAACATTACCTTCTCGATCTCAGATTTGAGTAACTTTTTACAGACTTCTGATTTGATCGAACTTTTGAAGAACTAAACTCGACGAAGCACCAAACAGCCTAGATCCAGATGAGACGCTGGGCTATCCGGCATTTCATCTGAGAATAACGTGTCTATACAGTAAAAACCTCTCTATAACGGCCACTAAATTACATCAAGTATTTTGTGTTAAAGGCAGGTGGCTGCTTAAAGCAAGGTGAAAGTAAAACAGAACGCTCCTATAGGAGCGTTCTGTTTTACTTTCACCTTGCTTTAAGCAGCCACCTGCCCTAGATACCAACTAATTAACACAATTTAGTGGCCGTTATAGAGAGGGAGGGTTTACTGTAAATACCAGTCCAGAGGTGCCTAGCATGAGAATAGTTAATCCTTTACTGATTATCCCGCATTTTACTGATAATCCCGCATTTTATTGTTTATCCCGCATTTTTACTGATAATCCCGCACTTTACTGATAATCCCGCATTTTACTGATTATCCCGCATTTTACTGATTATCCCGCATTTTACTACCGCATTTTACTGATTATCCCGCATTTTACTGATTATCCCTCATTTTACTGATTATCCCGCATTTTATTGATTATCCCGCATTTTACTGATTATCCCGCATTTTACGCCCTTCTTGTAGACCCAGACTGACAGTTCCTATAGGGTCAGGATGTGCTCTGTTATATATATTTATACGTTTCGGTCAGGTTTAATATGGCAGCTTGATGGCTAGGAGAGAAACTGTAGAACCAGGTCTTTATTATTCTATAAGTAAATAGACTAGATCCTGATCAGACAGTTCCCCTGACAAATGCGTTAACATCGCCTTTATCGAGTAAAGGGTTAACCCGTTACTACATGATTATTCATGTAAGAAAATATGACATTATGAATATTAATTAGATTATTTTTTATAATACCACATCGACATGGAAATTTCTGGTCATAGCAAAAACTGTAGAATCATATTTATATTATATCATAAGCAAATAGAGCAGACCCTGATCAGACGGCCCCTATATGTCTACTCTGTTTGCAAAGGTGTAGAAAGGCGTATTTATGGAGTAAAGGATTTAAGTCTAAGAAAGGTGGCTGAAATGTTTAGCAGAAAGCTAAAAAACAAAACAAGGATATTTCCGATTGACGTAGTCCTGTGTTTTGGCTACAGTCAGTATCTTTGATCATAAACTTATTGCTATATTGAGGTACTAAAACAATGAAGCCTGTCTACAACCACCAACCATAATAAATCTACTTCTGGGTCTTATAAAGGCAGGTGGTAGCTTAATGCAGGACGACAGTCATGCAGAAAGCTCATAGAGGAGCTTTCTGCATTACTTTCATAAGTGCATTTAGCAACCACCTGCTCTTATTTATGAAACCTCCATGTTTATTCATAACAGGTCCTTTATATACAGATTCTACTGTACACCAGAGTCATTCATGTAATCAGTGCTTTTAATGGAATGCACACAAAACACAGAATCTTGTAATAGTACTCACCAGAAACACGAATCAGTCGTTTCATTGGCTGACAAGAAATCACATGACTAAATAAAACAGAACATCGTTATGTTTTGCTGTGAATGAAACTCGCTAGTAAACTATCCATTCCACATTCCTTAACAAGTTTACACGTACAAACATCCTAGCTCTGTATAGCCTTTAGTCAGGAAACAACGAAGTAATTATCTATATTGAACGCCAAGTCAGCATAGGCAGCGCTGCATCACATATAGTCCCAAACGGGGAAACACGTCAATATAAGAACAATACATCACAAGATCGTATATATGGGAGAAAGAGCCAGACGAAATGTATCAGACATCGCATTGTAATAATTCCCCGCAGAATATATAACACACGGATTCCAGGAAACACATACTATATCATCGATGTTATGTGTCGAGGTTTTCCAATACAACTAAGTAATACATTTGTACTTATCATTAACCGTTATCATCTACAATCCCTTTTATTTCTTGCACGTGCTTCGGAAGCTATTTTGACATAAGATAATCGATCTGGCACAATATCCTTTGAACGCTTAACGTCTGAAACATTACATGTTCGACGGGTGCTCGTAAAGCGTCTGATTACATTGACTGCACAGCTGATCAGTCGGGGATGTTATCTTTCCAGGCACCATACTTTTCCCTTAAGCGCACTTAGCACGTCTTCCTCGACTTAAAGGGTCTCGTTTTCTACCTGTGAAATGCAAACTGTTTACTTTTTCTTTTCGAAAATATTGTCTAAATTCCAGGAATTTGGATCCTAATAAGACGTTCGTTTACAGGACGTCTGATCTGTATTCACATTATTTGCTAAAACAATCGCGAAACCACCCATGGCATTCCGTAGCTTAACGAAGTTATCATGAAAAATGCAAACAATCTTATCTAACGGGCTTGTCTGTTACAAACGAGACGTGGCATATGTCTCTAGTTATGTGCGTCACTAGTTGAGTGACGATTATTGACGCCTCTGAACCAATGTTCGTGTCGGTTGAATACTACTGGGCAAGTTGTAATCAAATTCTTTGCAAACACTGTTGACCCAGATGAGACGCCGAGTAAATCGACATCTCATCTGGATCCATTTTTATGTAAATACAGTAAAACCCCGCTAATGCGGCCACCAAAAAGGTGCATAATTCTGAGTGACAAAGGCAGGTGGTAGCTTAATGCAGGACGAAAGTTATGCAGAAAGCTCCTATAGGAGCTTTCTGCATAACTTTCGTCCTGCATTAAGCAACCACCTGCTTTAAACGACACCAGTGGCTGTTTATTAAGTGGTCGCATTAGTGGGGTTTCACTGTATTTCAATTCGCATTCCTGTATGACAGAATTGTGACCATTGAAAAAAGAATTCGAACTCTCTGTGTGAAGAAAGTTGGTAGCTTCATGCAGAAGGAAAGTTATAAAGAAAACTCATACAGATAAAAATCTTGGTCTGCATTGAGAAACCAAACGCCATTAAATACAGTATTAAGCGTCCATCAAAAAGAGGTATTTTTATGGGTCTATAAGACAGGTGGTAGCTTAATGCAGGTCAACTGTAATGCAGAAAGCTCCTACAGGATTTTTCTGTGTTACTTTAACCCTGTATTAAGCAACGACCTGCTTTTTAAGACACATGTGTTCAGTAAATGAATGACCGCTTAACCCTTTCCCTGTTCTGTATTTAGGCCAAATTTCAATACCTACTGAATATTCATTAACAAAATAGTTATAAAGAAATATGGAAGGTGGAACATTGTAGACATTTCAGAAAGCAAAGAAACAGATCTATCAAATTCTATTAGCAAACAGAGCAGACGCTGATCAGACGGCTCCTCTAGGAGCCGTCTGATCTGGGTCTACTCTGTTTGCAAATCGAGGGTTTGGTGCAAAACTATTAAGTGAAGGAGTTAGAATAGTTTTGCACCAAGCTCTCGAAATGCGTGAAAACACGTTTATATGAGGGAAAGGGTTAAGACAGGTTCTACTGTATATTGGTTGTCATTGATGTACCGGTTTAGATTGTTTCTATTGTAATTAACCCTTCTCTTACTGAATTTTAAAATACATGTCTCCTTCTTTACCCATGCCCTGTTGTATACATTGTAATTACATATATCTTCACTGTGTACACGTATTTCGCTGTGCAATCACTGCTGTGGAGTGCACTGGTTGCACAATCAACTTGTAAATAGTGCAGACCCTGATGAGACAGCTCCATCAGGAGCTGTCTCATCTGGGTCTTCACTATTTACAGGTAGGTATATTGACGTGAATAGCAAGCGAAGGGTTAACCCTTCACTCCATGAATATTCAAGACAGACTCAACCCACTGCATGCATAAATTAGCTAATTAGTTTATACTGTTACATAAAACAAGTGAATACAATAAAAACCCGAAACTACGAAATTTTAGTAGTGAAGAATTTATGTCTTTGTAGGCAGGACCTGGTGGCTGCTTAATGCAGGGTGAATGTCTAACATCTCCTATAAGAGCTTTCTGCATGATTTTCAGCATTAAACTGCCACTTGTTTAAAGATCATTCTAACACACCTCGCGCACACATCTACATAAACAAAGAAGGGACGTATCTATGTTTGAATTCTCAATAAAACACCGCACGCGCTGTAACGTCTTAACGTGACGTAATATGGCTTCGAGAATTCGTACGTCAAGAAACGTAGTGCCGTTGTGGCGGTGCAAATTATAGTTAAATTGAAGTGTTAGAATCGAAATAATAAATTTATACCAGTGTTTTATCGTGCATTCGAACACTGGTAGGAGTTGAGATGCGTAGTAATTAAATCATGAGGCCGATATTATTTCTTAAATAATGGTATGCATTTGAGCGTTCGTAGTACTTATCGAGTTCTCATTCGAGGTCATGTGGGTTCTCGATGGCCATTTTCTGAGTAATTCCAAGCACGTGGGGTCTCGTTTAAAAACTGCTTTCAAATTCCTTTCACACATTTACACAATAAATATGATAACATGGGTTCTTGACTGAGAACCTAGGTTCTTGGTTGATATGTTAGGTTCTCGGTGTAAACCAAGGATCTTAGTTTAAGCCTTTCCCTCACATTTAAACGCATTTTCACTCATTTGCAAACAGAGTAGACCCAGGCCAGACTGCTCCTATTGGAGCCGTCTGATCAGAGTCTACTCTGTTTGCAAATGAAATTTTATAGACCTGTTTCTTTACTTCCTAAATGGCTACAATGTTCCACCTTCCATATTTCATTATAACTATTTTGTCCATGAATATTCAGTAGGTACTGAAATTTGAAATAAACATAGAACAGGGAAAGGGTTAAAGCATAAGTGCTTTGAGAGAACTAATACTCTCGATTGCCATAAACACGATTATTCCAAGAATCATGGGTGTCGTCTAAAAACTATGTTTTTCATGCCATTAAACATTTGTTATTGAAATAAAACAGCCAATGAAACGCCCCACTAAAACCTTAGACCAACACATGCCGTCTCGCATTCGTAATTTAACCCATTCCCACTTAGGCTATTTTTAGATCTAACCTCTTAAGAAAAAGTCTACCCAAAAGGAGCATTTACTAGAGAAAAGAAAATATTTAGAATTGTACAGTATTGAAACCATTCTGATAAATAGAGCATTTGCTCCTATGGAGCAAATGCTCTATTTATCAGAATGGTTTCACAAAGTGACTTTTACAGGGGCGTCAAAAGGCGTCAATATGCGGAAATGGGTTAATACATACCGCAACCTAGGTTTTCCAAGTTTTCCAGGTTTTCCAAGGAGTCCAATAATCTCTAGTTAGATCCTAGGATTTTCAGATTTATTTTGCTGTTGGTGTAATGTATAGAGAACCTATGTTCTCTAATCGGATAACACATAATTATTCTCGGTTTAGAAATGCAGGATCTAAGAATGATGATTGCTTAAACGTAGGATCTAAGAAGTTTTGAGTGGTCGTATTAGCAAGCGGCAGTACTCTGTCTAACGTTCTGTTCTGGCACACTGTTACCACTGTGGTTATCTCCCTTGATCTTAATATAGCTTTCGGTATGGTTCGTTATACACACATTCTAACCCTTTAACTTGGTGGCTCCATCCATTATGAGTAATAATTGGTTATTGTATTGAAGTATAACATAAGGAAATTCATTGCCATAACAATCAACAACTATTATCCTCCCAATTTGACCTGAGACTCGATTAAATTTCGACGTGTTTATCGGGATTGTTCGTAATACTCTGTGACAAAAATAGCAAACCAAAAGCCGGTAACAATCATGTTCCTCGAGGATTGTACAGTAAAACCCCTCTAATGCGACCACTTAATGAATAAAAATGGATGTTTTTATAAGCAGGTGGATGCTTAATGCAGGACAAAAGTTATGCAGAAAGCTCCTACAGGAGCTTTCTGCATAACTTTCGTCCTGTATTAAGCTACCACCTGCCTTTGCCACTGTGAATTATGTCCCTTTTTGCTGGTCGCATTAGAGGGGGTTTACTGTATTCTTATAGAGCATTCTTATACCTTCGGAAATGTATTCGAAGATTACCGACGATGATACACGGAATATGCATGAGTCTCATGTCAAATTGGTAGGATAATAATTAAATCTGTATATATCAACAAACCCTGATCAAACAGCTCCAACAGAATCTTTCCGATCTGGGTCTATTGCATGTTAGGCAAAACCTGTCTTAAGTGACCGTCAACATAGGTCTGATTGTGGGTCTGTAAGGAAGGTTAGAAGAGATGCAGTATTGCCCTGTACAAAGCAATTTAGCTGCTTTTTAAGATCGCTGTGTCCGGTCAGTATGAGGTCGAGCAAGACGGGTTCTGCTGTATGTTCTATGTGTTCACTGTTTTGTTTTCGTCTCTTATAGCGGGCGAATTTAGACTTACACATCACAGTAAAACCTCTCTAAACAAGACGTTAAATTTAGTATAAGTATGGGTCTTGGAGACAGGTTGCAGCTGAATGCAGGGTGAAAGTAATGCAGAAAGCTCCAAGAGGAGCTTTCTGCATTACTTTAACCCTGCGTTAAGCAGCCACCTGACTAAAAGTATCTAAATATGTCTCTACCAGAATTTCAGAGTGGTTTTTACAGTATTACACTACATGTATATGTTTGCGTATTTAGTTTAGTAAACCGGTACCCTGGTCTCCAATGCGACCACTTACATGTAATGAATAAACATGAATGTCTTTATAAGCAGGTGGTAGCTCTGCATTATATTTGTCCTGTATTAAGTTACCACCTGCATCTAGCACCCAGAATTATACCCCTTTTAGGTGGTCGCATTAACGGGGTTTTACCGTACAGTAAAACCCCGCTAATGCGACCACCTAAAAGAGGTATAATTTTGGGTGCCACATGCAGGTGGTAGCTTAATGCAGGACAAACGTAATACAGAAAGCTCCTCTAGGAGCTTTCTGCATTACTTTTGGCCTGCATTAAGCAACCACCTGCCTATAAAGACACCCGTGTTTATTCATTAAGTGGTCGCATTAGAGGGGTTCTACTGCGTAAAATCCCGCTAATGCGACCACCTAAAAGAGGTATAATTATGGGTGCTAGGTGCAGGTGGTAGCTTAATGCAGGACAAAAGTAATACAGAAAGCTCCTAGAGGAGCTTTCTGTATTACTTTGTCCTGCATTAAGCAACCATCTGCTTCATTAAGTGGTCGCATTAGCGGGGTTCTACTCAGTGAAACCCCGCTAATGCGACCACTCAATAAACAGCCACTGGTGTAGTTTAAAGCAGGTGGTTGCTTAGTGCAGGATGAAAGTTATGCAGAAAGCTCCTATAGGAGCTTTCTGCATAACTTTCGTCCTGCATTAAGCTACCACCTATCTCTGCCACGCAGAATTATACCCCTTTTAGGTGGTCGCATTAACGGGGTTTACCGTACTTGCATATCCCCTAGGATAACATTTATCATGGTGTGTTTCGTTGAATAATTTAACCCGTTACCTCGTACAACACACATTTTCGCGCGTTTTGCAAAACAGAATAGATTCAGATCGGCCGGCTCTTGTTGATGCCGTCTGATCAGGGTCTGCTCTGTTTGTTTGTGAAATAATGTAGACGTGATTCTACAGTTTCTGCCAAAGTCGAAGCCTCATGTGTTCATATACCGTTATGAAAGATAGATTATGTCATAGTGATGTCATAATTTCTTATATGAATATTCATGAGATAAAGGGTTAAACTCTGGTCCAATGTCCTCTCTACATTGCAGTTCCCCGTCTCTTTACGTCTCTCACCCTCTCTCGCTCTTACCATTTGTCTTTCTCTGTCTGTCTCTCTTTTTCTATCTCTATCTCTGTGTGTCTCTATTTGTCTCTGTCTCTCTACATTTCCCTGCCTCTGTTTCTCTCTGTCTGTCTCTATATCTTTCTGTCTGTCTGTCTGTCTGTCTGTCTCTCTCTCTCCCTCTTCAACGTTTCTGTCTCACCTTCTCTCTCTATCTGTCTCTCTTTCTCTGTCTGTCTATTTCTGTCTGTCTGTCTGTTTTTCTGTCTCTCTGACTGTCTTTCTCTCTGTCTCTGTCTCCGACTGTTTGTCTTTCTGAATTTCTGTCTGTCTGTCTGTCTGTGTCTGTCTGTGTCTATCTGCCTGTGTCTCTGTCTCTCTTCTCTCTGTCTCTGTCTATGTCTGTCTGTCTGTCTGTCTGTCTCTCTCTCTCTCTCTGTGTCTCTGTCTCTATGTATCTGTCTGTGTCTCTGTGTCTCTGTGTCTCTGTCTCTCTCTCCCCCTCTCTCTCTCTCTGTCTGTGTCTCTCTCTGTGTCTCTCTCTGTGTCTCTCTGTGTCTCTGTGTCTCTCTGTCTCTGTCTGTCTGTCTGTCTGTCTGTCTGTCTGTCTGTCTGTCTGTCTGTCTGTCTGTCTGTCTCTCTCTCTCTCTCTCTCTCTCTCTCTCTCTCTCTCTCTCTCTCTCTCTCTCTCTCTCTCTCTCTCTCTCTCACTACTGTATTCAGTTGGCTAAAGTTCAAAATAAGGTTGATGCTGACTCATGTTTTTTATTATCATAGCATATCCGTGTTTTAAAAATGTGGGTGGAATACTGGTAAGGACTTGTAACTATTTAATTATAATGACGTTAAAACAGCTATATTATAGTACAATAAACATTCGTATGTTAACCCTTTACCTGATATCTATAAACGCATTTTCACGCCGTTGTAAACAAAGTAGATCCAGACTAGGCCCCGAGGATCATTCTAACTTTGAATCTATTATAACCATTGAATTATAACGGCAAATAGTGCAGACCCATATGAGACAGCTCCTTTGGAGCTGTTTCATATGGGTCTATACTATTTGCAAATGTAGATATGCACGGTAATAGCACGGTTAGCAAATGTAGATATGTACGGTAAAAGTACGGTAATGACAGGCTTAAGTAGCTAGATGTTACCTCTCAGGCACAGCTGTAGGTTACAAAAGCTTTACACCTGAATGACCATGTCCTCATTTAAATATCAGTTTAGCAAGTATGTGATTCCCCTGTACTTCCCTGTATTTTCAGTCGCGTCCCATCCCATCCTATCAACCTGCGATTCACTGTAAAAGGAGTTGGACATATGGATGTATAAGCGCTTCAGAATTATCTCACTTATTCAAGTAACATGTTCCGTTATTACGTATTCAGCTGGATCAGATCGTTTAATGGGTATAAAGACGGGGTATTAAAACAGGCAACGAAAACAATGGTTACATTTTTCTGACCTTCATAACCTTTTGCACTCTGTACAATTGTTATCTGTAAATACCATCCTCTGTGTCGATTCAAAGATACATTTTCGTTCTGTTTCTTTTCGAAAAATGGTGTCTGAGCGTCAAACATTTTGGATCCCGATGAGACGCCGAGTTACTCGGCGTCTCATCTGGATACAAACTGTTTGCAAATGTTAGCACAAAGTGGTAGTAGAGTGTTGAGGGTTAAAGCAAATGTCATAAAAAGACAGATTGCAGGATACAAATGAACTTATGTAGTCAATCTATCAACTTGTAATGCTTTATATGACTTTTTTTCAGTTCATAGTAATAAATATCTGGAAATACTGGTGTATAAACTGACAAGGACTCCCATAAGATACGAGTTTAACTTAATTGACCAAAGTACATGTAGACTGGAGTCTGATCAGGATTTATTGATTGTCAGAGAGACGTTTTCTTAATGTTATTGAATGATAAGTCTCTACGTGTTCTAAATGTTATCGAATGAGGCATCTGTATTGCCAGAGGGAGTTTTCTAAGTGTTAACGAGTGAAGAGTCTCTATTGCCAGAGAGACATTTTCTAAGTTTTATCTAATGAGGAGTCTCTATATCCAAAGATACATTTTCTAAGTGTTATCGATTACGGAGTCTCTATTGCCAGAGAGACATTTTGTAAGTGTTATCGAATAAGGAGTCACTATTACCAGAAAGGCGTTTTCTAAGTGTTATCGATTACGGAGTCTCTATTGCCAGAGAGGCATTTTCTAAGTGTTATCGATTACGGAGTCTCTTTTGCCAGAGAGACGTTTTCTAAGTGTTATCGATTACGGAGTCTCTATTGCCAGATATGCATTTTCTAAGTGTTATCGAATAAGGAATCTCTATTGCCAGAGAGAGAAGCGTTTTCTAAGTGTTATCGTATGAGGCGTCTGTACTGCCATAGAGGCGTTTTTAAGAGAGGCGATTTCTGTTGATTTCCCAGAGAAGTTTTTAGAAAATATTCTTCTGTTAGTTTTCTACTACCTATAAATGGCATTAGAAACGTTAATTGTTGGTGTCAGGAGGGACTCTTTCAGCAGCGGTGTTTTCGGGTGAGTAGTTTTTCTTTTGAATGTCATAAAAAGGATATGTTGCCTTTTTTTTCGAGATTTTTATAACAAAACAGAACAGAACAGGAGTTGTTTTTATTACTCATAGATAAGTACATCATCTTGTTAATATTTTAACTAACATAATATAGTAAATCCTCATTATAACGGGCACTAAATTCAATCAAATAGTTTGTGTTAAAGCAGGTGGCTGCTTAAAGCAAGGTACTTTCACCTTGCTTTAAGCAGTCACCTGCCATAAGGACCAACTAATTTACACAATTCAGTGGCCGTTATAGAGAGGTTTTACTGTACTAAATACTTAACCATTGGTAAGCTCAAACTATGATTTGGGTCAGTTATACTCGTACGTTTAATACAGTAGGATCTGTCTGAAGCGGCCATTCATTTATTGAACCTAGGAATTTTAAAAAGTAGGTAGTTGCCTAATCCAGGGCAAATGTAATGCTAAAAGCTCCTATAGGATTTTTCTGCATTACTTTTGACACGTTTTAAGCTACATGTCTATACTGTCAAATAATTAGACCTCATTTTGATGACCACTTACCTGTACGGCAGGTTCAGTAAGCGGACATTTATTTATTGAGAACAGGAGTTTTAAAAAGCAGGTGGTTGATTAATGCATAGTACCAGTAATGCAGAAAGCTCCTATAGGAGCTTTCTGTATTTCTTTTGACCCGTATTAAGCTACTACATGTACCTGTCTTACAGACCCATAATTAGATTTGTACTTACGCCCGATTACTTCAAGCAAGCCTTTTAAAATTTACTGGATGAGTGTCAAGCAGCTTTGATCCTGTTGAAGACGCGAAGCACTCTGCGTCTAATTTGGGTCCAAACTGTTTGCAAACATCAATCAGGAATCCAAAGGGTACGTAATTATATACATGTATACACATGTACACCACAGTTAGTTCAATACTACAGGTATGCAGTAGGCAATGATGTGTATCCATTTGATAACTACGGGTTTTACAACAAGCGTTCGGTGTTGCCCAGAGTTTCTACTGTGATTCTTGTTTATATACATCACTGGATTTGTCTGAAATAGCAGAGAACGTGTACGTGCATTTACATGCAAATCTACCTGTGTTATTTGGGCAAAATTTATTTTCAATAATTTGAAGACATCTTTAAATTCATTTTAGCTGTGTGTGAGAGTCTGTCGTGTGGTAAACCATCAGAAATGTTCTTTGATGTTAAACCCAGTAAAATCTCGATAATTCGAAATTTGAATATAGAAGAATTTAGACCTTTTTTGACAGGTGGCTGCTTAATGCAGGATGAAAGTCACGCAGAAAGCTCCCAGAGGAGCTTTCTGCGTGACTTTCATCGTGCATTAAGCTGCCACCTGTCTTAAAGATCTATTATGAAACGTTTTTTTAGTGTTCGAATAATCGATATTTTACTGTATTGTCGAATATATGAATATAGGATAGGAGTATCTTCATTGGTGTTGCACAGTCATTATAGTTCATTATATTCAATAGGCTGTACAATAAGGCTTCTTTTTGACCCCATATTCACGGCAAGTTCCATTTTTTGCGAAACATGACTTTGCATCATGTATTCTGTGTCAAGAGCATCAGTTTTGCTCTTTCGCGGCCAATGTACTCATGCAAACAGTTTGGATCCAGATGAGACGCCGAGTAACTCGGCGTCTCATCATGATCCAAACTGTTTGCTACTGTGGTAGTCTTTTTGAAAGGAAATGAAAAATTAAATAATCAAGAATTGTAGCAGACGACACATTTTGCAGGCGTCAATATATTTTGCAGCGAAAGAGTTAATGCATAATTTACTATAATTTCTTCAAAACATCGTGCACGCACGCATGCATTTTGTCCTTCAAACAATTTCTACAAACCTGTAGAACTTTCCCTGTCATAGACGAACCAGTGATAATATGTGTAAACAGTTCGGGGTAACTCGGCGTCTCATCTGGATCCAAACTGTCTGAAACTATGATTTATGCTTTCTTAAAGAAATTTAAGAAAATTCTACGTTGAATCCTGATACATGTACAAACGATACAGTTTAGCAGAGGACGTCTATTTGGCGGCAAATGTGTTAAAAGGACATTTTAAATAAATGTGGTTAACGTTATTTAATGTTAATGTATGTACCTTCTTACGTATAACTTTGTCAATTAATCGCCTTCGCCGTCAACTGTAACTCGTCTGCTATAATTGTCGTCTGCTTCATGTTTCAAAGTGAATGTTTCTTCGATTACTTGTCCAAACCCATAACTAGAGTGCCAAACAGCTTGAATCATGATCAGCCACCGAGTCACTCGGCGTTTCATCTGGATCCAAACTATTTGCAAAGGTAATCACGGATTTGCTTATGGCGGTGAAATAGTTAAGTTACTGTCGTCTGTAAATATTGTCGTCTGCTTCAGTTATCCCTACCGTTCCTTTCCAAAATCAAATTCAGAGTGTCAAACAGTTTGGATCACTGTGAGACGCCGATCCAAGTTGACTGCTATCCCTCAGTCCTTTCCTCTCTGTAAAAATAGTTTATGCTCAAATTTGACTGGTATACCCCCTCACTCCCTTCCTCTCTGTAAAAATAATGTCAGCTCAATTTTGTATCTGGTTCAACTTTGACTACTTCTGATTCAATCAAACTGGAAACTATTGACCGAGTGTCAAACAGTTTAGATCCAGATGAGATGCAGAGTAACTCGACGTCTCATCTAGATCCAATTAGGCTCTGGGTTTATAAAACTTTTTGATTGAGTCTGAGATCAGTAAATGTAATAAAATTCTCGCTCGTTCTGGATGGTTACGTGCTCTGACGTGTTGAAAATAAACTACAAATGCTAATTACAATCAAGGACAAGTAAGCAGTTTAAGTTGTGGGTTATTTCATAAACAAGGAAGATGGCCGAGTGGGATGGTAGAAAACGGATTTTCCTGTAACAAGTATGTAATACTATACCCGTTATCCAATTTAGCCCTTTTCCCGCTATCCACAGCTTGGCTCGGATTACATGTACATGTACAAACAGCTTGGAACCAGATGAGACGCCGAGTAATTCGGCGTCTCATCAGGATCCAATCCATTTGACCAATGGGTCAATATTTTCTCAAGCACTTCATCGATTGGAAGTACTGAACCAGATCAAAATTTGAGTGGACATTATTTTCCACAGCGGAAACAAGTGTTTTAACTACCACTTTAACTATGCTTCATAAAGTTTCTACAATATTTAACCCATTTGCGCTCAGTGGATCCTTCCATGTTTATAGATTGGATTAGTCCATTTTTGAGCTAAGGGGCGCCTGGCCTAAATTTTCAACTTCGTTTTGTTTTATATTGAAATTCCTTTCAGCAAACCGTGTAGACTCTGATCAGACGCCGCATTATGCGGCGTCTGATCAGAGTCTACACTGTTTGCCTATGTCCTATATATGTAATCGTGGGAAAAAATGGGTTAAAATCAAGATCAGTCATCAGTTTACTATCGAAGTTTTTTAAACACGTAATGCACATACTGTGGTATTACAATACACCTTGATCAACTCATTTTCTCATTTGAAACTTTTTACTCCTAAGCTCGACCTGACCGACATTTACAAAAAAGCTTAGATCCACATGAGACGCCGTGTCACTCGGCGGCTGATCAGGATCCAAACTGTTTGACACTCGATCAATAGTTTATAATCGAAATTAAGAAACTATTGTAACAGAGGTTGAGCAGACCCCGTTTTTTCAGCCGGCTGTTTAACCCTTTCCTTCATATAAACGCCTTTTCACGTCTTTGTAATCAGAGTAGACCCAGATCAGACGGCAGGCTCTGCTCTGTTTGCTTAGAAAATTATAATAGATTTGAATTCTACAGTGTCTGCCAATACCAAAAGATTCTGTGTAAATATGTCATTTTAAAAATCTGCCAATTAATATTCATGACGTCATTATTTCTTATATGGATATTTAACAGGAAAAGACTTAATTCTTTTAAGTTATATGCAGAGGACCATTTTCATTTGAAGAGTGTATGGTAATTGCTACATTGTCACTTAACTTGTGAATAACGACCTAGCGTGCATTCGTAAACAGTTTTGGTTCATGTAGAACGACGAGTACTTCAGCGTCTCATCAGGATCCAAACTGTTTGTCACTTTGACAATGTGTTTGAAAAATAAATTAAAGAAGTGTGTGTTTTAGAATTGAAGCAGATGACAATATTTGCAGACGACAATTGCTCAAAGTGCAGAAGGTTTAGGTGTGTTAAGTGCTGTATAAAACCAGCGTGATCAAGCATATTCATGTGCGTATGAATAAAGCAAAAAAACAGGACTGGATTATTGTGTGTGAGGTTATAACTCCAGATCTCCAGATCTCCAGAACATGGTAAAAACGATTTTTTTGCATATACGATCGCTTATTTATAGTGATAGTTTGTGCTTGCAGTGCATTTTAAAAATGCCTGAAATTTACGTAAATCATTTGTTTATATACTGAAAAGAAGTATATCACAAGAAAACCGATCGAAAAACGCTGGTATAGACAAAACTTCCACGTGGTTGACATTAAAGACTTGCCGATGTACATAATTATATTAGTGTTTATTCGGTCCACGTTTTAGATTCGAAACTGTTCGTCAATACGGTAAAATCCCGCTAATGCGACCACCTAAACGAGGTATAATTCTGGGTGATAGATGCAGGTGGTAGCTTAATGCAGGACAAAAGTAATGCAGAAAGCTCCTAGAGGAGCTTTCTGCATTACTTTTGTCCTGCATTAAGCAACCACCTGCTTATAAAGACATCCATATTTATTCATTAAGTGGTCACATTATAAGGGTTCTACTGTAAATATCTATGGTCTTAGGTCTTTGTTCCTTACAACAATACATTACAAGTATCAACGTAAACGGTTTATTCTGTATCAGAGGGGCATTTTTCGATAGAGGTTAACATAGATAATCTTCATAATACATGACAGAACATAGCAAATACAGTAGAACCAGTCTTAACCCATTACATCATAGGCTATATTTAGATCCAATCTCTTTGAATAAACCTACCGAAAAGGAGCATTAACTAGAGAAAAGAACATTTTTAGAAGTGTGTCATTCTGAAACCATTGTGATAAATAGAGCATTTGCTCCTATGGAGCAAATGCTCTATTTATCACAATGGTTTCAAAAAGTGAATTTTACAGAGGGGTCAAAAGGCGTCAATATGTGGGAAAGGGTTAAGCGACTTTGAATTGATTGGACGCAAATATCATCAGGTGGTGCGCTTTATTCATGGCAAATGTAATGCAGAAATCCCCTGATCTGTGTATACTCTGTTTGCAAATGGCAGTGTGTGTATATCCAATTAAAGGGTTAAACTTTTTAAAAATATTTAAGTTCATTATTAGAACAACCGTGCATTGAAAATTGAAACATTTTCAAGATCATTCATGCAGTGGTATATTTCTGCCACTACATAAACCATTAATACCCAGTGACCACTTAAAAAGAGACGTGCAAACAGTGTGTACCCAGATCAGGGAGTTCCTAAAGGAGACCTGATCAGATTCTGCACTGTTTGCCGAACCCATCAATGTCAATGACTTATTCCAGTAAATGTTTGCTGTGAACCCAACTACATGAAAAATGAATAGGTTTCAAAGAAAACGAGGACGGGTTTTCCTTCAATAATAAGGAAATGAATGGGCTTACCAATCAGGGTTTATTTTGCGTGTTCGACATAAATATCAAGCCTGTGAGAATACTTTCCTGTAATTATAATATCGTAAAACATTTTGTTCGTGACCTGTATTGCCATCAGATATCCAATTACAGTAAAACGCTCTCTAAATAGGACGTTAAATAGTATAAATATCGGTCTTAGAGACAGGTAGCAGCTAAATGCATTAAGCAGCCACCTGCCAAAAAGTATTTAAATTCTTCACTACTAGAATTTCGGTTTACAGGGATTTTACCATATAGTTCTGATTCGTTATATCGTGATATCACGACACCCTAACTGTTAGTCGAAACTTTCCTAGGTATGATGGTCAGTAGTAATTAAAACACTTAGTAAATTCGAAAAATCATATTTGGTGACAGTTTCAGGTACATGTATTAACACTTTTGGCGCCAACTTATTTTCGTCTGCAAACAATATCGTCTGCTTTCATTTTCAAAGCGGACTTTCTCTCTATTTCTTCTCTAAAACATAAGTGGCGTGTCAAACAGTTTGGATCCGAATGAGATGCCGAGTTATTCGGTTTCTCTTCTGGAACCAAACTGTTTACAAAGGTGATCACATATTCGCCAAATACAGCTATAGCCCTGCGAGTTTTGGCGGTGAAGGAGCTGAACTGTGAAAGTAGAATGCTCCTACGAGGAAACTATCGAGTTACGATGATTTTATGAATTCCATGAAAGTGTTACGCTTTTCTCTTGTTATACTAAATGTGATATAGCCACCTGATTTCCATAAAAGTTCAGTGGCCAGTGGCCATTAGACAAACAGTGTAGACCCAGATCATATGGCTCCTGGAGGATCTCACTGATCAAGGTCTGCACAGTTGGTTGTGCTGAAACCATCACTTTCGATGGCTTTTTCAGCAAATATTTTATTTTCTTTGCCCCCTCCACGTGAAAAATGGATGGATCCAAAGTTAGATGTGGACCGGGTTTCCTTTAATAACATGGGAATAATTGGTTAAGTGATAAAGTTGCGAATATACCATCATACATTACGAGTTTCGCAGGCTATATGACACCTGAATAAATTAGCTAAACACTCCTTGCATTTACCTCTTTCTTCCCATACATTTGTAGTAGCTACGGAAAACCCGACTAGGGTTTAACCCATTACCTCATAGGCTATTTTTAGATCCAATCTCTTTGAATAAAATTACCGAAAAGGAGCATTAAATAGAGAAAAGGAAACTTTTAGAATTTTGTAGTTTGAAACCATTGTGATAAATAGAGCATTTGCTCCTATAGGAGCAAATGCTCTATTTATCACAATGGTTTCACAAAGTGACTTTTGCAGAGTCGTCAAAATTGTTCACGTTGACGGTATAAGCCATTGGCATCGGTAGGTTCAGCAAACAGTGCAGACCCTGAAGGAGTCATCTGGTCCTCATCTGTAAGGGACACTTGACACCAATGTGTGAATGCTTCTTACAGGTAACAATGCTCTTTTTGCTGGGACTTACATGCACAAAGCTTGCCCCAGGCAGATAGACTCTTCTTTTTTCAGAACGATTTCCACAAGGCTCTGCGGTATAAAAAGTGGTATTGCCTAAAATCATCATAACCCTTCTCGTTCACATCTAGTCATCCTTCACTGATGCAAACACACACTAAAGAGACTTTCGGCAAAACCTTTGTAACGTAAGGTACCTAGTTGTAGTCTACTTTCAGTCCGAATGACCGCTCAGCTGACTGTACATTTACTCCCTTGGTCATTGAGCCATTGGCCTACAATATTGAACACTGCTAACATATGGCGCAATCATGCAGCCGCAGTACCAGCGAGTGACCCACACAGGTACCCATTTTAACCCCTGGGTGGAGAGGATGTGCGGGTGGGAGACACGGAAAAGCGTCTCTGAAATTTCCGGGTGGGACCGGGATTTGAACCCCGGACCTCCGGACTGATAGTCAAGCGCGTTACCACTAGACCACCGCCACCTTTGTCCTGCTTCTCTCAAAATATTAATTTTTTTATAAACATGGTTATGAATAGTCTTCATAAGAGAGGTTTACTGTAATCAGTATGGATGTGTGTCTACATATAGTACTGGCTTCGGTCATGATTCAATATGAGCCTTTACTACTAGCACATAGAATAATCAGCCATGTAATCAGTACAACCTTAAGCGGCCACCTAACAGAGGTTTAATTATGGGTCTGTAAGGCAGGTGGTAGCTTAAAGCATGGCAAAACTAATGAAGAAAGCTTCTATAGGTATTTTCTGCATTACTTTTGTACTGCATTAAGCAACTCCTGTAGGAGACGTCTGATCTGGGTCTACTCTGTTTGCAAATGCTTGAAAACAGGTTTATATGAGGGAATGGGTTAAAAATAGGGTTTAATTTACATTTAGTAATATCCATAATTAAAATCAAATCTTATGCGGTTATGTAAATATCACTGATTTACTGTGCATACGAATCGGATTTAGAGTCTGTTGAATCACTCAGCACATACAGTATAACATCTATAAACCGGACGTTGAATTTAGTATGAATATCGGTCTCGGGGACGGTGGCAGCTTAATGCAGGGTGAACGTCATACAGAAAGCTCCTCTAGGAGCTTTCTGCATGACTTTCATCCTGCATTAAGCAGCCATCTGCCTAAAAGCATCTAAAGTCTTCTCTATTAGGATTTCGGTTTAAAGGGGTTTTATTGTATACAACATGTGGCATGAGGAAAGTGTGATTATTACAATAAGAGATCAGGATGTGGGTTGTTCATAATTTCATAAAATATAATTTTAGAAGATATACATGTGAACAAAAAACAACAACAGGTACACATATAAGAACAACGGACACATGCAAATGTTAGCAATCGTTCCATTTGTATATGTTTAAGTGTTTTGGTCACCAGATTGGTGTTTAAAGTATTTCAGAACTACGTATACAAATTTGCTACATCAAAAGATAATATTTTCATCATTCTCATTCATGAGAGACTTGAAACTAAGCCAGTTAGCATTTCTTGTGTATTTATCAGGTATTAGCTGTTTACATAATTGTCTAAAGTATAGACACATTTTAGTAAATAATGTAATTCGTCGGCAATGTCGCCAGAGTTACAGACGGTATAAAGTCGATCATACATGTAATCTATGTTTGACAATCTAAGTGTGTTTTTTTACTGGTAAGTGGCTGTTACATATTCCAAAGTCTATAACGCTCTGTGTGCAAAAGGTGACAGCACATCGAAAAAGTGTTCATACTGTAACTCCGTCTTATACACGCGGTAATTAATACACTTTTGTGAATCTAAAACAGTGTTATACCAAGCTTGCCTGTACTGATCCTGTAGGAACATTTCGACCTTACTCAACAGAAGATTTTCAGAACCACCAACGTACTGATCAATCCATATACAGTAAAATCCCGATTATTCGAACACTAAAATTCGTATTAGAATCGATCTTTAAGACAGGTGGCAGCTTAATGCATGGTGAAAGTCATGCAGAAAGCTCCTCTAGGAGCTTTCTGCATGACTTTCACCATGCGTTAAGCAGTCACCTGCCTAAAAGGATCTAAATTTTTCTATAAAGAAAATTCGAATAATCGAGGTCTTACTGTATAACTTAACCCACATTCATCTAGAATTGACTTCACAAACATTACCAACTTATATGATCTGACATTTTGTATATAGTCATGATGAATAAATTTATACAGCTCAGATGATGATTTGTCACAGCTCTCTATAATGTTGTACCAGGGTCCATGCTTATAAAGCTTTTTAGTTTAGTCTGAATTTGTTCTAAAGCTTTTGATTAGTCAGATTTGAGACAAAGGCTCAAATTTGACCAATAAAAAACTTGAGAACGAACTCAGACTCAACTAAAAAGTTTTATAAGCATGGACCCAGAATCCTATAATCCGTGTTTTGATATTTATACTAATCGGAAATAAATCTGCCGAAGTCACCATTGATCAGTTGAAAATATGCACGAAAATACAACAGACTGGAGTTTAAAGCAGACATGATTAAAGATTGCTGATTAATCTTTTCTCAGCGTCTCTTTTACCCTTTCCTTCCTTTGCAAACAGAGTAGACACATATGTAGCAGCTGTCTGATCACATGACCATGTGGTCTGCTCTGTTTGCTGATTATCTTATAATAAATAAATCAATCCGATTCTACAGTTTTTACTAATACCAAAATTGCTTGTGTGCAAATGGTATTTTAAAGAAAATCAGTTAAAATAAAAATTATGTCATTATTTCTTACATGAATATTCATCAGGGAAAAGGTATACCCTTTACTCCATAAATACGCCGTTCTACGCCTTTGCAAACAGAGTAGACGACTCAGATCAGGCGGTCATCTGATCAGGGTCTGCTATTTGTTATATATATATGATTCTACAGTTTCTGCCACGGCCAAAACTTCCCGTGACCATGTGCTATTATAACAAATTAATCTAATTAACATTCATGACGTCATTATTTCTTACATGAACACTCAACAGGGAAAGGGTTAATGTTGGTTTTCTGTACATAATCATTTATACAGTGACAGGTAGTATTTACATGTATCACCTACTTGTTATTCTATGTTGATAATGATATACAGTAAAACTTCGATTATTCGAACACTAGAATACGTATTATTATCGATCTTTAAGACAGGTGGCAGCTTAATGCATGGTGAAAGTCATGCAGAAAGCTCCTTCAGGAGCTTTCTGCATGACTTTCATCATGCATTAAGCAGCCACCTGCCTAAAAGGGTCTAAATTCTTCTATACAGAAAATTCGAATAATCGAGATTTTGCTGTAATTTGCATACACAGTTGAGCCTGTCATGAGCGACAGCACATTTATTGAGCACAGGAGTCTTAAAAACCAGGTGGCTGCTTAATGCAAAGCAAAAGTAATACAGAAAACTCCCATAGCAGCTTTCTACATTACTTTTGACGTGCATTAACCCTTCGCTTGCTACATGTATTCACGTCAATATACCTACCTGTAAATAGTGAAGACCCAGATGAGACAGCTCCTGCAGGAGCTGTCTCATCAGGGTCTGCACTATTTACAAGTTGGTTGTGCAACAAGTGCACTTGCACAGCGAAATACTTGTACACAGTGAAGATATATGTAAATATACAACAGGGCATGGGTAAAGAAGGAGAATTGTATTTTAAAATTCAGCAAGAGAAGGGTTAAGATACTACCTGTCTTAATTCGACCTCTTTTTGATTGCCGCTTAAGGCATGTCCTACTATATACATGACAGTGCAACCAATATATCATTTAGTCATGAAGTAAAACATGTCTATAGCGAATATAGATAAATATAGGTTTTTTGCTTGATTGATTTTGAAGACAGGTGGTACCTTAATGCAGGAAGAAAGTTATAAAGAAAGCTCCCCTAGGAGCTTTTTGCCTTTCTCACGACGTACTGCATTAAACGACCACCTGCTCTTATGGTACACCTACATCTTGATTCATTATACAGTAAAACCTCTCTACAACGGCAACTTAATAGTATTTTGTGTTAAAGTCATGTGGCTGCTTAAAGCAAGGTGAAAGTAAAACAGAACGCTCCTATAGTGTTTCCTATAGGAGCGTTCTGTTTTACTTTCACCTTGCTTTAAGCAGCCACCTATCCTCAATACCAACCAATTAACACAATTTAGTGGCGGTTATAGAGAGGTTTTACTGTATTGTAGCTATTTCCGTTTTTCTGTACAATAGAACCCCTCTAATGCGACCACTTAATGACTAAACATGGATGTCTTTATAAGCAGGTGACTGCTTAATGCAGGACAAAAGTTATGCAGAAAGCTCCTATAGGAGCTTTCTGCATAACTTTTGTCCTGCATTAAGCAACCACCTGCCTGTGCGAAAATGTTTTCTCTTCCATATTTCATTATAACTACTTTGTCCATGAATATTCATGTATTGAAAGCTGGAATAAAAATACAAGAGGGAAATAGGGTAAAGGGTTAAGCTCTGCTCATGCTAAGTGCGTCTAAACTCACCATAACCCACCATAGCCGAAACTGTTGGATATTTTGACAATTGTTTCTCAAACGTTTGATCAAATAGGATGTCTGTGAATCGTTCAGAAAGTCAGAGATTAAGCAGACACTAATTTTTCAGCATTAGAAAGGTTGGCACACCATTTTGTACACTTTTTATATCTAAAATTGCTCTTGTTTAATGGGACGTTCGTTCATTATGTGACCGCATGGTGAAACGTGAGAGTTTGAAATACCGTGCTATCTCTTAGTTTTATCATCTTTACGAACACAATACACTAGATCTTGGTTTAGGTATTGTTCCAGAGTTCTGGTTTTATGTGAGCTGTGAACCCTTTCCGTCATATGAACAAGTTTTCACGCATTTTCTTTTTGGATCCGTCTGATCATGGCCTGCTCTGTCTGCTAGTGGAATTTGATGGATTAAATCTGTTTCTTTACTTTCTAACATGGCTACAATATTCCACCTTCCATATTTCATTATAACTATTTTGTCTATGAACATTCAGTAAGTATTGAAATTTGAAATAAACATAGAACAGGGAAAGGATCCAACGAATGGCTGGTGGGTTTTGTAAGGATAACATTTCCAATTTCGTGGAAACAACTCAGTAAGTTATAAATACAACTACAGTAAAACCTCGATTATTCGAATTTTCGTTATAGAAGAATTTAGACCCTTTTAGGCAAGTGGCTGCTTAATGCATGGTGAAAGTCATGCAGAAAGCTCCTACAGGAGCTTTCTGCATGACTTTCACCATGCATTAAGTTGCCACCTGTCTTAAAGATCGATAATAATACGTATTTTAGTGTTCGGATAATCGAGGTTTTACTGTATATGACTGTCGGTGTGACAGCGATTATAAGTTGTTAATGGATGTCTATTCAGTCCTTAACGTCATACAGGTCTATTTGGGCTTATTGCAAACAGAGTAGATCCAGACCAGACGGATCATGTAGGTAATAGAAACAACAACGACGCTACTCCGGTTGATACTTTACTTCAGTCAGAGCTACAGATAAGATGCGTAAAAATTAAAACATTTTCAAGAATAACTCATTTATTTCTCCACCAAACCCTATGTTTGACCACTCTTTAGAATCGTCTCGATGAGACGATTCTAAAGAGTGGTCACAGCATAGGGTTAGGTGGAGAAATGGCGATTTTAGTATTTGAGTACGCACCTTTAGATGTTGCTCTGTACAGTACTGGTGTTATATGAGACCAGGTAGTGTTTCCCAACTCTAAAGCCAGTCTCTTTCGTGACCCGAGCGACCTGCGGGATCGAGTCTGTTTTATCCAAGTCATTAAACCGGAAATCCAATCTTTTGCACAAGCGATAGACGTGCAATAGATAGGTACTTCCTTAACCTTTAACCTGCAGCCATTTCCCATACTTACAAGGATAAGTAACTTGTACTATCTATATGACAGATCTGAGCTTTTTGTGTACAGTGCTCCCTCTCTACAACGACACCATTTGGGACACAAAAATTGAAGGTGTTGTTCAGAGGGAGTTGTTATAGGGAGGGAAAATCAAACATAATTAGCTTGTTTGCAGATCCCCAGATAATGTGTATTTTGATAACTAAGACCGTTATGCCTCAATCAAACCCTATGTTGTGACCACTCTTTAGAATTGTCACTTTGTGACGATTCTAAAGAGTGGTCACAACATAGGGTTTGATGGAGGCATAAAGAAAATACGATGGAAAACGTTGTTTCTGGAGCCTTGTTGTTTCGGAAACCGTGACATGCGTTATTGTAAGGAGGGAATCGTTATTTAGAGGACCGTTGTAGGGAGGGAGCACTGTATTGGGTTATATAGATATGATTCTTCCGTTTTTGCCATGGCCTAACGTTTCTGTGTTCTCATATACCATTAACACACAGCTGATGTAATATTCATGATGTCATTATTTCTTTCATAAATATTCATGAGATAAAGATGAAAACTGTTGTCTGCTTCATTGCTCACCAGACATAGGTAGTTTGTTTGCTCAAATTTGGATGTGTTAACTTTAGACTACATCGGGTTCGATTAAGCCATTCCCTCATAGGCTATTTTTAGATACAACCTCTTTGAATAAACGTACCGCAAAGTTGCATTAACTAGAAAAAGGGAAAATGTTAGAATGATGTAGTATTGAAACCATTGTGATAAATAGAGCATTTGCTCCTTAGGAGCAAATTCTCTATTTATCAAAATGGTTAGAAGAAGTGACTATTACAGACGCATAGAAATGCGTATTTATGGAGGAAAGGGTTAAGCTTTAGAGAAATATTGATCGATTGTCAAACAGCTTGGATCCTGATGAGACACCGAGTTAATCCGTGTCTCATCAGGATCCAAGCTGTTTGCAGATAGTAATCAGGTCGCGGAGGGCGGGATAATGATTTAACTATTTCGCTGCCAAGGTCGCAATGTGATCACCTATGCACACAGTTTGCATCCAGATGAGACGCCGAGTAACTCGGCGTCTCATCAGGATCCAAATTGTTTTGTTACAGTGACTGATTAAGAAACAACGATGAAGAAAATTGAATATAAATGAAAATTGTAGCAGACGAAAAAGTATGCAGACGACAAAATGTTGCAGCGAAAGAGTTAATGACGAGTGCTGGGCTGCATAAAACGCTGCGCAGTGAGCTACAGGGACTTATTAAGAGTGCTAGTTTGTAGTATGTGCTTTATAAAAGCGTTATGTTGTAGTACATGTATGTGATTTTGTTTACACATTTTTCTGGAATGTACATATTATGCTTCCGAGACTTTAACACATAATTTATGCGATTTCATACATGTATATGCGACGGACGCAAACAATGTAGACACTGATCAGAGGGCTGATCATTGTATGTACTGTTTGCTGTACAAATCAACGGCAAATGTTTTCACTAGAATATATTTCGTTTGCAGAAAATCCCACGTCAGAAATGGATTGGTTCTAAACTTCAGTTAGGACTAGTTTCTCTCATACAGTAAAAACTCGCTTATCCGAAGAATTGAGAACTTTTTAGGCAGATGACATAACCCTTTCTGTGATGAGTATTTATAGATTAATTGACGTTTTCATGAATATTCATTTAACTCAATCTTCAAATGAATGTTTGGCTTAGACAAAAGCTATAGTATCAGATCTATATACAGTGAAAACCCGCTAATGCGACCACTTAATAAACAGCCACTTATGTCGTCAAAAGCAGGTGGTTGCTTAATGCAGGGCGAAAGTTATGCAGAAAGCTCCTAGAGGAGCTTTCTGCATAACTTTCGTCCTGCATTAAGCTACCACCTGCCTCTGCCACCCAGAATTATGCCCCTTTTTGGTGGTCGCATTAGCGGGGTTTTACTGTAATTTTATAATCAAACAGAGCAGACCCTGACCAGACGGCTTCTTAAAGGAATGTTTGGCTTAGACAAAAGCTATAGTATCAGATCTATATAGTTTTATAATCAAACAGAGCAGACCCTGACCAGACGGCTTCTACAGGGGCCGTTTTATACGGGTCTACTATGCTTGCAAAGACGTGGACATACGTTTATATATATAGGAAATAGTTAATGCAGTGTGACAGTCCCTGATAAAGCTCCTCTAGGAGCTTTCTCCATGACTTTCACTCTGCATTAAGCTGACACCTTTCTAATAGATCGATGATAATACTTATTTTAGTGTTCAGATGAAGATAAGCTAGGTTTTTAGCTCCCCTTAGCAAAGCTCAGGTTGAGCTTTTGGGAGACTTGAATGTCCGTCGTCCGTCGTGTGTCGTCAACAATTTGTTGTGAACTCTCTAGTGGTCACAATTTTAATACAATCTTCATGAAACTTGATCAGAATAATTGTCTTGATAAAATCTCGGACGAGTGGGTCATATAGGGTCAAAAACTAAAGTCACTAGGCCATCTAGTAGGAAAACAATGTAAACAATTTAGAGTTCACATTTTCAGCCCAATCCTCATGATACTTTGTCAGAATGATTGTCCCGACAAATTCTCGGACAAGTTCGAAAGTAGTTTATGTGGGGTCAAACAATAGGTAACCAGGTCAAATAGTAGTAAAACCTTGTGAACACTCTAGGGGTCATATTTTCAGCCGAAGTTTCATGAAACTTTGTCAGAATTATTGTTTTGATAAAATATCGGACGAGTTTGAAAGTGGGTCATGTGGTGTCAAAAACTAGGTCACCAGGTCAAATAGTAGAAAACTCTTGTGAACACTCTAGAGGTCACATTTTCAGCTTAATTTTCATGCAGTCTTGATTGTGTTGATAAAATCTCGGACGAGTTTGAAAGTGGGTTACGTGGGATTAAAAGCTAGGTCACTAGCTCAATGGTAGGAAAACCTTTTGAACACGTTAGAGGTCACATTTTTAGCCAAGTCTTCATGAAAATTAGTCAGAATGATTGTCCTGATGAAATATTGGAAGAGTTTGAAAGTAGGTTAAATGGGGCCAAAAAATAGGTCACTAGGTCATATCTTAGAAAAATATTGTTTACGCTCCAGCGGCTACATTTTAGCCCAATTTTTATCAAGCTTGACCGGCCGCGTGTCTCAGAGGTAGAGCGTCCGCCTGCGGTACGGAAGGTCGTGGGTTCGATCCCCGGCCGCGAAAGACCAAAAGTTGCTAAACGTTAGTATACCAGTAGTTCCCTTGTCTACGCTCGACATTAAAAGGGTTGTTCTAGGACTGGTCGGCCCGATGTCAGGATACTGCGACTGGGTTGGGTGTCCTTGCAATGTCCTTGCATTCTAGTGAGGTACCACTATAACTTGTCTCGAGTGGGTGCCGTCTGTAAATAACTAAAATACTGTTGGTCGGACGTCGTTTTCATTCATCCACAAAGTGTTATACATAAGGGCCTTAACCCTTCTCTTGCTGAATTTTAAAATACAATTCTCCTTCTTTACCCATGCCCTGTTGTTTAATTACATATACCTTCACTGTGTACAAGTATTTCGCTGTGCAATCACTGATGTGGAGTGCACTGACTGCACAATCAACTTGTAAATAGTGCAGACCCTGATGAGACAGCTCCTGCAGGAGCTGTCTCATCTGGGTCTTCACTATTTACAGGTAGGTACATTGACGTGAATAGCAAGCGAAGGGTTAATGATCTATCTAAATGTCTTCAGAGGTCCAGAAAAGATTCGTAAATTCAAACATTTTCAACAATAGCCTCTTCTTTATTTTCCCACCAAACCCTATACTGTGACCACTCTTTAGAATCGTCTCTAAAAGACGATCACAGTATAGGGTTTGGTGGAGAAATGACAATTTTAGTATTTAGGAACCTGTATATGTAGCTCTGGGGCTCTTATTTCTCTGTCAACCCCTATATTGTTTGTAATAAATTAGTACTGACAAGATAGTGATTGGTGGAGTAATATTATAATTATGCTGCCTAGATTTCTTAAATATATCTCTTACATGTATGAAAGGAATTCATCACTCGTAGCCTCTGTATTTTAGTTATAACTTCCGGTATAAATCTGAGAATCCATTTCATACGTGTTGTTTGATCTGGAGCGACATTGTGCAATGTGAAAGTTTTTCGCTAAATATAGCTCATTTAATGTGTTTCAGTATGATGGAAGCAATAGAGAGCAAGGAAGATAGTATACAGAAAACTGTGGACGATACGAAAAAAGAACCAGATGTAGATCTGAATCAGGATAAGAAAGACGACGACAAACCTAACACTGCAGATATTGACGCTGTTTGTAAAGATAAGCCAATTGAGGTTAAGTCTGAGGAGGAAAAGACGGACACAGATGAATCGGACGGTTTTTTTGCGCTGTCAATAACCGAAGATGTAACAGACAGATATTTAGATCAAGATGAATATATGTATTACTACGAAGATGAAAGAAGTAAACGTAAGAACTAACCCTTTACTCCATGAATATTTATGTAAGAAATAATACCATCATATAATGAAATATGTAAACAGCATTGTTTAGTATTGGTATACACTGCAGAGACAGATATACAGTAAAACCCCTCTAATGCGACCACTTAATGAATACACGTGGGTATCTTTATAAGCAGGTGGTTGCTTAATGCAGGACAAAAGTAATGCAGAAAGCTCCCCTAGGAGCTTTCTGCATTACTTTTGTACTGCATTAAGCTACCACCTGCATCTAGCACCCAGAAGTATACCTGTTTTAGGTGGTAGCATTAGCGGGGTTTTACTGTATTATAATTTCATTAGTAAACTGACCAGACCCTGACCAGATGGCTCCTATAGGAAACGTCTGATCTTGGTCTACTCTGTTTGCAAATGTGTGAATATGCGTTTATATGAAGGAACATGTTAAATGAATACATGACCATTATATACCATTTGCTCTAAAATTCTGAATTCAATGCATTGCTTTCGGGTTTATTCTGACAGAACGAAACAATGAATATATGTATAAAGGGGTCTTGTTAGCTTTTATCATAACCCAAATATGCTTATTGTCATATATAATTTCAGTTTCAGTTCTACACTTAATGTGTAATTATTCCATAAGCAATTTAACTCGAAACTTTTTGACAAACTTAGTATACATTCTTAAGCATTTTCATCTGTTGCTAAACAGCTTACCAATCTGGTACTTTAAGATGAACTCAGACTAAAATTTAGAGGTTTTATAACCTCAGGTCAGTTTGCGAAGCTACATGCTCAAACACGGTGTGTTAAAGTTGATGGGTGTTACGTATAGTTTAGCGAGTTAACCCAACTATTCCCTTTGTATTTAAGGGAACTCCCTCCAGAACTTACTTTGGAACCCATTCATTTTTCACGTGAAGCGGACACAAGTAAACAAAATATTTGCTAAAATAAGCCACTGACATTGAACAGTTCAGCAACTTGTGCAGATCCTGATTAGGGGGTTCCTGAAGGAACCCTCTGATCTGGGTCTGCACTGTTTGTCTATGTCTTTTGTAAGAGAAATTGGACTTCAATGGTTAATTGGAACTTGATATCAAAGACATACATGTAGTATATGTTATTGTTTTTAGGCGTTACAAAGAGTCACTATATTCCCAAGGAGGAACGAGGAGAATGCCAGGCTTGCTTCAAGACTTTTTCACTCTTGCACCTTAGTAGACCTCATCATTGTCGAAGGTAAGTCAAATCTGGAGACAATAGGCGTACTGATCTATCCAAAATCCCAGTCTCACACTTTACGCTTGTTCTTAATTCGTATCACCTCACTGAGTATCAACAATACATGGTATATAATTGGCGTTACTTACTACTGATTTGCTCATTTTTTAAATATTCATTCATTTAATATTTATAATGGTTGTTTTCAAGGAAATATTTGGCTTAGACAAAAACTGTAGGAGCATACCTATATAATTCGATAAGCAACAAGAGTCGTCTTGCCAGTGTCTGTTCTGTCTGATTATGAACTTGTTACAGATCCGACTGTTCTGTTTCTACCATTATCAAAACGTCCTGTATGCATATAACATTATAACAATCAGCTTATGAATACGCATGATGTCATTACTTCTTAAATGAATATTGAATAGGGAAATGGTTAAATCAATTGCATCTTTATAGACAATATGCACGTTTTACTTTTAGTGACCTTATGATGATCCTGGCAAACAGTAGTCATAATAATAATGGTATCTGCATCGAAGTTTTTCCTGGCTATTGCTTATACCAGATAGATCTTGCCGTCAGAGCAATGCCTAACATCCCAATGAAACGTTTTTCTATTTTCAGATGCGGTGACGTATTCTGTAAACACTGCTTGGCGTATAGACGGAGACTAAATGTTTGGGCTCAGCCAGATGCCAAAGGCATTCTCTGCAGGGTAAGATAGTAAAAGTACAGATATGAGTCATGCAGGAAACACCACATACAGAACAAACAGCCGCCCGAACAGCAACACAAAAACACAGCAAAAGTACATAACTATCAAAAACATAAATAAACATAAAGAGACGCACAAAGACAAAACAAACATACAATACATGGAAGTACCGCCTTTGAACGGTCAGTGACAAAAGTCACTGGGGCGGGGTGGGGGTGTCAACCGGTTTAGGGGCGCCCAACCTCACACTTATTCCATCCCCACCCTAAAAGACAATCAGTGTAAATAAACGTATCCCCTCTAATCTACAACAACCGCGATGGCAAATACAGTGGAAATGTGCATCTAAAACGAAAACACTTAAGATACCCACCTATCGTTAGTGTACTCAATGATTGAGCTGCAAACAGAGTAACTGTAGAAAAGTAATAAAGGGTACGACAAAAACGAAAAGGTACAGATATCCGACGTCCTCCTTCCGTTTCCGGATTTAAGAGGTCGCTTTCATAGAGTACTAAACCTTTCTTGTCGGCGTACACGCAAAGAGGCCAGCATGATTGCCAGCTGTAAAAGGGTTGACAACCAGACATGCAGTATGTTGTAGTACTATAGGATCATATCCCTTTTTAATGAACATATTCGATGAACAAAGGGAGAAAATGGATATGGCCAATAGTGTTACTCACATCACTATAAAATTCAGGATGCGAAATACCGTGTCGCAGGAGTGCATTGAGATTACATTTGTACTTGCCAATAAGTGAGAGATTTCGATAATAAAAAATAGAGATAATGTTTCTCAGCTTATGGTATCTATATCCTTGCTTAAGCGGCTTTTCAGTTAAAATAGGATTTCGACTGTTAAAACCGTCAACAGATGAACAAGCTCTAGCAAAACGAATAAGTTGAGATATAATAAACCCCGTAAGATGGGGCACGGGGAACATCTCCGTCAAGATGAGGGAAATTAACAATATTAAAATCAAAATCATCTCTTTTGTCATGCATTTTAGAAGAAATCATTTCATGGTCAAAGAACAGGTAAAACGTTACTGTGATAAAATATATGAAAATTCTGGTATTAATGTTTTTGGTCCATAAAAAATTCAAATGATGTTTTAACGAAACTTGAAAATGAACAGTATAACATTTCTTCACTGAGCTCTTATGATTTCTCTACACTCTATACTACTCTACCTCACCATCTTATAAAGGATACACTGATTAAATTAATAGAAAAAACCTTTGCCAGAGAAAACAAAATGTTCATTGCTTGTAATGTTCAAGGTTCATTCTTTTCGAATTCAGAAGTAGAACATTACAAAATATGGACTTGCCTTGATGTTCGTAGATCTCTTATCTTTCTTTTAGATAATATATTTGTGCGTTATGGGGGTTCCATATATCGTCAAGTTGTTGGTATACCCATGGGTACAAATTGTGCCCCTCTTGTTGCAGATTTGTTTTTGTATTGCTATGAGAGGGTTTTATGCTTAGCTTAAAACCTGATACACAGACAGATATTGTTAATGCTTTTAATAAAACTTCAAGGTATTTAGACGATATTTTGAATTTAGATAATCCTTATTTTGATACTATGATTTCTTCAATTTACCCAAAAGAACTGTCTTTAAACAAAGCGAATCAATCTGACAGTATAGCTTCATTTTTAGATTTGAATCTTTCAATTGCAAATCATAAAGTTTCGTCCAAAATATACGATAAAAGAGAAGATTTTAATTTTAAAATTGTTATGTATCCTTTTCTAGATGGAGATGTGCCCCGTTCTACATCTTATGGGGTTTATATCTCTCAACTTATTCGGTTTGCCCGAGCGTGTTCTTTGCTTGAAGATTTTAACAGTCGTAATTTAGTTATAACTGATAAACTTCTTAAGCAAGGTTACAGATATCACAAACTTCGGAAAACGTTTTCTAAATTTTATTATCGAAATTTACCACTCATTAGTAAATCTACGGACGTTATTGCAACAAGGCATTTCTCTCAACCAGACTTTTATGGAGATGTTATCTACAAACTTCGGGGTCATATCCATTTTCATGATTTGTTTATAAAACGCATTAAAACATTTAAGAAGAAAGGTTATGATCCCATTATATTGCAACGCACTGCATGTTTGGTTATCGACCCTTTTACAGTCGGTAGCTACGCTTCCCTCTTTGCTTGCGCGATGACAGACCGAGGGTAGTACTCTATGATGGTATACTCTTAAACTCAGATACGGGATGAGCTTACTAGACTCATGTATTACTTTTTCCCTGTCGTGCCCTTAACGGCTTCCCTGCAGGTGCTCTGACTTCAGCAAAGTCATTGAGTACATATTTGACGGATTGTCACAGTTATTATGCTATGTTTTACATGTTGTCCTGTGTTTACCGTCGTCTATGTTGTGGGTAAGTCCGGCGGGGATACCTTTATTTACACTATTTGTAAAGCTAGGGTGACTTTGAGGTTAGGACGTCCGTAAACCGGTTTAAACCCCCAGTGCTGTTTTTGCTACTGACCGTGCCAAGGCGGTACTCTCTTTGTCACCCCTCCTTTTGTTTGCCTTACGTCTTTGTGCTTGTGATTTTGTTCATGTGTAGAGTGTTTGTCTCAAGTTCTTGTGTGTCTGTTGGTGTTTTCTGTGTTCATCTCGTGTGTGAGTGTGCGTTTGGGTGTGTGGTGTTGTGTGTGTGTGTGTGTGTGTGTGTGTGTGATGCTATCTATCGGTGTTTTGGTGGTGGTTGTGTCTTGTATGTGGCTTTGCCTGCTTGACTTTACTACCTTTCCATTTAGATCAAGAAAAGCTGCATCGGTCGGTTGGTCGGTAATGCGGTCGGTCGATTGGTCGGTCGGTCCGTCCACATTTGAACTTGGGTAGTTGGTATTGCAAACTTCTCATTCAGCTTTAAAGTTATTGCATTTATATTTAGTATACATAATAACCACGAATGGTAGATGTGCAAGACGCAATTTTTATGTGTTTACTCTTGGGAATTGCAGAATTATCTCCCCTTGAACTTAGAATAGTTTCTGTCATTTTGGCATGAAACATGTGGAGTTGGTGTCACGAACTCCTTCAGGTTGAAAGTTATTCAGTGTGTAAGTGGTATACATACTCGTAATAACCATGAATGGAAGATGTGCAACGCTCAATTTTCAGGTGTTTAGAGCTGGCCATTGCAAAATTATCTCCCTTTGAACTTTGAGTTTTTTGTCATTTTGGCATAAATCGATGGTAGTTGGTGTCGCAAACCCCTCCTTCAATTTTAAAGTTATTGAATATATATTTGGTATACATAATAACCAACCACGAATGATAATGTGCAAGATGCACTTTTTATGTATTTAGCGCAGGGCATCTCCACCTGAACTATTTTTGTCATTTTTGCATGACACATGGTAAGTTTGTGTCACAATGTCCTCGTTCAGTGTGAAAGATATTCAGATTATATTTGATATACATAATAAGCATGAATAGTAGATGTGCAACACACAATTTTCATGTGTTTAGAGCTGCGCATTGCAGGATTATCTCCCCTTGAACTTAGTTTGTTTTGTAATTTTGCATAAAACATTGGTTGTTGGTGCTGCAAACTCCTCTTTCAGTTTTTAAGTTATTCAGTGTATATATAGTATACATAATAACCATGAATAGTAGATGTGCAAGATGCAATTTTCATGTGTTTAGCACTGGGTATGGCAGAATTATCTCCCCTTGAACTTTGACCATTTTTTGTCATTTTGGCATGAAATTTGGGGAGTTGGTGTCGCAAACTCTTCCTTCAATTTGAAAGTTATTGAATTGATTCTTGCCATACATAATAACCACAAATAGCAGATATGCAAAACACAATATTCATATGTTCAGTTGCAAAGCATTACCGAATTATCTCCCCTTGAACTTTGAGTATGTTTTGTGTTTTGGTCCAAGAAGTCTCTCTCATAGAAGTACAAAAACAAATCGGCGATCAGTGGTCCACAATTCATACCCATAGGAATACCAATCACCTGACAGTATATAGCATTCCCATGACGTACAAATATATTATCCAGAAGAAAGGTTAGTGATTCGCAAACTTCTGAGCAAGTCCAATTGGTGTGATATTTCAGTATTTCGTCAGTAAACAAAGATTTATCAGCATTACATGCCAGAAATGATGTTTTTTCTCGGGCAAATACTTTCTGGATTAAGGTAGTAAGTTTATCTTTATTTAAATCATGAGGAAGGGATATGTACAAAGTAGAAGACTCTTATGTGCTTACAGTGGATGCAAGAAATCTTTTTTTCTTAAGTTTGGTTAAGAATTCTGAAGAGTTCTTAATAGACCAAAATAGATTTATTCCAGATTTTTCATAAGTCTAATCACAATAGAATTTTACATGTTCTTTTATCTTCGTCAAAAAAGACGCCAAAAGTATAAATAATGTAGTAGTTGTACAAGAGCTAGAAGTTGCAATGAAACGCGCTTTATATGTTTTTTATGTAGTCTAGGTAACCAATACATTGTAGGAAGTTTGTGTTGTGTACTTTAATATCGGCACCATGTTGTTCACCCTTTTTGACATTGTCTGAAACGACGGAAATGCGTTTGTCAATTATATCAAAAGTTAGTTTTTTCCAATTTGAAAGAGCATTAGACTCTAAATGTTCTCTTCGACACAATCTAATACTAAAATTTTGTAAAGCCTCAGCAGTCTGACCTCAACAAGAGTTAAACTCTATCAAGGATGGTATTCTATATTTTGGACCTTCATTGAAAATATATCTATAAAGATGTTTATCTTTAATTATCTCGACATTACCAGTAACCACATGATCAGCCGGAGAATAGCAAACTTTTGAGGTGGTGCAATCTTAATTATCAGGAATATTATCATTAATATTAAGGGCGGCAACAATTTTATTATAGTTGAAAATTGTATTTCTGATGGGGTTGTTACATTTGTAGCAGATAATAGGTGGTTCTGTATTTTTAAAATATTTAGGAATAGTGTCAATTACATTTTTGTCTCTAAAATACTTTGGAGGTCAATAAAATCAATACCTTTATTTATAAAAGGAATTTTAAGAAAAAAATATTTGGTGTTCAGATAATTTGTCAATGTGCGGTCTGTAAAGTAAAGCTTTGTATCAAACTAGCCGTTCCTATGAGAGGATCTGATCTAAAATGATTTTATCGGCTTGCTCGTCAATTTCTTTTAATGAAGATATTGATAAGGAGGTACGTCTAGAACGCATGGCATGTTTACCAGAAGTTAGACGTAACTATGTAGATCAAGAATAGTCATCTTTATACGAGATTTTCGTTTAATTTTACAATTTTTACGAATGCCATGCGATCGAGATTTGCGTTTCCTTATAGAAAAAAATATCTGTATCAGGACCTTTTGAAATATTCCCAGTTTGGTAAATATTATCATTTAAGCCTAAAGGAAACGGTGTTTACAAATTCCTCATCCAATTTAATTCAGATACAAATCTAGCTCTCTATTTAATACTGCTAGAAGCATCCTTATCATATAAAATATGCTCTACAGGTTGTACTAAAATAATGGCCAGACTTCCTTAAGTGTTGGTACAAAAACATTTTAGTTTACGATTTCGACATTGATATGCGTGCTCCCGGAATCGAGCATTCAAAGCACGGCCTATTTGACCAACGTACTGTATACCGCAACTAGGCGCGTTTCAAGTTAAAACATAAATAACGTTAGTAGTAGTACAATCAACGTCTGAGTTTATCTTGACATTAAATGTTTTGCCATTAACTGTTGATTTAATAGTAGAATTACAAGAAATGTTACTACAACATATGCACCTCTTAGCAAAGCACTTTTGGATAATCGGATACACTCTGTGTCGTCTGTGTACGGACCGTTTACAGATAGAAGAAACATTTTGAATAGCAGATTTTAAACGTGAAAGTACAACTCTCGGTCCATTGTAAAACATTTATTAATCGAAAGTGTTGGTATGTGAAAAGATAATACTGACTGAATGTTAAGTTGTTTTAAACGTACGTAAGGTTGAAGGGAAGAGAAAAAGAAATATATTGGGTAGTTGTACAGACGACACAGAGTACATACATGTATTTATAGATTTCATTTCTATCAAAGGTATTTTAAATTTATTCATATGGGAAAGTGATTGAAGGGCACCTGTATTGTGTACATCAACAAGTCAATACACTAGTATAGCTACCAAGTGCATCAGATCGCTGGTGAACACAACATATACCACGAGGTACATGACATACTTTATGATAATGTAAGAGGCGGATGAGAGTGATGTATGTTACTTGTATATCCTGCAAGAGATAATAACAACATAGATTACGTGTAAGGGGAGACTTTTACGGCCACCACACGGCACAAGCAACACTGTTGTGATAATAAAAATACAAATATGAGGTATGGAGGAAACACCACATACAGCCGCCCGAACAGCAACACGAGAAAACAGCAAATGTCCATAACTATCAAAAACATAAAGAGACACACAAAAAACATACAATCGGGGAAGATACTCTTTTCGTGCTAATCGCTATTTGACTGGCTTTTGGATTTTGGATCCAGTCATGACACCAAGCAACTTGTCACCTAATCTTTAATTCTGGCTGTTTTACACTCGGTCACTAGTTTTTTCGAAACATCGTCCGAATTGGTGAAACTTTCAGCACAACCGAGTTTGGTCATGGTTTGATGGGTAGCTTCGAATTTCATGACAGCAGGTAATTTTTAAGCGGATGTTTATTCAACATTTATGCTACAGATTAACCCTATACCTGTTCAATATTCATTAAAGAATAATGATAAATAATGATGAATATTTATTATGTAGGATCATATCTATATATTTCTTAGGCAACCAGGGCAGACTCTGATCAGATGACTCCTACAGAAAATGCGTGAAAATGGGTTAACCCTTTCACCACCAATGTCGCAAAAATGCACAACGACAAATAGTGCAGTCCCAGATCAGACGCGACCTTTTCAAGGCTTTTTTGTCGCAAACTCTATTTCTACATCTGTGCTTTATTTCTTTGAAATTTGCATTTATTTATCTTATTTCCTTATTTAACAAAATTGGATTTCAGACGACAATTTGAAACTAGGCACCGAAAGGGTTAAAAAGATAATTGTTAATCGGTCACATCCATGTTTATTCATTTAGATACCTTTGTAAAGAGGTTCTTCAGTATATGCACTACAGTGCTCCCTCTCTACAACGACGACCTTTGGGATACGAAGATTGTGTGTGTTGTTCAGAGGGAGTTGTTATAGGGAGGGAAAATCAAACATAACTAGCTTGTTTGCAGATCCCCAGATAAGGTGTATTTCGAGAACTAAAACCGTTATGCCTCAATCAAACCCTATGTTGTGACCACTCTTTAGAATTGTCACAAAGTGACGATTCTAAAGAGTGGTCACAACATAGGGTTTGATTGAGGCATAACGAAAGTAGGATGGAAAAAGGTTGTTTCTCGAGCCTTGTTGTTTCGGAAACAGTGACATGCGTTGTTGTAAGGAGGGAATCGTTATTGAGAGGGCCGTTGTAGGGAGGGAGCACTGTATCATTTTCTGTATCCTCAAATCACTTCATTACCAATAGGCTTTTTATAAGCATGTGTCGTATAAGAGCCACCTGCATTGCCCTAAGGTGTTAGCATTACGATTGCAATAGTTTCAGAATATTTTAGTACATTGGGTTATAGTTTTGTACACTATTTCAGGTCTGCGTTACATGCTATGGCGAAACAGAAGTGATTTTGTTTGGAATCAAGCGGTCACAAACGGAGTATTTCACAAGCCTAAGACAACAGTGTAAGACAGAACGACGTCACATTCTGTGTGACCTCACCATAGAAAAACGCAATGCCAGTATGGTCCCGGCTCCCTGGCGCGAACAGTAAGTAGGTTTAGTTGTGTTTAACTCATTGTACGCTCTGTTCCTTATAATATGACACCACTGTGGCCGTCTTCCGGTTTCGATGTATGTACAAGTGTAAATTGACGTCATGGTGACTATGCTTTTACGTCATTGTGACTGTTTAATGTCGCATTCTTAATTGTAATTATATCTATTGCCGTTTAAGTACTTTTAAACGGGCGACATTGTGAATATGTCCTGATGGTTTTGTACTTATAAACTGACGTCATGTTGATTGTGTCCCGTTGCTTTGTTCATAGTAAAAGTACAAATTGGAGTCATGCAGGAAACACCACATACAAAACATACAGCCGCCCGAACAACACCACAACAAGTTGACATCATGGTGACTGTATCGTAGTACACTGAACCTGGAGTCACGGTGGCTGTACCTTGACTCCATGAATACTGTTTATTGCTGTTCTTGTAAATAGGCGTCATTGTAAATGTGTTATACCGTTTTTGTACCTGTAACACGAATGGATATGTACTGATGTGACTGTCAGTACGTATGACTGTGAATGCCACTTTGGTCCTTCTAATCTTACACCATGGGGTGACTGTATCTTCCTGTTGTAATTCACAATTATGAGCATTATGGGGACTATGCCATGGCGTCATTGTGGCCTGGTACTTGTACATGGGAGTCAATTTGCATGTATCATACCGATTTGGTTCCAAATTGACTTTATGATGACTGTGTCTGAACGTCAAAGTAACTGTGTATTTCGTTTTTGGTTCGTAAATTGAGCATAATTACGGTGACAGTACTTTGGTGTCATGGTGACCGTTCATTTTGAATAAACGCTGAGCCTTTGCGTCATTTTGACTGTGCCTATGATACATGCTTACTGTGTCTTGGGTGTAATGGTGTATGTGCCTTTGAAGCATGGTAGCTGTACCTTGGTGTAATGGTGATTGGTGACGGTACCTTTGCGTCATAGTGACTGTGCCTACAAGTCATGGTGACTGTGCCTTGTTGTAATGGTGTCTGTGTCTTTGCGTCATGGTGACTTTGCGTATGAGTCATGGTGAATGTGCCTTGGTGTTTGTGTCTTTGCGTCATGGTGACTGTGCCTTTGCATCTTGGTGACCATGTCATTATGTCATAAAGCAATGTATTTGTGTCGTGTGAATATGTGTTTGCATAATGATGACTGCAATTTCGACATGGTGGTTGTGTTTTAAACATCACTGCGAATATGCTTCTACGTTGTGGTAATTGTTTCTTACATTTTAGTACTTGTAAAATGTATATCATAGTTACTTATTGTGGTTGTATCTTGTTGTCATTGTGCTTGTAAATTGACATGCTGGTGATTTTGTCTCGCCTTATCGGTGCTTTTAAGTTCCCGCCATAATGACATCATGGTAACAGTGCTATGCCATTTTGTACTTGTATATTAACATTACTGATGTTGGATGTATCCATACATCGCGACTGTGGTCCGTCCCTTGTCATCAGTTGAGTTTTATAATACAAAGTGTGTTTCTACTTTGAGGTACTAGGTTCTTGACATCACTGTGCTATTGTGCAGAGAGTGTGTCGCTATTTTCCTGAAACATTCAACTTCGTTACTCATAACTGGGTTATTCATGTACGAATCATATTAATTTAAATAATGTTTATATTGTCATGTTGACATTAAAGTTTACTAATATTTGATTTAAGCTCAATTTCCCGTTTTAAGACCAATGTGGTCATTTATCTTTAGCTCGAGATAATTTAATAAAAAACATTTACATTGTACTGATATCCACTATATTGTCGATACCAAACACTTTTGACAGCTGGGGGGAAATTGTTGTATGAAGGAAGTATTGTTGAATAGATAGACATACGGGTAGTTTACATGTAACACAATTCACATGTAACAGTTTAAATGTAGCATGGTTCACATGAACATAGTATACATGTAATATAGTCAACATGTAAATTACACGTAACATAGTTTACATGTAACAATTTACATGTAACATAGTTTACATGCAAACTACATGTAAAATAGTTTGCATGCAAAGTATACCTAACACAGTTTGCATGCAAACTACACGTAACATAGTTTACATGTAACAATTTTACATGTAACACAGTTTACAGTCACACTAAACGTAACATAGTTTACATGTAACGTAGTTAACATGCAAACTACACATTGCATAATTTACACGTAACATAGTTTAACGTGATGTTGAGCACGTTGTGTTGTTCAGGTTCGAGGTTGACATACCAAGAGAATGCGAACGACTGTTAACCCTTCGCTTGCTAATTGCGTCAATATACCTACCTGTAAATAGTGAAGACCCAGATGAGACAGCTCCTGCAGGAGCTGTCTCATCAGGGTCTGCACTATTTACAAGTTGATTGTGCAACCAGTGCACTCCACAGCAGTGATTGCGAAATACTTGTACACATTGAAGATATATGTAATTATACAACAGGGCATGGGTAAAGAAGGAGAAATGTATTTTAAAATTCAGGTTCGAGGTTGACATACCAAGAGAATGCGGACGACTGTTAAAGGGGTTCAAGGGTGCAGTTGGTTCCTCCGAAGCAAATAAAGCACGAAATGACCGACAAATTTATAGTTCCCTTCTGGCAGAAGGCAAAATACTGGACGGTATCTTATATTTATGTTATTACTTATTTGTATGTGGGTAGTCTGTTCGGCAAAGGATACGGATACAGCTGGCAACTTTTTATCTGCAGTAAAATTACGATTAAATATGGCACCATTTTGATAGTTGTAAATCAGACTGACATAGTAGCAAGTAATATAGACCCCGTTCTTGATCTGCACTATTTGCCTGCATTTGTCTACCCGAATATTTAGGCTAATTAGGGGCCACACTGTGTCAGATACTCCTCAATTCAAAACCTGATGCGTATTTCAGATGATGTCAATTTAATGGGATTCTGCAAGTTACATGTTCATTAATGGTATTTTTATTTGTTGTTTCACTTCAGCTGGAGAACTCTGTCTTGTCTTGTCGGCAGTGCAGGGCTCAGATTAGGACTGCGAAGAACCGGAATTGCCGTGTGTGTGCCTTGGCTGTGTGCAAGAAGTGCGCCTACAAGGAACTGTTGATCTATTATGATACTGATCAGCCTTTACAGAAAGACTCGAACCCAAAACTTGCCATTATCAAAGTGGCAGGGGTAAGGGAAACCTACACACTTGTTAGAATTCAACTTAAATATAACATGTCTGCTAATTGTCGCGAGCTCTGATCTTCAGTTTCATTTATAATCATATGCCTTATTAACCCCTTCAGTGCCATGAAGACGGGTCTGTGGTGTCAAACAGCTGGATCCTAGTGAGACACCGAGTAACTCGCTGTCTCATTAGGATTCAAACTGTTTGCCACTCTGTTTATCCTTTCTATAAAGACTTTGATCCTTTCACCGCCATTGTCGCTAAAATGCACCACAACAAACAGTGCAGTCCAAGATCAGACGCCGCCTTTTCAAGGCAGCGTCTGATCAGGGACTCCACTTCTTGTCTAAAACTTTATTTCTATATCCGTGGTTTATTCCTCTGAATTTGCATTTATTCATCGTATTTACTTATTTTACCGAACGATTTAACAATAAAAGATGTCCACAATATACACATACAAATTAGAGACACTTGCCTCTAACACTCGTTTGTTTGCACAGAGTCCCGAGATTGAGCCGCGGTACTCATTACGACTAACCATCTGCTCGTTCTGCCGGGACGAGTTGATCAAGCGACAGAAAGCGGACCACAACTGGTTTGACAGTCTCAACAAACCGCCTGACCATGACCTCATGTCCCGTATACTAGAGGATGACCAAACATTCAGAGATTTGATCGCAGAAATCCGTCAAAGCATAGAACAGGTGGGTGAAATGCGACCTGGAGGTTGTCTCAGAGCATGTGCTAAACCACCATAATGTACCTTTCAGTAGAACCTCTCTAATGGATAATTATGGTTTATTTTAAAGCAGGTGGCTTCTTAACCCTTTACTGAATATGAAATTACATGTAGCCTATGAACATTCATGAATGTAAGAAATAATCACATCATGAATATCAATTTGACTATTTTTTATATTGACATATGAACACTGTAATATTTGGCCATGGTAGAAACTGTAGAATCATAATTGTATATGGTATGCAAACAGAGCAGACCCTGATCAGACGGCTCCTATAGGAGCCGTCTGATCTGGGTCTACCCTATTTGCAAAAGCGTAGAAATGTGTATCTATGGAGTAAATATATGACGTAATGTATGACGTAATATATGACGTATTAATGGAGTAAAGGGTTAATGCAGGACGAATGTTATATAGAAAGCTCCTACATAAACTTTCTACAAAAACTTCTATCCTGCATTAAACCACCACGTGCATTTAACCCTTCCCCCATAAAAACGCATACCAACTTCTGCTAGAAAGAATGCTCACGATATTTGTGTTTGAAAATATGTTTGTAAAATCAAGCCTGGGTTGACATTTGTATAAAGGTTCTTATTGTGTTGTTGATCCCCTTTGGTTTATTTCTTTGTACTTCCATTACAAATGTTAATGCCTTTGCAAACAGAGTAAACCAAGAATAGATGACTCTTGTAGGAGCCGTCTGATCAGGCTGTTTGCTCTTTGCTTATGGATTACTTAAGGTATACTCATGGCTTAATATAACGATTGCCATGTTTATTTCAGCTATACGAAATGGGTGCAATACAGAAAAGTCACGGACACAATGAAAGCGTGGGCAACGCTAACTCCATCGACAGTGAGTCGAACAACTCTGGTAAAGATGATACTTCCAGGAGTAAGACGGTGAAAACGCTTCAGGTATACTGTTTATTGTACAAAATAAACTGAATTTTTGTTGTCTGCAAGATTTGTCACCTGCTACAGTTTTCAGTATTCAAATTTCGCTATTTTCCTATTTAGACTATACTCACAGCGTCGATAAATGGTCACGTTGATGAGACACCTTGTTACAGGCACATGGGATCATTTTAGCAAACATGTTGAACATGAAGGAAGCTGTCTGATCTGAGTCTACCCTGTATGTAAAGTCGTTTAAAGTAGTATTTGTTGAGTAAAGCAAAGCGACAGATAAAGATGCGTACTCGAATACTAAACTCATCCTTTCTCCACCAAATCATATGTACTCTTTAGAATCGCTAGTTGGCTGTTGTGTTGATTAACGTCCGTTTCTGTCAACTATGGGCTAAACGTCTCCGAGAGAGGGGAGCAGATACAGAGAAACCAGGGCGTCATGCCCTATTCTTATTATTCATAGAGTTTCTCTGGTTCGTTTTAGATGTCCAGTGTAAAGCACTGATACATCAGACCTCGGTTTATAAAGTATCATCTTAGTCTTGGTTCGGCGGGGGATCGAACCCGGAACTCCTGGTATTTTGGCCCATCACACCATGACGTTCTGGTCAGCGTTCTCTGGCGTTTTAGGAAACGTTAGTAGTCGCCCATGGTCGCTGGGATACCGCCAGAAGAGCGTTGTGCGAACGCTTGTGAACGCTAGTGAACGTCGGTGATCGCCGGGAATCGGTTGAGAACGCTGGTCCAGTAAAAATGTTTTGAACATGCAAAAAAGTTCTCACTGAGACCAGCGTTCTTCAACGTTTAATTCTAAACGCTGAAGAACGTTAAAGAACGTTAATGGAACGTTTTACTAACGTTCGATGAGCGTTGCACGCGTTCGGATATCGTTATTTCAGTCGTTACTCTAGCGTTACTTGGTTGTTACTAATCGTGAACGACCCACTGGCGACCTGTAAACGACCGCTGAACGGCCCCTAGCGCACGCAGCGTGTGACTAAAGTCAAACGAACGTCAAAACGCTATTCTGTCGTTATTCACACGTTAGTCACACGCTCAACACGCTCGTCTAACGTTCACAAATCGTTCGTTGTGCGCCAATGGCACGTTAGCACACGCTAATGGTTTTCAGGGGCATCTTACTTGCTGTTACACGCACCTCGCGCGTAAGACACACGCTAGTCATGCGTTAGGTACACGTTTATCACACATGCCAGATGTGTCATGGTGTGACGGCCCCTTTAGTCGAGTGCAATAACCACTCGACCACGTCCGCCGATCTCTTTAGAATCGTCTCGAACATAGGGTTTAGTGGAGAAATAAAGGAAGTTATTAAGTAAAACCTTTCTAGAACGGCCATTAAATTGTGTTAATGAGTTGTATTTAGGAGAGGTGGATGCTTAAAGTAAGGTGAAAGTAAAACAGAACGCTCCTATAGGAGCGTTCTGTTTTACTTTCACCTTGCTTTAAGCAGCCACATGTCTTAAACACAAAATATTTTATGTAATTTAGTGGCCGTTATAGAGAGGTTTACTGTATGTGTTTGCTCTGTTTGTTGGTTTGTTTCCAACTTTAACGTTGGTGATAATTCTGTAGTCAGTGCAAACAATACTCCAAACTTGGTATGTACATGTATGTGCACTTATGGAGGCGAACAGTTTAAGGGGTGACATATTAAGGTCAAGGTCAATGTCATATATCAAGGTTAAAGGTCAAATCGGGCACAGTGTTTCACAAATACATATTGCTTTTGAAAATGATTAAATTTACGCTTCTTATCTGGACCTGGATGTTAAATGAGCGTTGAACAGACACTTAGAGGGAGTATGTCCCGTGAGCATATACAAGTTGCTTGGGTGCAAGTACAGTATAATATGTATATAACAACCATGTAATGCATAAATATGGGGGTCTATAACAATACAGTGCTCCCTCCCTACAACGATCCTCTAAATAACGATTCCCTCCTTACAACAACGCATGCCACTGTTTCCGAAACAACAAGGCTCAAGAAACAACCTTTTTTCCATCGTATTTTCTTTATGCCTCCAACAAACCCTATGTTGTGACCACTCTTTAGAATCGTCACTTTGTGACGATTCTAAAGAGTGGTCACAACATAGGGTTTGATTGAGGCATAACGGTTTTAGTTCTCGAAATACACCTTATCTGGGGGTCTGCAAACAAGCTAATAATGTTTGATTTTCCCTCCCTATAACAACTCCCTCTGAACAACACATACAATATTCGTATCCCAAAGGGTGTCGTTGTAGAGAGGGAGCACTGTAATGTAGGGAGGTTTCACATCTTATACAACTGGGGCTCATTTCAATAAAGATCGTACAACTGGAATTATCTTCTTAACCATTTCCATCATATTAACGTGTTTCCACGCATTTTAAACAGAGAATGCCCGAATCAGACGGCTCCTGTACATTGTAGGAGCCGTGTGATCTGGATCTGCTCTGCCTGCTAATGGAATTTGATAGTTCTTTTTCTTTACTTTCTAAAATGGCTACACCGTTCTACCTTTTATATTTTATTATGACAAGTTCGTCCATGAATATTCAGTGGTATTGAGATTTGGAATAAACTTAGAACAGGGAAAGGGTTAAATACGACGATTGCAACTGGAAGTTGCGATCGTTGTTTGTTAGAACTTACGATGATTTTGTTGTGCAAAGTTAGTCTCAGACGAATCCATGGCTAGTTCCATTATCAAACAGGCAAATGCCTGGGTCCATGCTTATAAAGCTTTTAGTTGAGTCTGAGTTTCGTTCTCAAGCTTTTGATTGGTCAGATTTGAGTTCTCAAGCTTTTGATTGGTCAGATTTGAGCCAGAGGCTCAAATCTGACCAATCAAAAGCTTGAGAACGTACTCAGACTCAACGAAAAGTTTTATAAGCATGGACCCAGGTTAAAATGTCTGTATAGGAAACAGGCTTATCTTACTGATCACACCAAACTACTCTTATTCAATGCCATCTTGACTATGCTTGTTCTTTCTGGTATTTTGGGTTAACTAAATTTTGGAAAGACAAACTCCAGGTTACCCATAATAAAATGGTCCGTTTTGTATTACATTTGGAATACAGGTCTCATGTTGATAAAATGCATTTAATATCACTTGACTGGTTACCGGTTTCTAAAAGAGTGGACCAAATTACACTCTGTCATGTTTTTGAAATTAAACATGGTCCTGATTATATGAGTCAAACTTTTATAACTCAGAATTCAGTTCATACATATAGAACTAGATCCAGCCAGCATGGTTCATTTGTGCCCCCAAAGGTGAAATGTTTTGGGTTAAAGTCTTTCTCCTACTTAGGATGCAAGTTATGGAATATGTTACCTCCCATGATTAGAGATATACCCAACATAACTAATTTTAAAAGGGCAGTTAAAGATCACTTTTTAAATTTATAACGTGGTAATCCATTTTTTTATATAGCAATCTCATTATTTAAGTTTACAAATATATTTTAGGAACTTGTAACAATGCAAATTTCATGCACGATTTGACATTAATAGACTTGTTATTGTAAACTTGGAATTTTACCACAGATTGTGTATCTGAGTTTTATATGTTTCTTAAGCTCTTCTTTAAAATATAAAAGTCGCTTTACTTTGCTGTGATATTTACAACCACAGGGTATTTCTAGAGTCCTTGCCAATACCAACTGTCATCCTACATGACTCCCAGTAAGGGACATTTAAAATGACATGACAGCAAACAGCTATTTAACCCTTCCCCTTTCAGTATTCATGAAAAAAATAATGACAATATGAGTACTTATTGGCTCAATGTTTAAAATGTTAAATTTTCAAGGGAATTTTTGCTTTGACAAAACAAGTGTTAGACCAATTTTTCATATCAAAAGCAAACAGAGTAGACCCTGACCAGACAGCTCCTATGTGAGCCATCTTATCTGGGTCTATTCTGATTGCAAATAGGTGAAAACAATTTTATATGAGGGAAAGGGTTAAATCTCTACTTTCTGACATAAATGGCCTGTGGTTGGGAATTCTGCTGCAAAACTCGTACATTTTTAATTGCATTGTTTACAGCAGATCTTACATTCCCTTATATTTTACTAAGATTTTTTTTTATTAAATTCAGTAATGTGTGATAATTGTGCCAATCTAGATAGCTTATTTCATTTTGTTTATATATTCGAAATAATTAATAGAGCATTTACAACACTGTGATAAACATAATTTATAGATTTATTATTTTTCCATTGAAGTAAATTATTTAATTTTCTTCATAATTCATGCCTCTCTATGCTAGACCATCAATAACAAGGATCATAATGGAAATAAGAGAACTATTTTCTCTTTTTTGTGTCATCCTTGATATTGATGTGACGGACATGGTTCATAACACATATAACATTTTTATTAATATTTTTTTTATTTTATTATAATTTTAAAATATGTATGTGTTGTTAACTATTTGTCTTGTTGATCAATATTGAAATAAATATATCTTTCTACTTACCGTACATAATACATGTATGTGTGATACTTTCGATTGTATGATCTTTAGTAAAACAAGCTACTGGCATGCTTTATATTTGCAGGATAAAATAGAGCAAAATCTGGCTCGGTATTATAAGGTTTACCAGACCTTGAACAAGTCAGTTACAGATCTGATGATAAAGTCGAACGGCAGAAAGCTGAAATTTGCCAAGAACTACATCCAGGTTAGTGGGCGGTGTGATTTTAACTCGTATCCATCAGTGAAAACAATAATGCCTACTCAAGTTTGAATCTGTTGAGATTTTGACTACAATAGAAACTGTGTTAAGCATCAATCAAAAAGAGGTCTAATCATGGGTCTGTGTGGCAGGTGGTAGATTAATGCAGGTCGAACTTATTGCAGAAAGCTCCTATAGGAGCTTTCTGCATTACTTTTTCCCAGCATTAAGCAACCACCTGCTTTTTAAGACTCCTATATTCAAGTAATGAATGATTGCTTCAGACAGGCTCAAATGTACTCGCGATTCGATCAGGTTTTGACGAACAGTTGACCAAGTGTCATGGCACAACATGTTAGGTACCTATTAACCAATGCCAAACAAATTGGGTCCTGATGAGACACCGATTTACTCGGCGTCTCATCTGGATCCAAGTAGTTTTTGCCAATACGACTTAAATGAAGCTTATCAGGAGTTATAACCGTATCTATCAATTCCTAGCTTTGACATTTGCGATTGGCCCATTTGTTACCAATGTCTTTTACCATAGACATAGGAAAGCAGTGTAGATCCAGACCAGACTCCTCTTTGCACTGTTTGAATCACACATTATTTTCCCAAGGCTACATCGGCAAAATAAAATGTTGAAATAAAACAAAAACTCAAGATGAAAATATGATTCATCCAACATACATATTTGGAGGATATCGCTTTATAGACTCTCTACAATAGAACCAATACATTAAAACCCCTCTAATGCGACCACCAAAAAGGGGCATAATTCACCGTGGCAAGGGCAGATGGTAGCTAATGCAGGACGAAAGTTATGCAGAAAGCTCCTATAGGAGCTTTCTGCATAAGATTCGTCCTGCATTAAGCAACCACCTGCTTATAAAGACAGCCATGTTTGTTCATTAAGTGTTCATTTAGAGGTGTTTTACTGTATCTGTATTTCCTAATAATTCATTCTTCACATCGGAGAATATCGATTGGCGAAACTTGGAACATTGAAGGTTTGGAGCTTCATTGTACTTTACGGACGGGCTATTTCAAAATCGAATCAAGACACCTAAACAAAACAGTAATATTATTTGTTATGTTTCATGTTACATGTATCAGGTATTTCAGCTTTTCACACCAAACTACCGCCCCAAGCCGCAACCCTTCCGAAATGGAAAAAAAACACTATAATATTTTATGTGTTCGATACTAACTGAAACCAACATGATACGTCACGTGATATTACCTACTCCATAGACACGCATTTTAACACCATTGTAGTCCCATATCAGACTATTCCTGTAGAGGCATCTGATCAGTGTTTACTATGTTTGCTTAATGTAATTGTATAGATCTGATGCTGCAGTTTTTACCAGGACCAACATTTGTCGTGAATATTGAGCTCAGTACTATTCATACATACATTATTTGTTGCTTTAACCCATTTGTACCCAATGGATTCTTCCATGATTTATACATGTATATTGGATTAGCTCAGTTTTTATTTAAGGGGTGCCTGGTCAAAATGTTCAATTTCGTTTTGTTTTATATTGAAATGCCTATCAACAAACAGTGTAGACTCTGATCAGAAGCCGCATTATGCAAATGGTTAATTTTCGTTGAATAAAACGAAAGACGTATTCAACCAGTTACTCCATGAATTTTCATTGAATAAAAGAGGTATTTAACGCTTTACTCCAATATTCATGTAAAATAATGATACCATGAATATCAGTTTTTATAATGGAGTATGGATGCAGGAGTGTTTGGCCTTGGCAGAAACTGTAGAATCATATCTATATTAACCCTTCGCTTGCTAATCGCGTCAATATACCTACCTGTAAATAGTGAAGACCCAGATGAGACAGCTCCTGCAGGAGCTGTCTCATCAGGGTCTGCACTATTTACAAGTTGATTATGCAACCACTGCACTCCATAGCAGTGATTGCACAGCGAAATACGTGTACACAGTGAATATATGTGTAATTATATAACAGGGCATGGGTAAAGAAGGAGAAATGTATTTAAAAATTCAGCAAGCGAAGGGTTAATACATTAGCAAACTAAACAGACCTCGTCAGACGGTTCCTACAGGTCTAGGTCTACTCTGTTTGCAAATGCGTAGAAAGAAAAGTAGGGTTAATTATTGTATGACATTGTGTTTTACACAACACCATGCATGTTTGTGGTTTACAACGTGTGCGTAATCTCTTTATTTCTATTCCAGGCACGAAGTAATTCCTATATACAGCTCAGAAGCAGAGGATCAGCACAAAAGCTTGATGGAAATCCTTAATTTAACATTTCACCATTGTTAAGTTATATAACTGAACAGATATTTTATCTCGTGTGTTGTATTGTCGCGCGCATGATAACCCGACATCATCTCCCGGTGATCATTATTATCATCTTCATTTAAAACAACATTGTCATCTGGGCATTAGCGCAATATCCCTCTTGATGATACAGCCAAAAGGCTTGTAGGTTTGTAGCTTCAAATCTATTCGGTTTCATGCATTCGTCTGTTAGTGCTATTTGAATGCGTAAAATGTTGATTGTTCTTGTCTATTTTAAATTCTTTGAAAAGGACACAGAAGGGTCGAGATATTAGAGTTCCGGCTAAATATACATATATAAAGAATTAGTTCAGGTCCCAGTTTTACGAACAAGCTCAAAAAATGGTTGAACTGAACTTGTGTTGATGCTAAACCTGAATACAGTTAATGTTTATTCAAATACCATAAAAAGCATGCTATATAATTAATCGGTAGGCTTTTTTGTTTAGTCATAATCAATTTAAATCAGTCATAATGAAAACATGATTTGAACCCTCTGAACGATTTTAACTACAGTGCTCCCTCCCTACAACGGTCCTCTCAATAACGATTCCCTCCTTACAACAACGCATGTCACTGTTTCCGAAACAACAAGGCTCCAGAAACAACTTTTTCCATCGTATTTTCTTTATGCCTCAATCAAACCCTATGTTGTGACCACTCTTAAGAATCGTCACTTTGTGACGATTCTAAAGAGTGGCCACAACATAGGGTTTGATTGAGGCATAACGGTTTTAGTTCTCGAAATACACCTTATCTGGGGATCTGCAAACAAGCTAATTATGTTTGATTTTCCCTCCCTATAACAACTCCCTCTGAACAACACATACAATCTTCGTATCCCAAAGAGAGTCGTTGTAGAGAGGGAGCACTGTATTTGTATATTTCTACGACTAGCGACACTCGCATTATTTCAACATTAGAATTATGTCGATATGTATCCAAAACAGATTATGTATATTCAGGAGGGTTGGTATGTTACCAGTTCAGAGCAACAGATTAAGGTAGTTACTCAAATAATGAAATCGTAATTTCTCCACCAAACACTATGTTGTGACCATTCTTTAGAATCGTCGCTTCGAGGTTTGGTGGAGAAATAACGAAGTTATTTTTGAAAATGTTTTAATTTACGCATTTTATACGAGCTCTGCATATTGTAGAGTACAGTGAAACCTCTCTATAACGGGCAATAAATTGTGTTAATTAGTTGATATTTAGGGCAGGTAGCCACTTAAAGCAAGGTGAAAGTAAAACAGAACGCTCCTATAGGAGCGTTCTGTTTTACTTTCACCTTGCTTTAAGCAGTCACCTGTCTTTAACACAAATTACTTGATGAAATTTAGTGGTCGTTATAGAGAGGTTTTACTGTATAATAAGTTTACTTTACTGTGCTTGAAACTGGAACCTGGTTGTCCAGCAATCTGATCCTGATGAAATACTGATTGACTGCTCGTAAATGTATTCACAAATCTGATGTTAACCCATTAATGCCCAGTGTCTCATACCACTTTACTCCATAAATACGCCTTTCTAAGCCTTTGAAAACAGAGTAGACCCAGATCAGACGGCTCCTATAGGAGCCGTCTGATCAGGATCTGCTCTGTTTGCTTATGGTATGATATAGATATGATTCTACAGGCTCTGCCATGGCCAAACATTCCTGAGTCCATGTAACATTATAACAATTAATCTAATTAATACTCGTGATGTCATTATTTTATTCATGAATATTCATGGAGTAAAGGGTTTAAAAAGGACGCAGGTAAACACTTAACAGGATAGACCCACACCGAAACCTAAAGCAGACGATATTGTTTGCTGACAAATTATTTGGCGCCCAAATCAGATGTAGGTAAAAATAAAAAAAAGATCAAGGTTTAACCCTTCCCCGCATGTGTGCAAACTGAGTAGATACAGATCAGAGGGCAATAAAAAATAGGCTAATGAATATTCATGATAATTATCCTTGTTTCTGATATGGATATGCAACAAGAAGAGGGCTTATTCAGCAGGAGAAGGTTAAGCTAATATAAATATAAAGGACAAAATGTGATTAGATAGACATCTATTGTTACAGTATTAATTAATCTCATTTTTATAATGCTTGCCATCCTTGCTATCTAGGTGTTTGTGTATTAAGATACTTTTTGATTTTATTTACGTCGCTTCTATTTCAGTAGGACCTGTCTACATTAACCCATTCTCTCCTACTGACGCCTAATTGCGCATCTATAAAAATCATTTTTGAAATCATTGAGATAAATAGAGCATTTACTCCATAGGAGCAAATGCTCTATTTATCACAATGGTTTCAATATTACATAATTCAAAATGTTTCCATTTTTATAGTTAATTCTCCTTTTTGGTATACAGTAACATCTCGATTATTCGAATTTTCGTTATAAACGAATTTAGACCCTTTTAGGCAGGTGGCTGCTTAATGCATGATGAAAGTCATGCAGAAAGCTCCTAGAGGAGCTGTCTGCATGACTTTCACCATGCATTAAGCTGCCACCTGTCTTAAAGATCGATGCTAATACGTATTTTAGTGTTCGGATAATCGAGATTTTACTGTATTTATTCAAAGAGGGTGGGTCTAACAGTAGTCTAGGAGGGAATAAGTTAAGTGCCTGCTGTACAGAGGTTCTAGTGTATATTGAGCTGTCAATCTTGTATACCACAGGGTAGAAGCGTTCTGCGTAAGCACCTTTATATGCGCAATAGTGTTTGAGATTTGCTTGATTTACACATGCTTTGTATTTTAACCGAAATGTGCCAAAGTTTGTATTGAATTGTTTTGCTAAAGAGACATGATGAACAAGAAGATAATAAGAAGAAAGAAAGAGAGAAAAAGAGAGAAGTAAAAGAAAAAGAGAGAGAGAGAGAGAGAGGCGAAGGGAGGCAGAGAGAGAATATATTGCAAATAAAGATTGATAGAAAGAGAGATAGTGAGGAGAAGGAGATAGATAATTGAAGAGCGAGCTTGTTACATCGATGCCTATGAACATTACATACAATTACAGTTTTAGAAGTGTGAAACTACGTGTATTTATTTATTCATTATGTATGTACAATGTAACACTTTTAACCTGTATCTTGTCCCCGAGGTTATAAAAGAGTTTGCTTGAGTTTGAGATCGTTGTCAAGCATCTGACCAATCAGATACTAGAGAATGATCTAAGACTCCGAAGTTTTATAACCTTGAGCCCTGGCCAATGTAATTTGCAAACATGTTTGATCCAGATGAAATGCAGAGCAACTCAGTGTCTCATCAGGATCCAAGGTGTTTGTCACTCCACCAATAGTTTTTCAAAAGCTTTGATCAGCCGGAAGTAAGTAAAATGTATACAGAAGATCAGGATCTCCTACTTTCAGGATTTCACAACAGCAGGTGTTAAGTGCTCGTGTGGCTACCGTAAAAAAGTCGCTTCGTACTTCATTCTCAGTGTTGTTATATTTTCTGGTCCTTCATCAGTTTCGCGGTTTTTATTAGCTCACTTGAATCAGTGGCTCAGGATGTGCTATTGTGACCGCGATCCGTCAGTCGTCCGTCCACTTTTTCAAACGAAACCTCCTCTGAGACCGCTGACCCGATTTTAACCAAATTTTGTCAAAAGCATCAGTGGCTAAGGTGAACGAAATATTGTTCACATTATGACCCCGGATAAAAATGGCCCCTCCCAAGGGCTTATCAGTTTTTCCTAGGAAAATATTTAAAAATCTTCTTCTTAAAAACTGTAAGGCCTAGACCTTTATATATTTGGTATGTAGCATGATCTAATGGTCCTCTACAAAGATTGTTCAACGTTTGACCCCCTGACCAAAAATCGCGCCGCTCAAGGGCTTACCACTTTTTCATAGGAAAATCTTTAAAATTCGCCTTGTCTGAAACTGTACGGCATAGACCTTTGATATTAGGTATGTTGCATGGTCTAATGGTCCTCAACAAAGATTATTCAAAGTATGACCCCGGACCAAAATGGTCCCGCTTAAGGACTTATCAGTTTTTCATAGGAAAATCTTTAAAATTCCTCTTCTATAAAACTGTAAGGCCTAGACCGTTGATGTTTGGTATGTAACATGATCGAATGGTCCACTACAAATATTGTACAGATTATGACCCCGGACCAAAAAAGGCCAGCCCAAGGACATATAGGTTTTTCATAGGAAAATCTTTAAACATCTTCTCTGAAACCGTAAGGCCTAGACTTTTTATATTTGGTATGTAAAAGTACGGAAATGAGTCATGCAGGAAACACCACATACAGAACAAACAGTCGCCCGAACAGCAACACAAGGAAACAGGAAATGTACATAACTATAAAAACATCAAGAGACGCACAAAGACAAAACAAACATACAATAGGGGGAGATGGAAGTACCGCCTTGGAACGGTCAGTGACAAAAGTCTCGGGAGGGGGGGGGGTGTTAAACCGGTTTATGGGCGCCCAACCTCACACTTTTTCCATCCCCACCCTAAAAGACAACAGTGTAAATAAACTTATTTCCAGTCATCATAAATTCTGGGAATGTGATTGGCTGAGACCCTCCACGTGAACGGGGTGTAAGAAACCGTACACCCCGTTTGATCCAAGGTGTACGGAATCAAGTATGTCACGTGACTGATCGGTTTTGTTTCATCATCGATTCGCGTAAACAAACTCAATTTCTGAGTTTATAAGGCGGTTATTTCCTTTGAAATAAACGGAATTAATTCATAAAAACTGTCTAGCATCCACACATATGTATAAAAACAACTTTTATATTAGTTATATGTTCGTATACTGCTTCTTTTGTTTCCCCAATTATCCCACCTGTCGTAACTACGGGAAACAAAATGGCGGAAGTAAACAACGGTGCAAAGTATCATCGTAATTGGCACTGGTTTAAAATAAGAAATGAAACTAGATTAAACAGGGTGTCTGACCAGGAGAAAGTCCAGCTGATGGGTCAAGCCATTACCAGTGCTGTACGCGGAGGTGTCCCCTCGGCTTCCATTTCCGCCTTGCCATCTTCAACAGTGTTTCCAGCAATCTGTGACAATCCCTCCACCAGCCAAAATCTTGAACTACATAAAGTTAGATCAGACAACCAGGCAGAATCATGAACGGCGTCGATATAAACGAATTATTCACGGAATTCTTCCCAGATGATAACAACTTTAATATCTCGGCGCCAGCAGTAAATTTTGCAAATAAAACTCTCATCCCAAAAAATGCACCAATAACAATGTTCAGCGGTTGCAAAATTGGGTCAGTTCAAATCGTCATCAATCAGTCAAAACAGACAGATCCTGGCATGTAGTCGCTGACATAAACTGCAGTACTTAGAATAACTGTTGACAATCTGTGTTCCTTCGTTCACACATGATTGTTATAATTCCGTTCACTTTTTACAAACGTTTGAATTCACCGTTATAAAGTTTTTCCTCATATCACTGAAAATCCCTCCTAAAATGACCCAAATAATTCATGAATTGAAGTTTATGACGTCAAAATTCCAATGTTATGTGTGTCGTAATACCAGTACTATATATAGTTGTCGTGGAAGATAAGGGAAACCCCACCGATGATTAATATTAATCAGTTAGAATACAAAAAATCTTCAGGTTTCTCTTATCTTTCATGATGACTAATAATGCTTTTTTGAAATGGTGTTATAAATGCATTTGTACAGCATTTTCAGAGAATCTCTTCCAATCCGCGAATCCGCGCGTGAGTTTGAGTGACGTAATTTTTCAGTCGGTGCTTTATTGACAGCTGTGCCAAATCGCACGCGCTGTATGTAAAAAAGTTTTTAGGGATTAAAAACTACAAAACTGTGTAAGGTTATGCATTTTTTCTTTCTTTCAATGGACCAAGACTGGAAATAAATTCGTTACACGGTGTTTCGGCGGGGTGTACGGGTTTGTATGACGGTTTTGGATTCCGTATTTCCTTCGCTTCGCGCTCAGGAAATACGGAATCCAAAACCGTCATACAAACCCGTACACCCCTCCGAAACACCGTGTAACTAATAGTATCCCCTCTCCGACTAATCTACAACAACCGCGATGGCAAATACAGTGGTATAGTGCATATATAACAAAAACATTTAAGTGAACAAGCTGTATCCACCTATCGCTAGTGTACTCAATGATTGAGCTGCAAACAGAGTAACTGTAGAAAAGTAATAAAGGGTACGACAAAAACGAAATAATACAGATATCCGACGTTCTCCTTCCGTTTCTGGATTTAAGAGGTCGCCTTCATAGAGAACTAAACCTTTCTTGTCGGCGTACATGCAAAGCGGCCAGCGTGATTGCGAACTGTAAAAGGGTTGACAACCAAACATGCAGTGTGTTGTAGTACTACAGGATCATATCCCTTTTTAATGATTTTTTAACATATTTGATGAACAAAGTGAGAAAATGGGTATGTCCAATAATTTTACGAAGTTTGTAAATCACATCACCATAAAATTCAGGATGCGAAATACCGTGTCGCAGAAGCGCCTTGAGATTACATTGGTACTTGCCAATATGCGAGATATTTCGATAGTAAAATTTAGAAAAATTTTTTCTTAGTTTATGGTATCTATATCCTTGCTTAAGCAGTTTTTCAGTTAAAATGAGATTTCGACCGTTAAAATCGTCAAGCAAAACGACTAAGTTGAGATATATAAACCCCGTAAAATGGAGAACGGGGAACATCCCCGACAAGATGAGGAAATTACCAATATTAAAATCAAAATCATCTATTTTGTCATATATTTTTGAAGAAATCATTCCATTCTCAATTTTAAGGTCTAGATCAAGAAACGCTGCATACTTGTCGGACGGGTTAGCTTTATTCAATTTGAGTTCTTTAGGATAACTTGTAGGAATCAGAGCATCAAAGAAAAGGGTTATCTAAGTTAAAATAGCATCCAAATATCGACAAGTTTCATTGAAGGCTTTTATAACATCTTGTGATTGAGGATTCAAACGCAACATGAAATCTCTCATAGCAGTACAAAAACAAATCTGCGACAAGTGGTGCACAATTCGTACCCATAGGAATACCAATTACCTGACGGTATATAGCATTCCCATAACGTACAAATATGTTATCCAAAAGAAAGGTTAGTGATTCGCAAACTTCTGAGCAAGTCCAATTGGTGTAATATTTCATTTGCTCGTCAGTAAAGAAAGCTTTTTCAGCATTACATGCCAGGAATGATGTTTTTTCCCGGGCAAATACTTTCTGGATTAAGTTGGTAAGCTTATCCTTAATTAAAATATGAGGAAGAGTTGTGTACAGAGTAGAAAAATCGTACGTGCTTACAATGGATGCAAGATACCTTTTGTTGTTAAGTTTGTTTAAGACTTCTGAAGAGTTCTTAATAGACCAGAAGAGATTTATTCCAGACTTTTCATGTCTTATCACAGTAGAATTTTACATGTTCCTTTACCCTCGTTAAACAAGAAGTCAAAAGTATAGACAATTTAGTAGTTGTACATGAACTAGAAGTTGCAATGAAACGCGCTTTATGCGGGTTTTATGTAGTTTTGGTAACCAATACATTGTAGGAAGCTTATGTTGTGTGATTTTAATATCGGTTCCAAGTTGTTCACACTTTTTGACATGGTCTGAAACAATGGTCTTTTCGTCCGTAGTAACTGAAATGTATGACTTGGTATTCATAATTTCCTGCTTCAACACATCGATATAATGTAATCGTCAAATAATAATCACATTATTTGATGCCTTATCAGCAGGAACAAAAATGTATTTTGAATGAAAATCCTGTAAACCCTTTTTAAGATGTCTAAAAGAAATTCTAGGTTTAGGTGGAAGAAGGTGTTTGGGGCATATTAAATTTTTATAGACTTACTTAAAAAAACCCTTAAATAGTCGTAGCCCTTGAAACCGTAAGACCCATAACTTCCATATTTGGTGTGTAGCTTTGCCTTGTGGTCCTCTGCCAAGAATGTTCAACTGACGACCCCGACCTCCGGTATAAACTTGGCCCTGCCCTGAGGCTTATCAGTTTTTCATGGGGAAAATAATCATAAAATATTATTTTTCTCTGAAACCATAAGGCTTAGACCTTTAATTGATGGCATACAACTTTGCCTTATGGTTATCTACCAAGGTTGTACAACTGATGACCTTTGGGTGAAAATGGCTCCATCCCGGGGGTTATCTCAGGTGAGTGCTTCAGGGCCTCATGACCCTCTTGTTCATAAAATTGAATACCGCTTAAGCCGGTGCTAGGGCGCGAGTAGTGTTGTTCTTTATATAACTTGCTCATGAACAGAGTCAATAAAATCGAGTCTGTAATTTTCTCTATTAACATTGCTACTTTTGCTTTTGAAGGACCTCCTACTTTCAGAATTTTAACAGAAAGTTTCTTGTTTGAGGATAAGGAATGACACTAGTGTCCATGCTATATCAACTGCATTCGATCGCATCGTTTTTCAGGAACTCCCATGCTAGATGTCCATGTATGCCATTCAGTAGCATGGAAGAAAACGCCGAAAATGTTCTACATGCTAATTAGAAGATCAGCTGTTTCTTTGCCTATAGCCGCCACACGACATAATGCGCATGTACATAAATGAAGAGTGGACATATCATTTTTCAATAGTGAGGAATGGCATATATTCTACTGATAGGAAAATAGATGATGTAATTTCATACTATGACGTCAACAGCAGGTGTTAAGTACTTGTGTGGCGGCCGTAAAACGTCGCCCGTACTTCATTCTCAGTGTTGTTATACCTTCTGATCCTTCGAGATCATGAATTTCAGTACTTCTTGTTCTGAAAATTGAATACCGCTTAAGCCGGTGCTAGGGGGCGTGAGCAGTGTTGCACTTTCAATTACTGCTCATGAACAGGCTCAATAAAACCGAGTCTGCAATTTTCTCTTTTTGTGTTGCAATTTTTGATTTCGGGGGATCACCACCCTTCAGAATTTGGTATTAATAATGTCCTGCTTCAAGACATCGATATAATGTAATCGTCAAATAATAATCACATTATTCGATGCCTCATCAGCAGGAACAAAAACGTATTTTGAATGAAAATCCTGTAAACCCTTTTTGAGATGTCTATAAAAGAAATTCTAGGTTTAGGTGGAAGAAGGTGTTTATTAGAGCTATAAAAGGAAATGCGTTTGTCAATTATATCAAACATTAGTTTTTTCCAAATAGAAAGAGCATTAGACTCAACATGTTCTCTTCGACACCATTTAATACTAAAATTTTGTAAAGCCTCCACAATCTGAACTCGACAAGAGTTAAAATCTATCAAGGATGGTATTCTATATTTGGGACCTTTATTCAAAAGAGATCATAGACGTTTATCTTTAATTATCTCAAAATTACCAGTAATCACATGACCAGCCGGAGAATAGCAAAATTTTGAGGTGGCGCAATCTCAATTATCAGGAATATTATCATTAATATTAAGGTCGGCCACAATTTTATTATAGTTTAAAATTGTATTTCTGATGTAACATGATCTAATGGTCCTCTACAAATAGTGTTCAAAATATGACCCCTGGGTCGAATGGCCCCGCCCCAGGGCTTTTCAGATTTTCATAAAAATTCTTCTTGTCTGAAACTGTACGGCATAGACCTTTGATATTAGGTATGTAGCATGGTCTAATGGTCCTCATCAAAGATTGTTCAAAGTATGACCCCGGACCAAAATGGTCCCGCTCAATTATGACCCCTAGGTCGAATGGCCCCGCCCCAGGGCTTTTCAGTTTTTCATAAGAAAATCTTTAAAAATCTTCTTCTCTGAAACTAAAATGCCCTGACCTTTGATATTTGGAATATATAATTATTTGATAGTCCTCTACCGAGATTGTTCAAATTATGACCTCAGGCCAAAATTGCCCCACCCCGGGGTTTATCAGTTTTTCATAGACTTATATAGGAAAGCCTTTAAAGATCTTCTTTTCTGAAACCATAAGGCCAATACCTTTAATATTTGACATGCAGCTTAACCATATAGTCCTCAATCAATATTGTACAAATTATGACCATTTGATAAAAAATGGCCCTGCTCTGGGGCATATTAATTTGTTATAGACTTACTTGAGAAAAAACCCTTAAATAGTCGTAGCCCCTGAAACCGTAAGACCCATAACTTCCATATTTGGTGTGTAGCTTTGCCTTTTGGTCCTCTGCCAAGAATGTTCAACTTACGACCCCGACCTCCGGAATAAACTTGGCCCTGCCCTGAGGCTTATCAGTTTTTCATGGGGAAAATAATCATAAAATATTATTTTTCTCTGAAACCATAAGGCTTAGACCTTTAATTGATGGCATACAACTTTGCCTTATGGTTATCTACCAAGGTTGTACAACTGATGACCTTTGGGTGAAAATGGCTCCATCCCGGGGGTTATCTCAGGTGAGTGCTTCAGGGCCTCATGACCCTCTTGTTCATAAAATTGAATACCGCTTAAGCCGGTGCTAGGGCGCGAGTAGTGTTGTTCTTTATATAACTTGCTCATGAACAGAGTCAATAAAATCGAGTCTGTAATTTTCTCTATTAACATTGCTACTTTTGCTTTTGAAGGACCTCCTACTTTCAGAATTTTAACAGAAAGTTTCTTGTTTGAGGATAAGGAATGACACTAGTGTCCATGCTATATCAACTGCATTCGATCGCATCGTTTTTCAGGAACTCCCATGCTAGATGTCCATGTATGCCATTCAGTAGCATGGAAGAAAACGCCGAAAATGTTCTACATGCTAATTAGATCAGCTGTTTCTTTGCCTATAGCCGCCACACGACATAATGCGCATGTACATAAATGAAGAGTGGACATATCATTTTTCAATAGTGAGGAATGGCATATATTCTACTGATAGGAAAATAGATGATGTAATTTCATACTATGACGTCAACAGCAGGTGTTAAGTGCTTGTGTGGCGGCCGTAAAACGTCGCCCCGTTCTTCATTCTCAGTGTTGTTATACCTTCTGATTCTTCGAGATCATGAATTTCAGTACTTCTTGTTCTGAAAATTGAATACCGCTTAAGCCGGTGCTAGGGGGCGTGAGCAGTGTTGCACTTTCAATTACTCTCTTTTTGTGTTGTAATTTTTTCTCTCGGGGATCACCCCCTTTCAGAATTTATAAGAGCTATAATTACAGTCCGAAAATATAGTATAAGTACAATTGTGAGACATGCAGGAAACACCACATACAGATCAAACAGTCGCCCGAACAGCAACATAAGAAAACACAGCAAATGTACATAACTATCAAAAACATAAGGAGACGCACAAAGACAAAACAAACATACAATAGGTGGCAGGTGGAAGTACCGCCTTGGAACGGTCAGTGACAAAAGTCACTGGGGGGGGGGTTAGGGGCTCCCAACCTCACACTTATTCCGTCCCCACCCTAAAAGACAAACAATGAAATTATGTTACTTGCATATCCTGCAAAAGAATGATAACAACATAGATTACGTGTACGCGGAGACTTTTTACGGCCGTCACACGGCACAAACAACACTATTGTGATAATAAAAGTATGTTCCACTCGACGTCATTCGTCCGTCATTTGCAATTTGAAATTAGCATGTTTACAATGGATAAACATTGTCTGAAATCTTTATTAAAAGATGGATTCAATGGAAACTCGGGCACAGATGTCCTGAAAAACAAAGAAACAGGTGGTCTAAATTTGATCTCAATCCGGTAAGACATGAAACAATAATCTCGATTCAAATTCAGAGACAAAGTTTATTGAAATAGACTGTAAGTAACTTTGACACGCTGTCTGGTTCATTTTATCCAAACCATGATCAATGTACAGTAAAACCTCTCCAATGCGACCAACATAATAGGACATATTTCACAGTGGCAGATGCAGGTGGTAGCTTAATACAGGACGGAAGTTATGCAGAAAGCTCCTATAGGAGCTTTCTGCATAACTTTCGTCCTGCATTTAGCACTCCATGCTTATGAAGAAAGGTATGTTTATTCATTAATTTGTCGTATTAGAGGTTATACTGTATCAAACAGTGTAGATCCTGACGAGAATTCATGTTACTCCAATTTCCATCTGGATTGAAACTGTTTGCAAAGCAAAGGTTATCACATATTCTCATATGAAGTGGAACAGTCATTTCTATTATAACGTTGTTTCATTGATATTTGAAAATAAAACTTGAATCATTGTATATGTTGGCCTTTTTTTAATTACATTCCATTCAAATTGAACTAGTATACTATATAACATTCTTGTTTATACATGCTGATTGAAAATTTCAATTTCACGAACTGCTGAGTAAAGTACATGTATCACATATATATACATGTACAGAAAAACTTCTCTGCTTAAAGCTGAATTTTAATCAAGAAGAATTTAGGTATTTGTAGCCAGATTGTTGCTTAGTGCAGGCTGAACGTCTTGTAGAAAGCTCCTATAGGAGCTTTCTGTGTGACTTTCATCCTGCATGCTGCCGTCTTTAAGACCGTTATTGATACTAATTTGGTTGGCCGGTTTAGAAATGTGTTATTGTATATGTATACATGTACATTGACCACATGCAACCCAATGCAAGCGGAAGAAAGTAGTATGAATTTACCTCCTATTAAAAGGAAAGTAATTTGGGACGAACTTATATATAATTAGTTATCTACCTTGAATGTTTTACAAACCATACTATTATATGTAGGAAATGGATTTGCAGAGCAACTTAAGAGTTTAAAGACATGGTTATGTTAATCAATAATTATAGTTGGTCAATAGTATGAACGGTTTGGAGGAATTGGATTTCAGTTTTTGCAGCATGAGAAACAGTTTTGGTCACGATAATAAGGCAATCTATGCAGTAGAACCCCTCTAAATCGGACGTTCAATTTAGAATAGATATCGGTCTTGTAGATAGGTAGCAGTTTAATGCAAGGTGAAAGTCATGTAGAAAGCTCCTCTTAAGCAGTCACCTGCCTAACGTATTTATTTTTTTCTTTGCTAGAATATCGGTTTAAAGGGGTTTTACTGTACCTTATATTACCTATAAGAGATGAACAGCATAAATGAACAAATTATAAGTTAGAATAGAAGAGAAGGGTATTTATGAGATACGACTGATTAGAAAGTAATTTAGACGTAAAGGAATAGTTTCCGAATTTACTGACGGGAATATACAATGTTGTTCCTAATATTACTTAATTTAGACTACAATAATACGCACACATTCGATGGAAACAAAATAAGTACTGCAACACCAATAGTGTATGATGTAATGTCACAATATGAATAGAATGGACCCTGGCGATGCAATATGTACATCCTCTTTATTGAATACGTAGTTATTGACATCTACCGGTTGAATATCACTATCATTAAAATATAAATTACATTGTACATTATTTGCATATTTGCACACTAAACGCTGACGCTATTTCTGAAATGTTATCTGTCAACGATCACGAATAACTTATAAAGCCGCTGTATGAGTATATTGCAAAACTAAGTACTCCTCTTTTATATGCAAATGGAGACAATCTACATGTATTTAATTATGTTCTGCTCCAAAGCAGTCAGCATCTCGTCTAATTACAGCAGTGTGAACGTCTATATATCAAGCGTGCGTTTGTCATAATTATATCGTTAGTTTATACAACGTCTGTGTATCGTGCGTTTATCGTAAATAATATCATACGGTATATTACGATATATAAGGCGACTGATATATTCCATAACTACATACTCTTTTCCCCTTTTTTTATGTCAGTACGCGTTCCCACAGTGCTACATATGGCCTGACTTTATCGACGGAAATGCTGTTTACTCCTTGTACGGGTTGCGCAGCTGTTTTTTTGAAACACACATGTCGATCAGAATAGTTCATGAGGCCTCCGTCGCTTCTCCAAGCATTTCGGTACCGGTACATATATTCACATCTCTTCTAGGGGTTTGAATTTGCGAAAAGGAAACCGGATATAAATATCAATACAAAGAAGCAATGCAATATTGTGTCGGTTAATAAGAATTTCCAAACGAATATCAGTACAAATTGTATTAATTATATCGAACGTTTATCGTGAGTTCATTAATCGTGTATCGGTCATATATGGAACTTATATGGGTATGTGTGCGTATGTGCGCGCGTGTGTGTGTGTGTTTGCATAACCTGCAAAGTCACTACGGCCATGTTATCGCACACCAAACAAGTCACTACGTTTTGGCAAGTCACTACGTTTTTTGGTGTAGTGACTTTCCAAACTGACCAAGACTACTTATTTTGCCGTTTTATGTCATAAAATCGAAAAAAATCGGATGGTGTGAGTTTCACGGAAACACTCTAACTTTAAACACAGTCGCCGATGTGCGAAAAGTTGGAACCGCACACATCGACGCCATTCCTTGGGCAGCGCATGCGCACTACGTACAATATTCCAATATCGGTAGATCCAATATGGCCGCTAAATAACACGAGACACGCCAGTAAGTTATTTGATATTTACCAAATATCTAGTTCTACTGCATATTTACTGCAAATTACCATTGTTCTGTAGTGCTGAATAATACAAATGGTGTAGATAATACATAAAATAATAAATCTACATTATAAATATCTCGGACATGGGCAAATCCTTCCTTTTTACTTTCGTTGTGGACTTTTTCCCTCGCTCAGTTTAAAAATTAGTGTTTTTTTTATCTTAAATGGTCGTGTCCCCCCACTAGGTCTTAAGCATGCGGTGGTTACTGAACATGAACTACAGCTACTTTAGCAAAAATAAGCTACATTCCGTCAATGAGGTCGAGTAAGGTGTATTTATAGTAGATATAATTAATACACATCATTTGAACGCTTACTCCCAAACCCCTGAAGGGATCATCTTCAGCTTTGCAGGCTAAAAAAAGAACACTGTAAGAAGAAGAGTGGAGGTCAAGGTTATTCAGGGTCTCCGCCCAAGGCGCCAATGGCAATTTAAGCATTCATAATCTGGCTTTAAAACATCAAGACTAGCAAATTTTGTGACGAAAGGAACATTTTTGGAATTTATTTCTATGTTGAATACTTTTGATTCTCAGTGTAGAGAAGCAAGTCAGTCCCCTCCCGGTAGCCGAAATGTTTTTGGTATGCCGCATTGAATGGTGCATTTTCTTGCTATCTGAATCACTCTATCAAGATATAATTTTATGTTATAATATAGGATATCGGTTCCTTACACCTGGGTTTCAGTATATAGACCTAAAGCATGATGAATGACCACAAATGTTTCAATGTATGGACTTCGTATAATTGAATTATCCTAACACAAAAGTTGTGATCAAGGCTAAAGTTTTTGCCATTGAATTGACAGACAGACAGACAGACAGACTGTGAGACAGACGGACATATCATGATGTGGTCATGATTTTTTTCCCATTGACAGACAGACGTGATCTTGGTTAAGTTTTTTTGCCATTGACAGACAGACAGACAGACATGTGATCATGACTAAAGATGTTTGCCATTGACAGACAGGAAGAAAGACTGTGATGATTATGATTAAAGTTTTTTTTGCCATGAACAGACTCGGCATTATTCATCTCAGAACTAGCATCTGCTTATGTCTTTATTTAATTAAGGACACGCATGTTGATCTACCAAGATTGGCAAGAACACAATTAAAAGTAATAAAGAAAACAGGTTTTTTTAAATTCATCTTCATTTATAAATCAATATAAGAAACATAAGTTTATCAATCAGTTGTCTATATAAATATATCTACTTTTAAAGAAACTGATAATTCCTTCATTCATTGCATGATCACAAATGAAAATCCTTTTGAATTTTCAAAAATAATTGATTTTATGCAATATGACTAAAAACTATTATTTTCAAGATTGGATAAAGGAAAAAATGATTCTCTGTAACTATAAATAACTGAAATGCAAATACATAGTGTTTTTTCTTTTGAACATTACCAAAGTTTATATATATATATATATATATATATATATATAAAGCAAAATATCCAAGTGAATATACACTCAACTAACCATAGCACACAATAGTTCTTTCTTCTAAATGTGAAAACAACCCTGATCAAAACTACTAGCATAAAATGTTACAGTTTAACAAGAGGGTCATGATGGCCCTAAATCGCTCACCTGGTTATAACAGATTTATGTATACAATGAAACAGATATTCCATTTTATCTTATTTTACAATAGCAGTTCCAGGGCTTTTTTGGGGGTGATTTTATAGCCCTTATTCGGCCATATTCCCATTTGCCAAAGGTGTGTTTTTCATCCATTTTTTAAGAAAAATTCCCAATCTTAAGTAAAAAAAAAAAAACACCAAGAAAAAACCCGTTTATTCAGTACAGTCGGTCTGGGGACGAATCATTAGTACTTTTTTGTCATTCGGAATGTTCGGAGTTATTCTTTCATTACTAGTTATTGATCAATGTCAGTAAAACGCTTATCGGTCGAAGTGCATACTGCTAGCTAGGCTATAGCGTCTTGATACGTCACCCTCATCTTAATTTTGCGACATTGTCTCCTTGCTTGAGTAATATACGTGCCATATATGGTATTTTTGAGCAATTTGCATTTTGACACGACTGGTTCCTGAACAGTTTATTTGCTAAACTCAAGTATAGCGAAAACCGGAACCAACTTGTGATTACGTAATAATGGTGTTCTCCGTGGGAGATACTCTGATTGGTCCATACCAAAATAGGCCAGGCGTGGCTCACAGCATGACAACATGCTAAAGGTGGCCTGTCCTTGTAGAGAACTAGCAGATAATCTCCCCTCAGGGAGGAAAATCTTGGTCACTAAAAAATTGCCTTGGTAAAGATTAAGTTGAAAACTAAAATGGGCCCATTAATAAAAATGGTATCTTGTCAGCCAGCTGGGGGCCCCACCTGGGTATGTGCCTGCAAGTATATCTGATTAGAATGGCATATTGCTCCCAGAGTGGGATCAGTACAATTTAAAGACGAAGAATATGCAGCATGCTTGATGGGTAACAAAAAAACTTGACAAAAATGTGATATTTTTGCACAAAAATAAAATGAAGTAACCTTCTCTTTATAAATAGAAAAAATATGGTGAGAAATTGTGGCATTTATATAAATGTTTTGAAGAGTTAAAAATTGTTTGTGTTGGTGTACATGTAATTTTGTTATGAAGATTCTTAAAGTTAAACAACATCTTGAACATTGTGGAACAACATTAACCCATTCCCTGCTCTATGCTTATTTCAAATTTAAATATCTAGTTAATATTCATGAACATGTTACATGATGAAAAAGTTGTGATAAGACTGGAATCAACTCGAACCCAGGGCATTTGATTTACCATCCCAACAATACCTTTTTTTATATAACTAAATCACCCTGCAGGTTATCTACATTTGACGCCCAACGTAAATAACGGTTCCACAGGGTGATTTATATGTAAAAAAATTGTAATTTAATAAGAAACTCACAGAGTACATGTATATGAGATTGTGGTGATCGAAGCCATTGATAGGCTTAGACTGCGTGGCTTAATTGATAGCTCTGTCAGTAGAGTGTTGGCATGGTAAGCCAAAGGTCCTGAGTTCGAGTCCAAGTCGAGTCACAACTTTTTCACCATATGTTATACAAACAAAAAAGTTAAAATACAATATAGAAAGTGGAACATTGTAGCCATTTTAGAAACTAAAGAAACAGATATTTCAAATTCCATTAGCAAACAGAGCAGACCCTGATCAGAAGGCTCATGTAAGAGCAGTCTGATTCTTGAAAAAAGCATATCATATATGAAGGAAACAGTAAAGCATTTATCATGCCTATAGATTTTGTTGCCAAGTGTTCAAAGTCCCAGAGAATTAGATAGCAAAATTTAATGACATTCAACCTAATTTTTAACTTTGTATCATATTCAATTCTGGAATAAATAAATGATTGTATTTGTGCTACTTTTAGCTAAATTGACTACCCGTATACATGTATTAAACTAAGATTTTAACAAAATTAGATTATACCTACATCATTCAATGAAAATTCCCCTTTTGTCTCGTCCGCGTTAGATTTGACCAGAATTTTGTTGAATTATAGTCACACTGTTTATCAGGTGAGCAAATTATAGCTCTCTTGTTAATATACTCAATGTGCTGAGATGTAAAACTAAACAATAAAGTGGGTTATGTTTAAAACCTTAATTATAGTGTGAGTCAAATATATATACAGGAAAAAACCATCTCAACCAGAATTATAGTAGAGAATAATTTAGATACTTTTAGACAGGTGGCTGTTTAATGCAGGGTGAAAGGCTTGCAAAACTCTCCTACAGGAGCTTTCTGCATGACTTTCACCCTGCATTAAGCTGCCATCTGTTTCCAGGACCAATGTTAGTTAATTTAATTACCAGTTTAATGGAGTTTTTAGCTCACAAGAGCAAGCACTTTTTTGCTCAGGGTGAGCTTTTGTGATCGCCTGATGTCCGGGGGTCGTCAACAATTTGAACCTTTAAAACCTCCTCTGAATCTACACTAACAGGGTTCCCAGCTTCCATCTTTGGTACATAGCATCATCTGAAGGTTACAAAAGTCTACAAAAGTTATATAAATTATGCCCCTAGGGTCAAAATTGGCCCTGCCCCATTGGTGCCTTGTTATACCCCCACAAACAAATTTTTTTTTTTTTTTTTTTTTTTTTTTGGGGGGGGGGGGGGGTATACTGGAGTCACCATGTCCGTCCGGTTGTCCGTCCGGCTTGTCCGCATCATAACTTCCAAAGTATAAAAGCCATTGACTTCAAACTTCATATATAGATAGATTACATTGACCGCAAGTGCAGTGCACAATGTTTGTAACGCTGTCTTCAGTATTTTTGGAGCTATTGCCCTTTGTTATTTTTCAGTTTTCTGGATTTTTAGCTCACCTGAGCCAAATGCTCAGGATGAGCTATTGTGACCGCGATGTGTCCGTCGTCCGCTGTCCGGCCTCTGTCGTCCGTCCACAATTTCAAATGGCATCTACACTGAAACTGCTGACCCGATTTTAACGAAATTTTGTCAGAAGCATCAGTGGCTAGGGGGAACGAAACGTTCACATTATGACCCCCGGACCAAAAATTGCCCCGCCCAAGGGCTTATCAGTTTTTCATAGGAAAATCTTTAAAAATCTTCTTCTTTGAAGCTGTAAGGCCTAGACCTTTGATATTTTTTATGTAGCATGATCTGATGGGCCTCTACAAAGATTGTTCAAATTATGAGCCCCGGCCCAAAAATTGCCCGGCCCAAGGGCTTATCAGTTTTTCATAGCCTAGACCTTCGATATTTGGTTTAAGTAATATGATCTTATGGTCCTCTACAAAGGTTGTTCAAATTATGACACCGGGCCAAAAATGGCCCGCCCAGGGGCTTATGAGTTTTTCATAGGAAAATCTTTAAAAATCTTGTTCTCTGAAGCTGTAAGGCCTAGACCTTTGATATTTTTATGTAGCATGATCTTATGGTCCTCTACAAAGATTGTTCAAATAGACCCCCGTACCAAAAAAAGCCCCGCCCAAGGGCTTATCAGCTTTTCATAGGAAAATCTTTAAAAATCTACTGAAACTGTAAGGCCTAGATCGTTTATGTTTGGTATGTAACATGATTTAATGGTCCACTACAAATATGTAGCTGTGGCTTGTGGTCCTCTGCCAATAATATTCAACTTACAACCCTGACCACTGGGCGAAACTTGGCCCTGCCTCAGGGCTTATCAGTTTTTCATGGGAAAAATATAAAATATTATTTTTCTCTGAAACCATAAGGCTTAGACCTTTAACCCTTCGCTTGCTATTCGCGTTAATATACCTACCTGTAAATAGTGCAGACCCAGATGAGACAGCTCCTGCAGGAGCTGTCTCATCAGGGTCTGCACTATTTACAAGTTGATTGTGCAACCAGTGCACTCCACAGCAGTGATTGCACAGAGAAATACGTGTACACAGTGAAGATATATGTAATTATACAGGGCATGGGTAAAGAAGGGGAAATGTATTTTAAAATTCAGCAAGAGAAGGGTTAATTAATGGCATACTGCTTTGCCTTGTTGTTCTCTACCAAAGGCTGTACAAATGATTTCTTGTGGTCAAAAATGGCCCCGCCCCTGGGTTTATCTCAGGTGAGCGCTTCAGGGCCTCATGGCCTCATGGCCCTCTTATTTTCTAAACATTTACAGATATTGAAGTGATATGTGGTATGTGGCTTTATTATAATGAGTTACAGATGAAGTTTGAATTTCGTTACGCTTCATTGATTTTTCACAGAAATACAGTGATTTTACTTTGAAATTTTCTGGAAATTCAGGTTTTCCGGATTTTGTTTTCTAAACCTTTACAGATGAAGTTTGAATTTCGTTACGCTTCATTGATTTTTCACAAATACAGTGATTTTCTTAGAAATTTTCCGGAAATTCAGGTTTTCTGGATTTTTTTTCTAAACCCTTGCATATATTGATGTGATATTTAAAATAATGAGTTACATATCAGGTTTGAATTTTGTTACACTACATTGATTTTTAACGGAATTACAGCAATTTGACTTTCAGGTTTTCCGCAGTTTTTTCTTAACCCTTCGCTTGCTATTCGCGTCAATATACCTACCTGTAAATAGTGAAGACCCAGATGAGACAGCTCCTGCAGGAGCTGTCTCATCAGGGTCTGCACTATTTACATGTTGATTGTGCAACCAGTGCACTCCACAGCAGTGATTGCACAGCGAAATATTTATACACAGTGAAGATAAATGTAATTATACAACAGGGCATGGATAAAGAAGGAGAAGTGTATTTTAAAATTCAAAGGGTTAACTGTAGCAGATGTTGTAGTGATTTATTTCTAAAACCCCCATCTCTGTGCCAAATGTGCTAGGGGGTATTCATTACCTTTAGTGGTAGTTCTAGTTTTTGTGTCACCTGCCCAAAGGCAGTGTGTCACTTAGGGATCACTTTTCCGTCGGCTGTCTGTCTGTCTGTCCTTCTGTCTGTCCGTCACACTTTCTTTCTTTGGCTGTCATTTCTAAACTAATCATTATAGAGCTTTCAAATTTCACACATAGAACAAGCATGATTAGAGGAAGTGTCATACACAAGGGCCACAACTCTAGCATCAATATTGTTTGAGTTATTCCCCTTTTTCATATTAACAATAAGTTTTTGTGTCAGCTGCGAGCAGGTGACACACGTGTTCCTCCGAACACTGTTGTCTATAGAAACATATAGTAAAATTTTGAAAATCTTCTTCTCTGAAACTGAAAGGTTCTCAGCTTTCATATTTGGCACATGTTATATCATCATGGTCAGGTCCTCTAATAAAAGTTATATAAATTATGCCTCTGGGGTCAAAATTGATCCCACCGCAGTGCCAGCTAGTTTTCTATAGAAACATATAGTGAAAACTTTGAAAATCTTCTCTGATTGTCTGGTGAGCGATATCAGGGCCTTTCATGCCCTCTTGTTGGAGTTATTCTCCTTTCTCTTGTCCGGACAGAACTCTTTATCTACTGGTTCAGTTGATTTGATACTTTATACATGGAACAAGCATGATGACAGGAAGTATCATGCACAAAGGCCATAACTCTACTACTAGCATCACTATTTTTGGAGTTATTCCCCTTTTTCATATTTTCTTGTCATGACAATAACACTTTATCTAATGGTTCAATTGATTTGAAATTTAACATATGGAACAGGCATGATGAAAGTGTCAAGCACAAGGACCATAACTCTAGCATCAATATTTTGGAGTTACCCATTTTCATATTGTTTTTCTTATGATTTTTACAAATACCATTCAGGTTGGTCATGTATATACCACGGTCAACTACACCATGGGTGGGTGGATGTTTCAAAGGAGTTTTTTTTTAATCCGATGGGGACTCATGTATTGCATAGCAATACAACAATAACGTGTTCTACTTGTAAGACTTAAATTACATGGATGTGTTTCAAATCAAATTATATATATTTTGCATATGATTCTTACATATTTGTTGATTCTCCCATGTTGTTTAGAAAACGGGTATTTAGACACAAACATCCATTAAAAGGACCATTAGTGACCATGTTCAAAGGATCATATCTTGGGAAAAAGCACGGTGAACCTTAGTATAGTGACATTTCAATGAGTAAACCATAAAGAAAAAAATGTGATATACGCCCCTAAATCACAATTATATATCACTTAAATTAGAAATACAAAGAGGAAGGTGTTTTTTTAACTTTAAGCCAGAAAATAGAATATATAAATTGTGTTTTCAAATGATGTTGATGATGAGATCCAGAATCAGATCTATATTATATCATAAGCAAACAGGATATACCCTAATCAGGCAGCTCCTACATACGGAAGCTGTCAGATCTGGGTCTAATGTGTTTGCACAGGAGTTGAAAGGAGTATTTACGAAGTAACGGGTTAATCCTTTACTCGGGGTTAAACCTTTATTGGATAAATATGCCGTTCTACACCTTTTCAGACAGAGAAGACCCAATCAGACCGCTCCTGTGGGGTCTGCTCTGCTTGTTTTAAAACTATAGATATAATTCTGCAGTTTCTTTGCTGGCCAACCTGGGGACTGGGGCACTTTCCCTGTTAAATATTATTCATGTACGAAATAATGACATCATTTACATTTATTAACTTAATTTTAAATAATGGCAGTTGTACACATGGATATTGATGCACATTAAAAGTAATTAAAGTCATACCTGTGCTTTAAATTAAATTTCAGTTGAGGGAAATCCTGAGGAAGAAGGAGAGGGACAAAGTAAATATTGTTTTGGTTGTTTGGGTTATTTTGTCAACACACATTGAGCAGTACATTGCAGTTAAAGTATTTCCTCTTCTTACAACACCTCCCTTGATCGGTTCCCGCGCAGATGTACAGGTATATAAGGATCTTTTGAATTTCATATGTAAACAGGGCTGTCTGGTCTGGTCTAGGTCTGTCCTGTATCTATGGAGGAAAGTGTTAAGTGGATTTTCTTATTGGTTTCAGCAAGCTGATGAAATACTTATTTCGTCAGTCCGTCCCAAATTTCATGTCCCTACTATAACTGTTTTAACTGAATATATTTCAAAATAACCTGGCACAAATGTTCACCACACAAAGACGATGTGTCGCATTCAACTCCCTGGTCCATGGGTCAAAGGTCATGGTTATCCTTCAGGTTCAAAGGTCGGGGCATAGTGTTTCATAACACATCTTGTTTGACTTGGTACAGCAACAGATTCTAGTTCTTGTGCAAGGTTGGGATATCTTCATTTAGTTTTAAGAATCATTTTCTAAAGCTATTGCGAAAATAAAATCGGTAGATCTATGAATTACATGTATATCATTGTAATTAACAATTTGTTGTAATTGTTATGATTGATATCAATATTGATTGGTAGTGTCGCTAGTGCGTAAATAGATCAAGTAGAGATTTAAGAACAACATAAGATTTTATACATGTACATGCATGAATTTGCTTTTCAGACACTTCTTGTAGTTCAATGCATAGAAAACTTACCATCCCATTGATGGCAAGAGGTCTGGGTTAAAGTCCCAGCAAGAGTATTAAAGCAAAATGTGTGTGCATGTTTGTGTGCCAAGTGAATCAGATTCATACTCTATCTGTCTGCAATAATCTAATCAGCTGTAAATTAACAAAACTGACAATCATTTCACATGTTTCTCTCTACAGTAAACCTAGACCCCATCCAAACAGTCTATTTCTTTTTAGCTCACCAGAATATGCTCAGGTGAGATTTTGTGATTGCTGGTGTCTGTCCGAACGTCAACAACTGTTTTAAACATCCCAGAAACCACAAAGCAGAAATTTAACCAATTATTATACGCCCGTTTGAAAAAACGGGACGTATTATGGAATGGCGCTGTCTGTCCGTCTGTCCGTCTGGCTGTCTGTCCGTCTGTAACATCTCTAACTCAAGTTCCGCTTGGTGGATCCTTCTCACATTTAACCACAATGTTTATCTAGACATGCTACAGTGGCCTGCCAAGTCCCGGTTTGTTTATCCAAGGTCAAGCTCACACAATTGGACTTTGCGTTTAGCAAAAATGTTAACCGGTCTGTCTGTCTGTAACATCTCTAACTCAAGTTCCGCTTGGTGGATCCTTCCCAAATTTAACCACAATGTTTATCTAGACATGTTACAGTAGACTGCCAAGTCCCGCCTCGTTTATCCAAGGTCAAGGTCGCTTAGTTGGACTTAGAATTTGCGTTTAGCATTTGCGTTAAGCAAAAATGTTAACCTGAATTTATGTGGAACACGCCCACTTATATACATAAAACTTTGTGATAAAGCTTTGAAACTTGGAACACTTGTTCACCGTCACAACCTTCACCTGTAGGCAAGAGTAAATAACTCTGTCAAACATTTTGACTGAATTATGTCCCCTTTTTAACTTAGAATTTTTGGTTAAGGCTTTGTTAAAGTCCATTTATTTACATAACCCTTTCAGATAAAGCTTATAAACTTGGAACACTTGTACACCGTCACAATCTTCACCTGTAAGCAAGAGTACATAACTCTGTCAAGCATTTTGACAAAATCATTCCCCTTTTAGCTCACCAGAGCACAAAGTGCTCAGGGTGAGCTTTTATGATCGCCTGATATCCGTCGTCCGTCGGCGTGCGTCGTCTGTCGTCAGTCGTCAACAATTTGAACCTTTAAAAATCTTCTCCTCTGAATCTACAGGGTTCTCAACTTTTATCTTTGGCACATAGTATTATCTTTAGGTCCTCTACAAAAGTTATATAAATTATGGCCCTGGGGTCAAAATTGGCCCGCCCCAGGGGTACCTTATTTTCAATAGAAACATACAGTAAAATTTTGAAAATCTTCTCCTCTGAAACCAGAAGGTTCTCAGCTTTCATATTTGGCACAAATCATCATGTTCAGATCCTCTACAAAAGTTATATAATTTATGGCACTGGGGTCAAAATTGCCCCCGCCCCAGGGATGGGCAGTTTTCAATAGAAACAAATAGTGAAATCTTTGAAAATCTTCTTCTCTGAAACTTGAAGGCTCTCAGCTTTCATATTTGGCACAAAGCATCATGTTCAGGTCCTCTACAAAAGTTTTATAAATTATGGTCCTGGGGTCAAAATTGGCCCCGTCCCCGGGGTGGGCCAGTTTTCATAAAAACAAATAGTGAAATATTTGAAAATCTTCTCCTCTGAAACTGGAAGGCTCTCAGCTTTCATATTTGGCACATAGCATCATGTTCAGCTGTTCTACAAAAGTTATAAAAAAAATATGGCCCTGGGGTCAAAATTGGCCCCGCCCCAGGGGTGGGCAGTTTTCAATAGAAAAAAATAGTGAAATCTTTGAAAATCTTCTTCTCTGAAACTGGAAGGCTCTCAGCTTTCATATTTGGCACAGAGCATCATGTTCAGGTGCTCTACAAAAGTTATATAAATTATGGCCCTGGGGTCAAAATTGGCCCCGCCCCTTGGGTGGGAGGTTTCCAATAGAAACAAATAGTGAAATCTTTGAAAATCTTCTTCTCTGAAACTGGAAGGCTCTCAGCTTTGATATTTGGCACATAGCATTGTGTTCAGGTCCTCTACAAAAGTTATATAAATTATGGCCCTGGGTTCAAAATTGGCCCCGCCCCAAGGGTGGGCAGTTTTCAATAGAAACAAATAGTGAAATCTTTGAAAATCTTCTTCTCTGAAACTTGAAGGCTCTCAGCTTTCATATTTGGCACATAACATCATATTTAAGTCCTCTACAAAAGTTATATAAATTATGGACCTGGGTTCAAAATTGGCCCTGCCCCAGGGGTGGGCAGTTTTCAATAGAAACAAATAGTGAAATCTTTGAAAATCTTCTTCTCTGAAACTGGAAGGCTCTCAGCTTTCATATTTGGCACAGAGCATCATGTTCAGGTCCTCTACAAAAGTTATATGAGTTATGGCCCTGGGGTCAAAATTGGCCCTGCCCGGGGTTGGCAGTTTTCAATAGAAACAAATAATGGAATCTTTGAATATCTTCTTCTCTGAAACTGGGAGGTTCTCAGCTTTCATACTTTGCACATAGCATCATGTTCAGGGGTCAAAATTGGCCCCGCCCCAGGAGTAGCCAGTTTTCAATAGAAACATATAGTGAAAACTTTGAAAATCTTTTTCTCTGAAACTGGAAGGTTCTCAGCTTTCATATTTGGCACATAGCACCATGTCCAGGTCCTCTAGAAAAGTTATATAAATTGTGCCTCTTGGGTCAAAATTAGCCCAGCCCCAGGGCAGGCTAGTTTTCTGTAGAAACATATAGTTAAAACTTTGAAAATCTTCTCCTCTGATTGTCTGGTGAGCGCTTCAGGGCCATTCTGGCCCTCTTGTTAACTTAGATGTTTTGGTTAAGGCTTTGTTAAAGTCCATTTATTTACATAACCCTACGAGATAAAGCTTTTAACCTTGGAACACTTGTTCACCATCACAAGCTTTACCTGTAGGCAAGAGTACATAACTCTGTCCAACATGTTGACAGAATTATGCCCCTTTTAACTTAGAAATTTTGGTTAAGGTTTTGGTTAAAGTCCACTTATTTACATAACCCTTTCAGATTAAGCTTTTAAACTTGGAACACTTGTTCACCATCAAAAGCTTCACCTGTAGGCAAGAGTATATAACTCTGTCTAACATTATGACGCTTTTTAGCTTGGAATGTTTGGTTAAGGTTTTGGTTAAAGCCCACTTATTTACATAATCCTTTCAGATAAAGCTTTTAAACTGAAACATTTGTTCACCATCACAAGCTTCATCTCAAGCATTTAGACACAATAATGGCACTTTTTAATTTAGAATTTTTGGTTAAGGTTTTTTGTATGCCTATTTACAACCTTGAAATTTGGTCGCAAAATTGACCTAGCAAATACGATAACCTCAGTTTATGTTGAACAAAACCTCGACGGGCGTATATTGTGCCCACTGGCACCCTTGTTTTTTATGATACTCTATAAAAATTACTAAAAAAAATCTGGATCCATGTTAATTTCTGGTTGCTATCGCAACCAAAAGAAAAGTCTTTAAATATTCTTTCCAAAACCAGTGGTCAGAATTGAATGACATTTGATAGGAAGAGTATTCTCTCCCAAGGATGCTAAAGTCATGTTAATACCTCAAAAACATAGCCACTAAGGGCAGGGCTAGATTTCCTTGCGTAACTATATAGAAAATCTTTTAAAAACCTTCTTTTCCAAAACTGGTGTTCCAATTTGAATGGAATTTGGTAGGAAAAAATGCCTGGTAACCTTTATCAAAATTGCTAAATCCATGTTGATATCCCAAAAATCATGGCCTCCAAGGTGGAGCTAGATTTCCTTATTAACCCTTTCCTCCAAAAATATGCATTTCTAGGCCTCTGTAAAAGTCATTGTGAAACCATTGTGATAAATACATGTAGAGCATTATCACAATGGGTTCCAAACTACAAAATTCTACAAAAAAGGTCAAAGGTCAACGCCACCATGACCTTAAGATACAAAATGGCGGAGAACAAAATGGCCGCCAATGAGCACTATTCCCAGGAAAACAAGGATACACTACACCGAAAATCTGGTTGAAGCATTAAAGTGTCCTGTTAAAATGTACAAACGACCAATGGAAGACACTTTTTAAAGGCTTAATTTCTTTGTATTGCATTCTAAATTATATCCAAAGGTTTAACCCAAAATGGCGGTAAAACAAAATGGCCGCCAGTAAACAATGTTTGCAGCCAAACAATTATAAACGTTCTTTATATCAGTACACTCGACATTGTTTAAAGACTGGCTTTAAGTAATAGAAAATAATTTAGGTTTATTAACGTTGGCCGCCTGCCAAGCTGTATGGTAAACATATAATTATAATGGGAATATGGTGGAACACGAAATTGCCGCATATGAACAATAATTAACAAACACGTAGGACATTTTTACTGATATTGTTTTTTAAACGGAAAATACATCCGATTAAAATATCTATTCAGTGGAATAAGTCCCCCATACAAGCACACACACAGGCACGCATGCGTGCGTGCAAGCACATATACAGAGAGCGAGAGACATACACGTAATAATCATCAGGACGTGTTTCTATTCTAGGACAAAATTAATGCTGGTCTCGTGCTGGCATCGCCTGTTTCTTTGTACATGGAACACATGCATAATTTTGTACTGATGCTGAGGTTGTCTGGCCTTTTTGGGACAAATGCATTGAAATAATTCCTTAAATTAACATGTATACAATATTAAAAAAAACATATAAATACGATTGCATATACAAATGCGCAAACTCACGTCATCACAACTAAACTTATCAAATTGTATACATTTTGCGCAACAACCTGAATATCTCACAAAATTTTATACTTGTGACTCATATTATCCAATACGGGCATTCCTGCATTTGCAACGTGCAAACATGCACCTTGTGGTATACTTGTAGGAGATAAGTTCCATGCAAGATCCAGGAACTGCCTATAGCTTCAATAAAAAAACCCAATTTAATTTCAACCTCTGGAACAGGTGGTTTGACCCCTTCTTCTTCACTGAACCAACTAAAGCAATAATAATGTGCACACAGAATAAGATGTTGGGGTAGAAATCTTGCAGTATCAGGTTTGAGCTAAGAAATTGTCCCATCTACTTGGTAGAGAAACATCCCCGTTTTCAGCCGGTCTATTGACGAATTTGTACTCCCGTAAAATCTGTACTCCCCAGTCCATATTCGACGTAGAAAAGTTACTCCCAGGTCCATATTCTACATAGAATATGGACTCCCCTCCAGTAGAACATGGGCTCCTGTCATAGATTATGTACTACCCTGGGGAGTTTTTTTACAAGGCAATTATTTTCTGTATGAAGGCAGTACTCCGTTTCAAGGCAGTACTAGTACTCTCATAATTCTCCTAGCAAATGTTTGTCTCTGTTTTTGTGTGTGAAATTCTTCGGTGTTATAGCCAGGCGTATAGGCAAGTTTTGAAGTTTGGAGCCGCAGAGACGCAGTGTTGTGGGTACAAGAGGGGCGTACCCTCCAATGCTGATTTGTTTTAAATTGGTACTTTCTTATATGCTATTTAGATGCACTCTAAAACAATTTAAGAACTCTTGTACATCTAGCACTTATTATTCAACCAATAAAACATCATTATGTTTGTCAATGTACCGCATCAGTTCTACCTAGCGACATCAAATCTGAAAAAAAGAGTGCCAACTACTTATTTTTTAATGTTAATAACGCCATATCGTCGCCCGAGTGGAACGATGCTCCATCTACCATTTTCAGCTTTGGAGAAAACAGCTCGCAAAGTTTTAAATTTAACGGATCATGCATTAATCATTTCTCATTATTAACTCTTTCGGTGCCTGCATTGTCGTCTGCTGGGCATAGTTTTGTTTATTTTTAATGTAAGTGTGTGCACCATTTTCTTTATAAAACAGTAAACAGAGTGTCAAACAGTTTGGATCGTGATGAGACGCCGAGTTACTCGGCGTCTCAATTGGATCCAAACTGCTTGCATGTGATATCATAAACCTGTCATTGTGGCACGGAAGGGGTTAATTAATATGTATGTTCGTACTGAAAAACAGTATTTGGCAATGTAAAAATATAAATATACATTTGTATTTTATGTCAGAGTTTTAATTTTTCGCAATATTTACTTTGGAGATAGAGCATTTTTGTGAAAAAAGCTGAAAAGTTTTTTAAATGTGTAATGCTGTATTGGGAAATGGAACAAACTGACACAAGGCAATCTAATACTATTCAATAGATATATTAACAGAAATTTACATGTCACCTTCGTAAGTCTTTGTTACAAAAAGCAAAGAAGATAAACAATTTCTTATAATACAAGCGGTGATAATTCGTAACTGCAAACTAGTAATATAAACTTAGCTACTGAAATAGAAGGTAATACATGTAGTGTCGGTCATTAAATTATATAAATAAATGGAACAATTTGCACTATAGAGATATTAACGCGGCAATGAAGGAACCAAATCTGTCATAGAAATAATACCATATATGTGCTTTCAACAACTTTAGAAACAAAATATTGAATCTCTAAATGAAATAAATTACAGTTGTCTTAGTACGTATATTTATTAAAAATTGCATCTCAAATCTCACCTGATTTTTGTACGTAAAATAATAACTTAACAATTGCAGAAGTAAAGTGACTAGTAGTGTGGACCTAGGATCAGACCCAACATTTATGGCATTTGATCTGGATTCAAACTGCATGAACGCACTGCAGGTAATCAGAGAGAATCCAAAGAGTTATTCATTTCCCTGTAGAGCATCCATGTAGGATATAATGACATCATGAATATTTATTACCTGAATTTGTATAATGGCATACCTTATGTGTATTGGTAGAAACTGTAGAGCCAGATCTCTTATAATTTCATAAGCAAACAGAGCAAACCCTGATCAGATGACTCCTACATTAGGTGTCTGATCTCGGTCTACTCTGTTTGCAAAAGCGTGAAAAAGATTTTATCAGTTTTATTGCTCTGCATTATAGTATATGGATTAATTTAATCTATTCCCGGAAATAAGCTGCTACCAGTCACAAGATTGCTTTCCATTAATTTTTAGTGTATATGATTCAAACAGATCGGCTTATTGGAGCTTTATTGCTCAACATTATAGTATATAAGTTAATTAAATATATTTGAGGAATAGTAATACTACCAGTAACAACCTTTCTCTCCATTTATATTTGTGTATATGATTCTAACAGATGGGTTTATTTGATTGTTATTGCGATTACTGAATAATTATGAAGATGATGATGATGAAGATATTGTAAAATTCTATTTATCGGTCCGGATTTCTAAATAAAGATGCCTTCTGCTTTTCCCGGCCCACTCAATATCCCTCGAAAACATAGCCTGTTTCGGATATGATTAATATAAACAAAATATGAAGTATTGTTAAGAAATAAACATCCTAGTTACATTTATCTGTCTAAATCAGTTTTCAATACAAATATATTTACATTTTTTATTAGAGTTAACGCATTTAAATGTAGTTCCATCACTTTCTTACATGTTTTGTTTTAATTGGCGATGGCCAGCAATGTGCTTGAGAAGGGATGGTCTAATTTACCGACACTATTTGAATGTCAGTGTAGGGAGATAAACAACTAGCTAAAAACTATTTTTTCCGCAGTCAAAGTGCAATTAGTGTTAAATCAAACACATATAAGAAGAAAATGACTATGCGTTTATAAAACACATTTCTGCATTAAGAGTTTTGGGCGGCCATTTTGTTTTTCGCCATTTTAGCTTAACCCTCGGGATACAACATTGAATGCACTAAAGGATATTCAGCTTTAATAAAGTGTCTTCCATTGGTGGTTTGTACATTTGAACAGAACATTTTAGTGTTACGCCAAGATTTTTGATGTCGTGTATCCTTGTGTGGCTGGAAATAGTGTTCGTTGGCGACCATTTTGTTTTCAGCCATTGTGTACCTTAAATACGGAATATACAGCTTGGCAAACGGCATATTCGGATTTTGCACATTCAAATTACGTAAAAACAACTGTTTGCTAACTTTTAACACGAAGTGCCTAGTGGTGTCAGAATTTTCCGAATTCCGCCTAGCTAGTCTAGTCGGATTTCTCGAAATTGTGAAAAATGAAAGAGCAGTAGGCATTTCGTGTTAAAAGTTGGCAAACAATTGTTTTTACATAATCTGGGTGTGCTGAATCCGAGTATGCTGTTTGCCAAGCTGTATCGTCCGTATTTAACTGGTTAAATGGTTTCCGATCAATAACTGCTCAAGGGTTTGGCTTAGGATCTTAGGATCTTCAAACTTGCTGTGGTGATTAGTCATGACCACTAAATGACCCCTATTGGTTTTGAGGTCACTAGATCAAAGGACAGGGTCACCTTGACCTTAACTGGTGAAATGGTTTCCGATGAATTACTTCTCAATGGTTAGGCTTATGATCTTCAAACTTGCTGCGGTTATTAGTCATGACCACTAGATAACTCCTATTGTTTTTTAGGTCAAAGGTCAAGGTCACCATAATTTTTACGGGTAAAATGGTTTCAGATCAATAACTGATGAGGGTTTGGCTTAGGATCTTCAAACTTGCTGTGGTGATTAGTCGTGACCACTAGATGTCCACTATTGTATTTTAGGCCACAATGTCAAAGGTCAAGGTCACTATGACCTTAACTGTGAAATGGGTTCCGTAACTTCAATAAATGCTAAAGAGTTTGGCTTAGGATCTTTAAACTTGCTGTGATTATTAGTCATGACCACTAGATGACCCCTATTGTTTTTGAGGTCACTAGATCAAAGGTCAAGGTCACCATGACCTTAACTGGTGAAATGAATTCGGATCAATACCAACTCAAGGGTTTGGCTTAGGATCTTCAAACTTGCTGTGGTGATTAGTCATGAACACTAGATGACCCCTATTGGTTTTAGGTCACTAGATCAAAGGTCAAAGCCACCATGACCGTAAGTGGTGAAATGGTTTCCGATCAATAATTGCTCAATGGTTTGACTTAGGATCTTCAAACTTGCTGCGGTTATTAGTCATGAGCACTAGATAACTCCTATTGTTTATTAGGTCACTAGGTCAGAGGTCAAGGTCACCATGACCTTAAATGTGAAATGGTTTCCGTTCAATATCTGCTCAAGGGTTAGGCTTAGGATCTTTAAGCTTGCAGTGATTATTAGTCATGACCACATGATGACTCCTATTGTTTTTTTGAGGTCACTAGATCATGGGATCTGGGGGTATACATTTTTTACAATTATCTCTTGTTCTCGTTTAAATTGAAATAAACTAAGGAAAACGAAATAGAAAGAACGTTAGAGTCGAATGGCGCGGAGGGACCAAAACCCGCTCCTATGGCCGGGTTTCCGCCGAACCTGATGACAAAACCAGCGAGTTAAAGGAAGCGCGTATTTCTAGTCTTGTCAAAGTTGTCCAGCAGCTGCAGAAAAATTCGAATACAAATTAGAATATAAGTTATCCCTTTAACGCACCATGACACGCGTGACTTCGCGAATACTTTTGGCAGCAGTTTGGATCTGGATGATACGTAGGGCAGCTCAATTTGACATTACGATTGTTCTTTTGTGTAGGAAGAGAAAAAAATATACATATACATATTTATTAAATGCGGCGGATGACCGTTCGCTCAAAGTACTAAGAATAAGTTCAGTAACATACAATTGCGTGGAATCTGTAACCTAAACAAAGTGGCTGGAGAAAACTATCCCTGAACTTGTCGAGTTATATGCTGACAATATCGCCTGTTGCGTAGTCTATTCCGGGATTCGCGCTTCTATATTCGTAATTGAGTTAACCCTTTCCTTCATATTTATAAACGCCTTTTCACGCATCAGCAAACAGAGTAGACCCAGATCAGGGTCTGCTCTGTTTGCTAATATAATTAGATATATATGTTCCTGTAGTTTCTAAAATGACCCCAATGTTTCATATTCCACATTTGATACATTTCATTATTTTATTATATTTGTTATTCAACAATTAACTTAAGTAAAATCCGCAATGCGTGAATATTTATCAGGTAAAGTGTTAACTCATTGCTAAATGAATGGTGCAAATGACGTAAAGTCCAGATAAGCTGTGTAAATTTAAACATTTTCAGGAATACCTCCTTTATCTCTCCACCAAACTCTATACTGTGGCCACTCTTCGAGACAATTCTAAAGAGTGGCCACAGAAGGCCTATAGGGATCGGTGAAGACATGACGATTTTAGTACTTGGGTACCTTTATCTGTAGCTCTGAAATTTATTATTGATGTGTAAGCCGAATGAATTAATCCTTCCCAATTCGCCAATCGCAGAGAATGTTTTACAAGGTTTGCAATCATAACGCCATCTGAGCTGTATACAAAAGAAGCGTAAAAATCTAATTTGCTGCAACTCATTAGAATCGCATCTCCGAAGCAATTCTAATGAGTTGCAACAAGAAATAATTTTACCGAGAAATAAGAGTTTTCAGTAGATCGGTACGGTGCGTACCTTGTCTATAGTCCATACACACTTTTAGTTTACCTGCGTTATTTTAACCTTTTCCCTCATATAAACACCTTCATTTTCCGATTCCGGTTCACTTCTGTGCAGTGCCGGTTGATTCGTATGTATTATACCTGTATATCCATTTTGTTACGCAATACATTCGGCGTCACAAATAATTTGGATCATGGTGAGACGTCGAATAACTCGCTGTCTCACTAAACTACATCCAAACTACTTGCTGCGTTCTAAAACGGCCATAATAGTAGGGGACAAAAAGTCTGATTTTGGCAGATTTTGTTACCTGATTTACAATAACTCCATATTTTACATATATAAACTTAACACCTTACCTAACAATTTTAGAAGGGTGGCAGAACATACCCAATAACATTCTGGTGGAAATCATGGTTTCCATAGCAACAAGCTACAAAATGATATACAGAATTTAAAAGGACTGCCAGTTTGCTTATGGATGTAAATATGTCCCCATCGTTTACTCTTTGGAAATGAGAGGTGGCTAGTGTTGATTTGAAATTAAGTTAAAATAATTTTTTCCTCAATGACTGGTTACTATGGCAATAACGTATGTAATTTTGCCCAATTTTTCACTTTTTTGAAAACAGGTCCTTATTGTTTTTTTCTAAATGTCTAAATAATGAATTATTGTAAGACCTTGCTATTTACTTACAAAATTACGCAAATATTATGTTAACATTTTGGGACACAGATCTGGTTGCCATGACAACAAAAATATTCTTAAAATGATATGAAATTCATTTGTGGTTCTAAAATTGACATTTTCTAGTGAATTATAAAGTTAGCCTACATTTTCTTTTTACAGCATGTTTGTCTTGTTATTTGTATAAAGTATTGGTGTGGTCTTCCATGTAATTATTGTTGGAACATTTTATTTACAAATTAACAGTAAACATATCCTTTGTTACCATGGCAACGGCTATAAAAGAACTATTTTTAGTGATTTTTGCACAATATTTTCGAATTATTTACAATTTTTATCAAGTTCTTTCCACCATTGTATCAAACAAACAAGTCGATTCAAGAAGACTGTCTATTTGTAGCCATTCAAAATACATCCCTCACAACGTGCCAAGGTGAGCTATTGTGATCATCATGTGTCGGTCGTCAGGCGTCGTCCATCGTGTGTTGTCTGTCGTCAATATTTTAGTTCAAGTGACATCACCTCTAAAATTATATTGTCAAATGTACTGAAACTTTCCAAGGATGGTCTTTGGGTGATTCCCTGTCAAAATAGCTAAAACATGTGGATCCATGTAGAACGCTGGTTGCCATGGCAACCAACAGAAAAATATTCTAACCTCTTCTTCTGCGAAACTGGCTGTCAGGTTTCAAAATAATTTGATGGGAATAATCATTAGGTGACTATCTTCCCAAGTAGCTAAACTCATGACAATATCTAAAACAACATGACCGCTAGGGGGCGGGGCCTGTTTGTCTGTATAGAGAAAACATAGCAAAATTTTAAATCTTCTCTTCACCAAAACCAATGGTCTGACTTCAGAATAATTTGATTGGAATAATCATTAGGTAACCACCTCCCAAAATAGCTAAAATGGTTTGAAACCATGCGGAACTCTGGTTGCCATGACAACCAAAAGAAAACAATATTTAAATTATCAGTGTTGATATACTTACAGGTCCTTCGGGATCATTAGTTTTTACGTTATTAATTGAATACTGCTTAAGCCGTTGCTAGGGGGCGTGAGTAGTAGTGTTGCATTTTTAATAACTAGTCACGAACAGACTCAATAAAACCGAGTCTGCATTTTCCTGCTTTCGCATTACTACTTATGCTTTCGAAGGATCTCATTCTTTCAGAATATATTTCTACAAACCGATGGTCAGATTTCGAAATAAGTTGATGGGAATAATCATTTGGTGACTCTACCAAAATAGCAGAGACAGTGACAGCATTTGGTATTTATGTCTGAATTTCCAAACTAAATTTTCAATCACCTGAACTTTGTTTGGTTGGCAAGTCCACCCGCATACATTGTGGACAGACAAGCCCTTGATCGTGAAGGGATTTCAGGAGCTTACACTGTGCGCATGCAAAACTAATTGAGGCTCGTGTACGAAGCGATTATTCAATGTTCAGCTAGCTGTCAGTGTTCGTGTGATATTTGAACATACGAAACTTATGGAAATACTTGGATTTTCAATAGTTATGAGCTGCTTAAGTATGAAATAAACTGACATGGACAAAATATGTAATTATACCCCCCACTTCTAAAGAAGTGGGGGCTATATTGGAATCGCGTGCGTCCGTCCGTCCTTCCGTCCGTCCATCCGTCCGTCCATCCGGAGCATTACTCCTAAAGTATTATAGGCACAACTGTGCAACTTCATAACTATGTGGATAGAGGGTGATGAGAGTATGTGCAGTCAACAAGGGTTGTAACTTTAAATTCATTTTTGAGGGAGTTATTCCTCTTAGTTACTTTTCATAAGCAATTTTTTATCCGGAGCAGAACTTGTCAAGTATTGTAGAAACAACTGTGAAACATTATATATGGAGAGAGGGTGATGAAAGGATATGAGAGGGTGGTGTCAATAAGGGTTGCAACTCTGAATTAATTTTTGAGGGAGTGTTTCCCCTTAGTTACTTTCCAGGAGCAATTTTTGTTCGGAGCATACCTTCTCAAGTATTGTATGCACAACTGTGCAACTTGTTATATGGATAGAGAGTGATGAGAGGATGTGCAGTCAATAAGGGTTGTAACTCTAAATTCATTTTTGTGGGAGTTATTCCCCATAGTTACTTTTTAGAAGCAATTTGTTTGTCTGGAGCATAACTTCTCAAGTATTGTAGGCACAACTGCGAAACTTTATATATGAAAAGAGGGTTGTGAGTGGATGTGCAGTCAACAAGGGCTGTAATTCTAAATTCATTTTTGAAGGATTTATTCCCTTTTGTTATTTGTCATACGCAATTTAAGTGGATGAAAGGATTATTGAGCTATTGCCGTTTGTATTGAAATCAGTGCATCTTGTGACAAGGTGGAGGGCAGGGGTAATAATCACCTATAGTGATAGCTTAGTTGTATTTGGCCACAATCAACATTGCGATATTCAATGGATGAATGTGACTACCCATACATTATTAGATCTATCATATTGACAGTGGTTTGCTTATTTGGTTTGAAATCAATTTTGTTCTTGGTGTTTAAAAACAGAGATGATTTTAAATGAACATTTTAACAAACCAAGCTTACTTTTCAAGGAAATTTTTTTGTTCCCATATGCTGTAAAAACAATTGTTCTTGTACTTTTTCAAATAAAATACAGTCTACTGACATATTCTATATTATGTAATGTGTATACATGTTGTAAATAATGTCTGTGGTATACACACGTTGTGATTTAAAAACGACGAAATCTGTTTGTGAAACACAATGTCCCCGGTATAACGTTTGATTTTAATGTATGACCTTTACCTTAATAGGTCACCCCTAAAAATGTTCGCCTCCATAAGTTTCACATGCATGCCAAGTTTGAAGGATGTATGTTGAAGACGACAAAATTATCACCAATCTAAATTTGACCCATAATTTGACACTTGACCATAATGTATAACATTGACCTTAAAAAGTCGCCACTAAAACGTTCGCCTCCATAAGTTGCAAATGCATGCCAAGTTTGAGGGATGTATTTTGAATGGTGACAATTTATCGCCAATCTAAATTTGACCAGTAATTTGACATTTGACCTTGATGTATGAACATGATCTTGATATGTCACCCCTAAATATTTTTGCCTTTATAAGTTGCATATGCATGCTAAGTTTGAAGCATGTATGTGAAATAGCTACAAAATTGTCGCCAACGTTAAAGTTGGGAACAAAACAACCAACAAACACTGACAATGAAATAAAAACAACATGACCCCTCTTTGATGAGGGGGGGGGGGGGGCATAATAATGCCACTATTAAGATATTGATACATGTACCCTGTTATTGTTACAATTTTGAATGTCTGTGATGATGATTTTGATTGTCTGAAAATGATTTTGAATGTCGGTGATAGTGATTTTGAATGGCGGTGATAATGATTTTTAAATCATTTGTGATATTTAACAGTATGGTTACAGCACTTTTGTGATTAATATGTGCTTAGTCATAGTTATTAATGAAATTGAAAAAAACAACACTTAGTTGATATTTCTGAGAGAATTGTGATCATTTAAATGTTAACAAGGCGCAAACTAACTATAATGATATTATCTGAAATGCTGAAAGAAGAGTCTCTTGACATAATTCGTTATAAGGTACAATTTATTGGTCTAAAATAATATATCATTAAACTGTTGTGTATAACCATTATATTTATGTCTCTTCCTCGATTTACGAAATATTCATGTTAGGTTAAGAAAATAGTTCTCAAGTTTTACCTTTGACCTTCCAATGACCTTGGTTTTATGTACCAGGTCCTTGGTAGAGGATATTGTCTTAGTATGTTGTGCACATTAATTACAATATACATCACATAGGTAGAAAAAATTGACTGAAATGCACAAAAAGTACAAATTTGACATTTGACTTCTCAAATGTGACTTTTGACCTCTACTTGCGACCTTGACATTGACAATATGTACCGAAGTCCTTGATAGAGGATATTGACTTAGTAAGGTGTATGTGCACATTTATTACAAAACATACATCACATACATGGGAAAATGTACTGAAATTGCACAAAAAGTACAAATTTGACCTTTGGCTTCTTAAATGTGACCTCTACTTGCGACCTTGACATTGGCAGTATGTACCAAAGTCCTTGGTAGAGGATACTGATTTAATATGTTGATCTTGCAAAGTTATTAGAAATACATCACATATGTAGAACAAGTGGACTTCAACACTCACAAATTAGTAAAAAATGATGTTTGACTTCTAAAATGTGACGTTTGACCTCTACTTGTGACATTGACATTGACACACTTATAAAACTCGTGGTAAAGGGCACCTCCCTTTTTAAATGAATATCTGTGCCAAGTTTTACTTAAATATACCTATGTTAATGTAAAATTGTAGAACGAAAAGGTCTTGAAACAGAGAAAAAAGCTAAAATTTGACCTTTGACCCCCCTAACCATAACATTGACCTTAAAGGGAATCAATTGAAACTTATATTTGTAACATTGCCTTGATATTAGTCATTTAATTATAAAGTTTTGTGAAAATCCCTTCACTAGTTAAAAAGATATTAAGAGATCTTTGTGTATGATATCTATTTTATTTCTACGATATAGCCGTTGCCATGGAAACTCAAATTTTAGTGCTTTATAATTGTACCCCAATGCTGCCACCCTTCTTATTTTGATTGTTAAGTCATACTCTTCATTATCTGAAAGTATCCTGTCATTGTAAACCAGGTAACAAAATTTCGAAAAATGTCCCCTACTATAAGAGATTTTGACTGGATTCGGTCCTATTTCGGTTCTGTGGTCACTTTGATTAAGTTCAGTACTCGGCATCTGTATAAAATATACCTACATCAGCACATCGTGAGTGTTTGTATTAAACGAACTCATGTAAAGTCACCAAATTAATCTTCAGAAGAGGAGCAGTGTGAACCCTTATCCAGCTATGAAAGTCTGCGCATGGGCAAACTCTCGTATGCTTCATTTTAAAGCTCCACAAAATGACTTTTTTTGTAGAACTAACAAAAGAGAGACTGGGTGTCAAACAGCTTTGAGCCGGGCGAGACGCCGAGTCACTCGGTGTGTCATCAGGATCCAAGCTGTTTGCATATGGCATATTGGCAGGGTAAGGGTTAATATCCGATCGCTATGCAGTGCTGCAAACCCCCCGTATTTCGGTTTATATTTACATGTACTTGATTCCTGGAATTTTCCCATTTTTTGTCGTGTTCTTACAATAGATATACTTTTCAGGTTTGTTTGAGTCGGGTTTGATATCGATTCTACGTGTGTTAGGTTACCGATATGTCGCGATTGTTTGAGTTTGATATTTTTGTCTACATTGTCTACGATCATCGTACGATTATTTGTGTATACAGATCGCGGCTTATCCGTACGGTGACTGAGCAGCGACCGTACGGAGATCGTGCGATCTCCGTGCAGTCATCGTGCGGTCTCCGCTTGGATAAGGCAATCGTACGGAGCCCGTGCGGAGCCCATACGGACAGGAAGTGTAAAATAATTATGTACCCATCAGAAATCTCAAAGCGCCACACGGCCATCGTGCGGTCGTCGTGAGGTTGCCGCAGGACGACCGTGCGATGTCCGTACGATTTCATGGGTATCACACGGACTACGAGCGGCAGCCTTGCGGTGATCTTGCGATAACCGTACCGTCGTCGAACGATTATTTTGGCTACATGTACACCGAAAATGCCCGTACGATGCCTGTAACCACGTGTTTATGGGCTGCGGGCTTGCGATTTTTGAAAACTTGTTTTTATGACAAATCGTAGAGGCTATGACGCCCGGGAATCCGTAAGAAAATCGTACGGCGACCGTATGGAGACCGTGTGGTGTTGACCTTACGACGAGTCTACGGGCCCCGTTAACTCATCGCTGGGCAAATGTAAACTAGGCATAAGTTGTAACAAGTTACTTTTTTGGTATTACTGATCTGTCTGTCACTGATGATCTAATTCTTTTCACAGAACTACAAAACCATATAAAGGATACTAAACGATTCAAATAGTGGAACATGTACATTTGCAGATGGTAAACAAATTAATCTGTAACCTAGTTCTAGTGCATGAACACTTTGATAATGGTCTTCTTCTTCTCCTTTCCTCTTCCTCGTCAGTTACTTGACTCTTCACCCATTATGATAGTAATTCTTTACATCTTACTGAATGGTGCAGTTGTAAAGCACTACCAGCATTGACAAAGGTTATACAATGGGGAGGACCTTTACTGGTGTTGTTAGAACTTGTGGTCTAACCCTATTACTTGATTTTGATAGTGGTATAATGTACATACGTATTGTGTTCAACTGTAACTAGTATGAGTAATAACATATGTATAAGCTACGTGTGATTATAACTGTAGCGGGTTGCATGTTTGTTTATAAATGTAGCGGGTTGCATGTGTGTTAACTGTAGCGGGTTTCACGTGTTTTTAAATGTAGCGGGTTTCATGTGTGTTTATATAAAACTGTAGCGGGTTGCATGTGTGTTTATATATATAACTGTAGCAGGCTGCATATGTGTTTGTAACTGTAGTGGGTTGCATGTATGTTTATATATAACTGTAGCGGGCTGCATGTGTGTTTGTAACTGTTGCGGGTTGCATGTGTGTTTATAGCTGTAGCGGGTTGTATACGTGTTTGTAACTGTAACGGGAAGCACGTGTGTTTATAGCTGTAGCGGGTTGTATGTGTGTTTGTAACTGTAACGGGATGCGTGTGTGTTTATAGCTGTAGCGGGTTGCATGTGTGTTTGTAACTGTAGCGGGTTGCATATGTGTCTATAACTGTAGCGGGTTGCATGTGTGTTTTTAACTGTAACGGTCTGCATGTGTGTTATAACTGTAGTGGGTTGCATGTGTGTTTGTAACTGTAGCGGGTTGCATAAAAATTATGTGTTTATAACTGTAGCGAGTTGCATATGTGTTTGTAACTGTAGCGGGTTGCATGTGTGCTTGTAACTGTACCGGGTTGCATGTGTGTTTATATAAAACTGTAGCGGGCGCGTTATAAACACAACTGTGTGTTTATAGCTGTAGCGGGTTGCATGTGTGTTTATATAAAATTGTAGCGGGATGCATGTGTGTTTATAACTGTAGCGGGTTGCATGTGTGTTTGTAACTGTAGCAGACTGCATGTGTGTTTGTAACGGTAGCGCGTTGCATGTGTGTTTCTAACTGTAAAGTGATGTATGTGTATTTATAACTGTAGCTGATTGCATGTGTGTTTGTAACTGTAGCGGGTAGCATGTGTGTTTATAACTGTAGCGGGTTTCATGTGTGTTTGTAAATGTAGTGGGTTGCATGTGTGTTTGTAAATGTAGCGGGTTGCATCTGTGTTTGTAAATGTAGTGGGTTGCAAGTGTGTTTGTAAATGTAGTGGGTTGCATGTGTGTTTGTAAATGTAGCGGGTTGCATGTGTGTTACAGCTGTAGTGGGTCTCCGGGGTGCGCCAACATGGTCACGTGACAGATGTAGTGACTCTCACGGTTAAAAACACATTTTTATTTTTAAGAATTCTCAACATTTGAACCGCACGGCATGCTATTAAGGCTGTTTTATACTGTTTTATCGAATCATTTTTACTATATCTGTTTTAGAAGTACGTGTAGTGACTTTCAGGTGTTATACACAATGTAGTGAGTTTCAGGTATTGGTTGGTATGTGTGTGTGTGTGTGTGTGTGCGGGTGCGTGCGGTTGTGTGTGTGTGTCTCGTTAATTTTCTATTGGAGATTTGGTTGAGTCTTGTGTTTTTCCGCTTGACGTTACTATATTTTCATTAGCTACTGTCTACAGTAAAACTTCTCTCAATCGGACGTTAAATTTAGCATAAATATCGATCTTGGAGACAGGTGGCAGCTGAATGCAGGATGAAAGTCACCAAGGTGCTTTCTGCATGACTTTCACCCTGCATTAAAGATGTATTATGCGCATGTTTCGTATTAATCAAACAACAACAGAAGCTGTACACGTATACATACAATGAAAATAATGCTGACAACCCATTTTCCGACAGGGTATATTGTTTCAGCTAAATATTATCGCTATCCGAATACCACTAAATTAGTTAAAAGGAGCCTGAATGACTCCGTTTCAATTTCGGAACAAAGCTTTGAATATTAATTAGGTTGTTATCACATTTACAATGGCTGACACTGGTTGTTGGCCTACATACACATCGACTTATTATTTTCGGTGTGTAAAATTGAAACTTGCGACAGATTCCGTCCAATAGCAAACGCTGTTCCGTTGGTTTCCGTAGCAATCCATTTTTCTTATATTTTTTCGACACAAACAATCATTTACCAACTGTGTTGTGTAGTGTTGAATAAGTGTTAAGGTACATTGATTCCGATTCTGAAGTCAGTTTAAAACGCAAAATATGCGGAAATTTGCGCAGCATACATCTTTAAGTAGCAAACTGCCTGAATGTATTAATTTCTTCTTAACTAGAATTCCGGTTTAGAGGAGTTTTACTATACAGTGCTCCCTCCCTACAATGACCCTCTCAATAACGATTCCCTCCTTACAACAACGCATGTCACTGTTTCCGAAACAACACGGCTCCAGAAACAACTTTTTTCCATCGTATTTTCTTTATGCCTCCATCAAACCCTATGTTGTGACAACTCTTTAGAATCGTCACTTTGTGACGATTCTAAAGAGTGGTCACAACATGGGGTTTGATTGAGGCATAACGGGTTTAGTTCTCGAAATACACCCTATCTGGGGATCTGCAAACAAGCTAATTATGTTTGATTTTCCCTCCCTATAACAACTCCCTCTGAACAACACATACAATTTTCGTATCCCAAAGGGTGTCGTTGTAGAGAGGAAGCACTGTATATACAATTCTGTCACTAGCGATGAAGTAGTGATGACCTGTACAGGAGCCTCTGATCAGGGTCTGCTATGTTTGCTTTTAGATTATATTGACCTGATTCTATAGTTTTATCATATGCCATTATGCAAATTAAGCTAATTAATATGCATACATATGTTATTTCTTACGTAAATAATCATGGAACAATGGATTAAAATGCAGGGATACACACAGGCCATCAATAACATACATGTATCCATATACAGTAGAACCTCTCTAAACAAGAACTCTAGTAGAGAAGATTTTATACAAGTTTAGGCAGGTGGCTGCTTTATGCAAGGTGAAAGTCACACAGAAAGCTCCCCTATGAATGTTCTGCATGACTGTCACCCTGCATTAAATTGACGTCTGTCTCCAAGACCTATATTTATACCAAAGTTAACATCCGGTTTCGAGAGGTTTTAATGTTAATTATATGGGTGCTTGTTTGTTTGCTTGTAGCGGGTTTTATGCCGCTTTAACTTTATTTAACTGTACGTCCATCTATTTATGGTTTGAGGAAGACCCCGAGGTTTTGTTCGCACGAAACACATTGCATTGTTCTGTGCACCGAAGAACTATCTGGTAGGAATACCTACTGCACTCCAGATGGAAGGCTTGTATAGGTGCATCATAAAGTGTATTGGTATACCCTAAGTGTATGTTATCCATCAATATGTAACGCGGTAATGTAAGTCAGGTACAGGCAACTGGTGGATAATCAATAAGATCGTGTGACTCGGTAGCTTAGTGGTTAAAGAGTTCGAATCCCGGTCGGGGCACGATCATTTCATCAGTTGTCCTGTTAGAGTTTGATGCCCAACAAAAATCGGACCATGTACATCCTGATATCTCGCGAGTTACGGCGAGATCCTCAGTAAAAAGGGGGAGTAGTGTAACGGGGTTGAGATAAGTCGAGCACAGGTAATTGGTGGAAAATAAATAAGTCTCGGGTCGTATGACCCACCAGATCAGTGGTTAGAATGCTGGCACGGTAAGCCAGAGACCTTGGACTCAAGTCCCGGTTGAGCCTAATCTTTTCACCAGTTGTCCCGTTCAAATAAATTCTGAAGGGTGGTGATCCCCCGAAAGCAAAAATTACAAAACAAAAAGAGAAAATTGCAGACTCGGTTTTATTGAGTCTGTTCATGAGCAGTAATTGAAAGTGCAACACTGCTCACGCCCCCTAGCACCGGCTTAAGCGGTATTCAATTTTCAGAACAAGAAGTACTGAAATTCATGATCTCGAAGGATCAGAAGGTATAACAACACTGAGAATGAAGTACGGGGCGATGTTTTACGGCAGCCACACAAGCACTTAACACCTGCTGTTGTGAAGATTATAAATTCTGAAGGGTGGTGATCCCCCGAAAGCAAAAATTGCAACACAAAAAGAGAAAATTGCAGACTCTGTTTTATTGAGTCTGTTCATGAGCAGTAATTGAAAGTGCAACACTGCTCACGCCCCCTAGCACCGGCTTAAGCGGTATTCAATTTTCAGAACAAGAAGTTTTGTTTACACAATACAAATGCTACATGACTTTCACCCTACATTAAGCAGTCACCTGCCTAACAACATCTAACTTGTTCTTTATTAGCATTCTGGTTTAGAGGGGATTTACTGTGTTAAAATATAACACATCAGCACTGTGACGTAGATGTATTGTGTTACATCTTACATGTTCATAAACCCCCGACCGAGTGTGGAAAAATAAAATTGTCTGTTAGAACTTGTATCTAGTAGAAGTTTGACAACTTCCAAATCGATCAATTTGGTTGAGAAACTATTGACCGAGTGTTAATCCTTTCCCTGATGAATATTCATGTAGGGAAATAATGACGTCATCAATATTAATGAGATTTTTATAATGGCATATAAACACAGGACATTTTGCCTCAGGCAGAAGCAGTAGAATCAGATCTATATTACACCATAAGCAAACAGAACAGAGCCTGATCAGACGGCTTCTATAGGAGCCGTCTGATCTGGGTCTACTCTATTTGTAGATGCGTCAAAATGCGCAAATTAAGGGAAATTTTTATACAGCTTTGATCCAGACACTTACAGCAGATCAGGGTTTAAGCAGGCACATATATTTCTATAGTATAAGGGTTAAAAAGAAATCTAACTACTCAAGTTAAGAATATGTTTTATCCCGTTATATCGACCAATGATTAAACAATTACAGGTAAACACTATGAAATAATTACTTATATCTGTGACACTAAATATCAAGATATACAATGAAACTACATTTAACTGCATGTCATGAAGTGTCAATACAATATATGTATGGACCCTAACACTTATTTTAAAAGTGGACATTCAGTAAACAAATAAAGCACTCTAATATCATATATGGTAAAATTGTTCAAATTGACAATTGGAACCAATCCATTTTAACTCTTTTTTGCCGCCTTGTCGCATCTGTGAGATTACCTTTCATTAGGATCCAAACTGTTTATTACTGTGACTGCTTCTTCAAACAAATATGAAGACAAATAAAAATAGAAAATTGAAGCAGACGACAAAGTTTGCAGACGACAAAATTTGGCAGCGAAAGAGTTAATGAGAGGGGATCCTACAAACACACAGTGTATACAGCTTAGTGTAGATAGTTAACGTTATATCTGTCCATAGTTACAATTATAACGATTCAATTGTACAGTAATTACATGTTTGAACTATATTATAGATGGTTGATTTTATCAAATGGCTGACAAATAATCGAAAACTAAGTAAATCCATGTATAAGTCATGCAGGAAACATCACATATAAAACACAGAGTCGCCCGAACAGCATCATGACAAAAAAAACAAGAACAGAAACTGTAAATGCCTATCAAAAGACAATAAACAGAAGCATAAACACTTAACACACATATAACAGGAGGAGATGGAAGTAACGCCTTGGAACGGTCAGTGACAAATGTCACTGGAGGTTTAAACCAGTTTAGGGGCGTCCAACCTTACACTTATTCCACCCACACTCTAAAAGACAAATAAACATATTCCCTCTCCGACTAATGTACAACAACCGCGATGGCAAATACAACGATAAATTGCATGTAAAACGCAAACATATTTAAGTGAAACAAACTAGATCCAACTTTCGCTAGTGTACTCAATGATAGAGCTGCAAACAGAGTAACTGTAAAAATGTAACTAGAATATGAAACAGTGTTAATTAAAGTAATGGTGTTTTAGATGCAACACACCAATATCCTGTCATCTTGATAGTAACCCTTTCAGTGCCAACACCGTCGTCTGCTGGACACATTTGCGTTCCAAGTTTTAGGGGGTCGTTTCGTTTAAATAAGACAAACAGAATGTCCAATAGTTTGGATCCTGATAAGACGCTGTCTTATTCAGTGTCTCATCTGGATCTTGTATTAATTATATAATTATATCAGAGCTATATAGAAAATGGTGCGTACACAAATATTAAAATCGTCATTTCTCCACCAAACCATATTCTGTGACCACTCTTTAGAATAGTCTCTTCACAATATATGGTTTAGTGGAGAAATAAAGGAGTTATTCTTGAAAATATTTAGATTTACGCATCTTATCTGGACCTCTGTATTGATATCACAGATATGTCTTCATAGCAGTGAAGTAATGGCTGAGAGTAATTAACCCTAAAAGGTATCCGTGTTGTATATATATGACAAATGCGATGACAAAACAAGCCGTAGTGACATTCAAACAGTGTACGACCTTATAAGCCATCTAGTCTCGGACGAGGCGGTTAGTCTGGATCTGCACTGTTTGACACATACCATTATATACAATATCGTAATATGCAGCGTATCAAACAGTATAAATACTTATCAGATGACAATGAGTTTAATATTATTGGTGTACCCTGTTAATATGCTATTAACTATTTCACCGCCAATGTCGCAAAATGCACCACGACAAATAGTGCAATCTCAGATCAGACGCCATCTTTTCAAGGCGGCGTCTGACCAGGGCTCCATTTTTTGTCTCAAACCCTTTTACTATATCTGGGCTATATTCCTTTGAAATTCGCATTTATTTATCTCATTTCCTTATTTCACTGCATGATTTAACAAAATTGGATTGCAGACGACAATTAGAAATTTGGCGCCGAAAGTGTTAAAACGAAAGACTAAAGGTCTTATATAGTTTCTCTCCTTTTTAGCTCGATTTTGACAGAATTATGGCCCTTTTTAACTTAGATTTTGCGGTTAAGGTTTTTGTTGAAGTCCACTAATTAACATAACCCTTTGAGGTAAAGCTTTGAAACTTGGAACACGTGTTCACCACCACAAGCTTCATCTGCAGGTAAGAGTACATAAGTCTGTCAATCAATTCGACAGAATTATGGCCCTTTTTAACTTAGAGTTTTCGGTTAAGGTCTTTGTTAAAGTCCACTTATTTACATAATCCTTTGAGATAAAGCTTTGAAACTTTCTCGTTTAGCATTTCTACTTTTGCTTTCGAAGGATCACCCATTTTCAGAATATATGTACTTCACATCAGCAGGTGTTAAGTGCTTGTGTGGCGGCCGTAAAAAGTCGCCCCGTACTTCATTCTCAGTGTTGTTATATTTTCTGGTCCTTCGGGATCACTAGTTTTGATGTTATTAGTTTTGAAAATTGAATACTGCACAAGCCGGTGCTAGGGGCGTGGGTAGTGTTGCACTTTTAATTACTACTCATGAACAGACTCAATAAAACCGAGTCTGCAATTTTCTCGTTTTGCTTTTCTACCTTTGCTTTCGAAGGATCACCCCTTTTCAGAATTGGAACACGTGTTCATCATCACAAGCTTCATCTGTAGACAAGAGTACATAACTCTGTCAAGCATTTTAACAGAAAGTATTGCCATTTTAACAATTAAAGATTTCAAAGAGATCCTACATCTATCCTACATATTTTCCTGACATTTTGATTACTTCTAATATCATTGGATACCATTTTAGGCCAATATCAAGCATTTTTACACTAACAATTCTTAGAATAGTCGAGCGCGCTGTCCTGTGACAGCTCTTGTTAATATTATTACTATTGAGGTCTCGCTGAAGAAAACACATCAAAGCAGCAGTTATTTCATTTCGACATTCCGCAACCTTAAGGTTACCTTCATTTATTTCTTAAATAGCTCTGTTGCCATAGAAATAAGAGACTGCCTGGATACTTTACCAGTAGGAGTCTTCGGGAATGCTTTTAAAATAATGTAATATTTCGGTTGGACAGTAAATTCCTTGTCAACATGTATATCATTACAGAATTTTCGAATGATGTCTTCGTCTACAGAACTACCTGGGACAACCTCGACGCATGCGCAAATTGCTTGATGCATTATGTCATCTGGAACCGGAACAACAACTATAGCTCTAACACCAGGACACTTACTCAGCATTTTCTCCATAATTTCCGGAAATACTTTCACTCCTGCGGAATTGATTATGTTTCCCTTTCTACCTTCCACAAGGAGCGACCCGTCTTCCGTCATTCTACCGAGATCGTCGGTCTTGAACCACTCTCCATCAGCGAAAGCCGTTTTCGTCATTCCAGGATCGTTGAAGTAACCAAGGAATATATTTGGACCTTTCACGTAGATCTCCCCCATTGTATTACTCTGCACTGGCTTCCCATCTGAATCGACAATCTTTACTTCAATACCAGGAATAGTAAGGCCGCAGTCATTATCGACATATTTCTCGGAATCTAACAGCAGATTGAAACTAATGCAGATGCATTCGGTTGATCCATAGACGACGACAATATATTTACATATTGGCATTAAACTAGAAACGACTCTTTTGTTAATCGGTTGACCGCCAACGATTGCTGTTTTCAGAGGCCAGTCGTCCTTGATGTAGTCCTGAAGAGAAACACGGGTAGACAATTAACCCTTGCTGTGCGGGACACCACGAGTCACTAATGTCCTTTGCAAACAGTGTAGACCCAGATGAGAGGGGTCCGAGAGGAGAGAAGTCCTATGATTAGATTCTGTAATGGTACACTTATCTTTGGAAATAAAACTAAATATATACCATAAGCGTGACCTGTTAGGAGTTTGGGGTATTTATTTTGAAAATTCAGCGTTGTAAGGGTTAAACAAGACAGCGGAAAGTCTGGTATGACGACGGGGTAAGTCTCCGGGACTCCTCTAACCATTAAACGACTATAGTGCCATAACGCATTTCATGTATCACAAATCAACAGCATTGAAGCAAATCAAAATTGTCTGTCGATAACAGAATAGATTACTTTGAATACCCTTCTGTAATATGTTCTTTCTTTCCCCACTGCAATAATTATAGGAAAATGAAATTCCTGATGTAAGGATAAAGGATAATGATATGTTATACTTTTTATTATGGTAATAGGAAAGCCTGCAGCGACCCAGATAAGATACGTAAATTAAAACATGTTTATTAAAACAATAGCTCCTTCATTTCTCCTAAATCCTATATAACCTCATTAGAATTGTCTATTTGAAATAATGCTAGAGAGTGGTCAAACCGTAGGTTTTCTTGGAGAAATAACGAGTTCAGTATCTGAATACTCACTGTTATATATTGCTGTGGAGAAGTACTTGGACTAATTTCTTAAAAAATGAGTAGATACATGTACAAAGTTTAACGTATACGGAACAGATGGGGAGAGAGAGTGGTTTCGAGATGCGGTTTATTAAATATAAAACATGTACAAGCAACGCCTTTGCAAAAACATACAAGTATGTAAGCCAATAAAGCCATGTATAAATGCCTCATTCGTGCGAGTACCTTTTTCTTTTGGATATAATACAATTCCTCAGGAGTCCCTTTCATAACGGAACATCTCTCCCGGACAATGACATCTACTAGGAACGCCGGGATGTCTTCCTTTTTCGGAGGCCCATCGAGTACTGCTACTCTCGTGTGTCCTGTGAACAACCCATATGGAAAACCATTACTCCAGCCAAAATGTGAAACACTGAAGTATATGTCATCATGTTGGATTTTGGGACCAGTGTCAAAATTACTGAACGCAGTTATTGAAGCATGTCTGTAAGGAACAAGCTTAGCTAACCCGGTGCTACCAGAGGTTTGGAAGATAATAGCTATATCGTCTTTTGAAACTTCAGGAAGTATAGTAACTGTTGCCTCGTGTTGGAACAGATCATGAAACGACATAACTTCTGACAATGACTGCGACGGATCAACGCAAAACATGTAACGCAAAGCTGGCATTTGTCGGCTAGAGACCCTTCCGTCATTGGAATGTTCATCGAGAAACTGCGACAAAATATTCCAGGTGTTATTTGCAACACCTGTGTGAAACGCTAAGCATGAACATAGTTTGAGCTTGTCCATAATTGCAATAAGATCGCTTCCGTCCGCATACTTAAAAGGAAGAACTACCGGATGCGCCCCTGCCATCATGGCCCCGAATGCCGTGTAGAGCCATTCAGGACAATTTGGCAAGCTGATTGCAACGCTCTCGAGTGGTTTCACCCCAAGTGCAACAAGAGCATGTGCGACTTTCTCTGACTTGTTATACATCTCTTGAAATGTAACCACTTCGCGGGTCACATTTGGGGCCACAAACACCACGGCCTCTTTAGCAGGTTGTTGTTTGGCAAAGTACCGAAGACATCGAGGAATTGTACACAGTGCCGAGTTTCCTTCCCCTTGATAGCAAACAAACGCGTTTTCATCTTCCATTGTAATTACTATAATCACACACACACACACACACACACACACACACACACACACACCTGTCAAAATATTCAGGAATAAAATAATGTATTCTTGTTTTACTGAGAGACTAAATTTCTTAATGTATCTTTCATTTGCATAACATGGACGACAATGCAACTGAAACGGAATAGTATCACTCCACACTGTATACCGCAGTAGGTGGATTCTGACAATGCTATACACACAGTCTGGTCTTTTAAATATATGGCCATTGGATCAATTGCGTGACTATCACCGTCTTAGTATATGGATTCCGCATGGAAACACTATTTCATTCAATAAACGGCGTCGTGAATATAACATGCATGCTAGAATAGCACATATCCCACAAGGTCAATGTATGTACCGTACTGGGGGGATTTGGAGTAACACTAATGTAAACATGTGTACAACGACACAATTATAATGAGCTTCTCTTTCATTTTTCAGATATTTGACGAGAAACAATTCAGATACCTAAATAGAGTGTCATACAATATAAACCCTGATGAAACACTGGCTTGCTCGGTGTCTTAGTTGGAAACAAACAGTTTGCAAAAGGATATCACAAAGTCTCCAAACAGAGTGTTGTTACAATGGTTTTGCAATAAGCCTTTATCAAAGTAGTTTCATGTGCAAAATGATATATTCATAAGTATTCATTTCGCACTGCAATAATGGGTATTTGTTTAGATCGACAATACATATCATCGTTATATAATTAAAACATATACATTGTAGATTAACTCTTTCGCTGCAAATGTTGCATATGTGATTACCTATGCAAACAGTTTGGATCCAGATGAGACGCCGTGTAATTCGACGTCTCATCAGGATCCACACTGTTTGTTACCGTAACTATGTCTTTGAAAGAAAATGAAGAAAATTAAAAAATGAAATTGGTAGCAGATGACAAAGTTAGCAGACAACAGAATTTTGCAGCGAAAGAAATAACATCTGTCTCCTTACCGCTTTCATGTGTCATTGCTGATATTAATGTAGATGGGTTTACATTGCAACGCGGACTGTCTCGCCTTTAGTGGGTACCGACGCAGCCGATGCCAAAACATCCTATGTACATATGCCATTATAAAAATACAGCTAGTAAATATTCATGATGTCACAGGGAAAGGGTTAAGCATGTCATACTGAGTGGACTTTATGGTTAAACACTATGTGTTATTCCATTCTGATAATTCAACTTTGAAAGGGTTAAAATTGTATTCTGTTAGTAAAGGTATGTTCTGGCTAATAATCTTGCTATCAATGTTTCTTACAGGGAAAGGGCTACAGTGTTCCCTCTCTACAACGACACCCTTTGGGATACGAAGATTGTATGTGTTGTTCAGAGGGAGTTGTTATAGGGAGGGAAAATCAAACATAATTAGCTTGTTTGCAGATCCCCAGATAATGTGCATTTCGAGAACTAAAACCGTTATGCCTCAATCAAACCCTATGTTGTGACCACTCTTTAGAATCGTCACTTTGTGTAGAAATGCAAAAAGAGAAAATTGCAGACTCGGTTATTTTGAGTCTGTTCATGAGTAGTAATTAAAAGTGCAACACTACTCACGCCCCCTAGCACCGGCTTAAGCAGTATTCAATTTTCAAAACTAATAACATCAAAACTAATGATCCCAAAGGACCAGAAAATATAACAACACTTATGTTGTGACCACTCTTTAGAATCTTCTCGAAGAGACGATTCTAAAGAGTGGCCACAACGCATGGTTTGGTGAAGAAATGACTTTTTCAGTACTTGAGTACGCACGTTGAACTGTCTTAGTTGGTCTGTATCCATACAGGTACACTATGACCATCTAGTTCATTTCAACAGACATTTCGCCGATGGAAAAATGCTCCTAATTCATATTACAGACATTATTGCATTACAGTAAAACCTCTCTATAACGGCCACTAAATTGTGTAAATTAGTTGGTATTTAGGGCAGGTGGCTGCTTAAAGCAAGGTGAAAGTAAAACAGAACGCTCCTATAGGAGCGTTCTGTTTTACTTTCACCTTGCTTAAGCAGCCACCTGCCTTTAACACAAAATACTTGATGTAATTTAGTGTCCGTTATAGAGAGGTTTTAGTGTACCTTTTCAAGAAGTGCCAGACAACATGAGTTCTGACGAGACGACGATTTGGATCCAAACTCTTTACAAAGGGTTCACCCAGGACAGATTGTAGTAAATTATGTTAACCCTTCGCTTGCTGAATTTTAAAATAGATGTCTTCTTCTTTACCCATGCCCTGTTGTATATTTACATATATCTTCACTGTGTACAAGTATTTTGCTGTGCAATCACTGCTGTGGAGTGCACTGGTTGCACAATCAACTTGTAAATAGTGCAGACCCTGATGAGACAGCTCCTGCAGGAGCTGTCTCATCTGGGTCTTCACTATTTACATGTATGTATATTGACGTGAATAGCAAGCGAAGGGTTAAAGCATGAATCGTTGAGATATTCGAATGTCAATGTCGCATCTGTTATTACCTATGTTAAGAGTTTGGATCCAGATGAGACGCCGAGTTTCTCAAATAAAGTTTTGTTTACACAATAACAAATGCTACATGACTTTCACCCTACATTAAGCAGTCACCTGCCTAACAACATTTAACTTGTTCTTTATTAGCATTCTGGTTTAGAGGGGATTTACTGTGTTAAAATATAACACATCAGCACTGTGACGTAGATGTATTGTGTTACATCTTACATATTCATAAACCCCCGACCGGCTGTGGAACAATAAATTGTCTGTTAGAACTTGTATCTGGTAGAAGTTTGACAACTTCCAAATCGATCAATTTGGTTGAGAAACTATTGACCGAGTGTTAATCCTTTCCCTGATGAATATTCATGTAGGGAAATAATGACGTCATCAATATTAATGAGATTTTTATAATGGTATATGAACACAGGACATTTTGCCTCAGGCAGAAGCAGTAGAATCAGATCTATATTACACCATAAGCAAACAGAGCAGAGCCTGATCAGACGGCTTCTATAGGAGCCGTCTGATCTGGGTCTACTCTATTTGTAGATGCGTCAAAATGCGCTAATTAAGGGAATTTTTATACAGCTTTGATCCTGACACTTACAGCAGATCAGGGTTTAAGCAGGCACATATATTTCTATAGTATAAGGGTTAAAAAGAAATCTAACTACTCAAGTTAAGAATATGTTTTATCCCGTTATATCGACCAATGATTAAACAATTACAGGTAAACACTATGAAATAAATACTAATATCTGTGACACTAAATATCAAGATATACAATGAAACTACATTTAACTGCATGTCATGAAGTGTCAATACAATATATGTGTGGACACTAACACTTATTTTAAAAGTGGACATTCAGTAAACAAATAAAGAACTCTAATATCATATATGGTAAAATTGTTCAAATTGACAATTGGAACCAATCCATTTTAACTTTTTTTGCCGCCTTGTCGCATCTGTGATATTACCTTTCATTAGGATCCAAACTGTTTATTACTGTGACTGCTTCTTCAAACAAATATGAAGACAAATAAAAATGGAAAATTGAAGCAGACGACAAAGTTTGCAGACGACAAAATTTGGCAGCGAAAGAGTTAATGAGAGGGGATCCTACAAACACACAGTGTATACAGTGATTAGTGTAGATAGTTAACATTATATCTGTCCATAGTTACAATTATAACGATTTAACTGTACAGGAATTACATGTTTGAACTTTATTATAGATGGTTGATTTTATCAAATGGCTGACAAATAATCGAAAACTAAGTAAAATCCATGTATAAGTCATGCAGGAAACATCACATACAAAACACAGAGTCGTCCGAACAGCATCATGACAAAAAAACAAGAACAGCAAATGTAAATGCCTATTAAAAGACAATAAAGAGACGCATAAACACTTAACACACATATAACAGGAGGAGATGGAAGTAACGCCTTGGAACGGTCAGTGACAAATGTCACTGGAGGTTTAAACCAGTTTAGGGGCGTCCAACCTTACACTTATTCCACCCACACTCTAAAAGACAAATAAACATATTCCCTCTCCGACTAATGTACAACAATCGCGATGGCAAATACAACGATAAATTCCATGTAAAACGCAAACATATTTAAGTGAAACAAACTAGATCCAACTTTCGCTAGTGTACTCAATGATAGAGCTGCAAACAGAGTAACTGTAAAAAAGTAACTAGAATATGAAACAGTGTTAATTAAAGTAAAGGTGTTTTAGATGCAACACACCAATACCCTGTCATCTTGATAGTAACCCTTTCAGTGCCAACACCGTCGTCTGCTGGACACATTTGCGTTTCAAGTTTTAGGGGGTCGTTTCGTTTAAATAAGACAAACAGAATGTCCAATAGTTTGGATCCTGATAAGACGCTGTCTTTTTCAGTGTCTCATCTGGATCTTGTATTAATTATATAATTATATCAGAGCTATATAGAAAATGGTGCGTACACAAATATTGAAATCGTCATTTCTCCACCAAACCATATTCTGTGACCACTCTTTACTCTTTAGAATAGTCTCTTCACAATATATGGTTTAGTGGAGAAATAAAGGAGTTATTCTTGAAAATATTTAGATTTACGAATCTTATCTGGGCCTCTGTATTGATATCACAGATATGTCTTCATAGCAGTGAAGTAATGGCTGAGAGTAATTAACCCTAAAAGGTATCCGTGTTGTATATATGTGACAAATGCGATGACAAAACAAGCCGTAGTGACTTTCAAACAGTGTACGACCTTAAAAGCCATCTAGTCTCGGACGAGGCGGTTAGTCTGGATCTGCACTGTTTGACACATACCATTATATACAATATCGTAATACGCAGCGTATCAAACAGTATAAATACTTATCAGATGACAATGAGTTTAATATTATTGGTGTACCCTGTTAATATGCTATTAACTATTTCACCGCCAATGTCGCAAAAATGCACCACGACAAAAAGTGCAATCTCAGATCAGACGCCACCTTTTCAAGGCGGCGTCTGACCAGGGCTCCATTTTTTGTCTCAAACCCTTTTACTATATCTGGGCTATATTCCTTTGAAATTCGCATTTATTTATCTCATTTCCTTATTTCACTGCATGATTTAACAAAATTGGATTGCAGACGACAATTAGAAATTTGGCGCCGAAAGTGTTAAAACGAAAGACTAAAGGTCTTATATAGTTTCTCTCCTTTTTAGCTCGATTTTTTACAGAATTACGGCCCTTTTTAACTTAGATTTTGCGGTTAAGGTTTTTGTTGAAGTCCACTAATTAACATAACCCTTTGAGATAAAGCTTTGAAACTTGGAACACGTGTTAACCACCACAAGCTTCATCTGCAGGTAAGAGTACATAAGTCTGTCAATCAATTCGACAGAATTATGGCCCTTTTTAACTTAGAGTTTTCGGTTAAGGTCTTTGTTAAAGTCCACTTATTTACATACTCCTTTGAGATAAAGCTTTGAAACTTTCTCGTTTAGCATTTCTACTTTTGCTTTCGAAGGATCACCCATTTTCAGAATATATGTACTTCACATCAGCAGGTGTTAAGTGCTTGTGTGGCGGAAGTAAAAAAGTCGCCCCGTACTTCATTCTCAGTGTTGTTATATTTTCTGGTCCTTCGGGATCACTAGTTTTGATGTTATTAGTTTTGAAAATTGAATACTGCTCATGCCGGTGCTAGGGGCGTGGGTAGTGTTGCACTTTTAATTACTACTCATGAACAGACTCAATAAAACCGAGTCTGCAATTTTCTCGTTTTGCTTTTCTACTTTTGCTTTCGAAGGATCACCCCTTTTCAGAATTGGAACACGTGTTCATCATCACAAGCTTCATCTGTAGACAAGAGTACATAACTCTGTCAAGCATTTTAATAGAAAGTATTGCCATTTTAACAATTAAAGATTTCAAAGAGATCCTACATCTATCCTACATATTTTACTGACATTTTGATTACTTCTAATATCATTGGATACCATTTTAGGCCAATATCAAGCATTTTTACACTAACAATTCTTAGAATAATCGAGCGCGCTGTCCTGTGACAGCTCTTGTTAATATTATTACTATTGAGGTCTCGCTAAAGAAAACACATCAAAGCAGCAGTTATTTCATTTCGACATTCCGCAACCTTAAGGTTACCTTCATTTATTTCTTAAATAGCTCTGTTGCCATAGAAATAAGAGACTGTCTGGATACTTTACCAGTAGGAGTCTTCGGGAATGCTTTTAAAATAATGTAATATTTCGGTTGGACAGTAAATTCCTTGTCAACATGTATATCATTACAGAATTTTCGAATGATGTCTTCGTCTACAGAACTACCTGGGACAACCTCGACGCATGCGCAAATTGCTTGATGCATTATGTCATCTGGAACCGGAACAACAACTATAGCTCTAACACCAGGACACTTACTCAGCATTTTCTCCATAATTTCCGGAAATACTTTCACTCCTGCGGAATTGATTATGTTTCCCTTTCTACCTTCCACAAGGAGCGACCCGTCTTCCGTCATTCTACCGAGATCGTCGGTCTTGAACCACTCTCCGTCAGCGAAAGCCGTTTTCGTCATTCCAGGATCGTTGAAGTAACCAAGGAATATATTTGGACCTTTCACGTAGATCTCCCCCATTGTATTACTCTGCACTGGCTTCCCATCTGAATCGACAATCTTTACTTCAATACAAGGAATAGTAAGGCCGCAGTCATTATCGACATATTTCTCGGAATCTAACAGCAGATTGAAACTAATGCAGATGCATTCGGTTGATCCATAGACGACGACAATATATTTACATATTGGCATTAAACTAGAAACGACTCTTTTGTTAATCGGTTGACCGCCAACGATGGCTGTTTTCAGAGGCCAGTCGTCCTTGATGTAGTCCTGAAGAGAAACACGAGTCGACAATTAACCCTTACTGAGCGGGACACGAGACACTAATGTCCTTTGCAAACAGTGTAGACCCAGATGAGAGGGGTCCGGGAGGAGAGAAGTCCTATGATTAGATTCTGTAATGGTACACTTATCTTTGGAGAAAAAAAACTAAATATATACCATAAGCGTGACCTGTTAGGAGTTTGGGATATTTATTTTGAAAATTCAGCGTTGTAAGGGTCATTACTGGTAATTTTGATATCATTAAGGATAAACGTCTCAGGACCCTCCTAACTAAAGGACCTAAATATAGATTACCTTCCCTTATTGATTTTGACGCTTGTCGAACTCATATTGCGGAAGCTATTCAAGAATTCTGCATCAAATGGTGTCGACGAGAACATGCTGATGTTAATGCCCTTTCGGATTGGAAGAAATGTATTTTCGATATTATTGATACACGAATAACTTTTTACAAATCAAATAACCATCTTTTACCACCTCGACCTAGAGTTACATTTCGCTACTTGAAGAAAAACATTTCTAATTTTCATTCAGATTATGTTCTTGTTCCTGCTGACAAGGCATCAAACAATGTAATCATTATTTGAAGATTGTATTATGTTGATGTTTTAAAGAAGGAGCTAACTGATTCAAAAACTTATATAACAGTTCAAACACCTGAAAAAGATATAGTCTCGGAACATGTAAAAATGTGCAATGATTTTAAGTCTGGTCCTAACATAAAACAACATAAACTTTCTACTTTGTACTGGATTCCGAAACTACATAAAAACCCTTATAAGTCGCGTTTTATTGCCAACTCTAGCTGTTGTACCACTACTACATTATCTATACTTTTGACGTCCTGTCTTACTACGATCAAAGAACATGTTAAACGCTACTGTGATAAAATATATGAAAATTCTGGTATTAATGTTTTTTGGTCCATAAAAAATTCAAATGATGTTTTAACAAAACTTGAAAATGAACAGTATAACATTTCTTTACTGAGCTCTTATGATTTCTCTACACTCTATACTACTCTACCTCACCATCTTATAAAGGATAGACTTATTAAATTAATAGAAAAAACCTTTGCCAGAGAAAACAAAATGTTCATTGCTTGTAATGTTCAACGTTCATTCTTTTCGAATTCAGAAGTTGAACATTACACAATGTGGACTTGCCTTGATGTTTGTAGATCTCTTACCTTTCTTTTAGATAATATATTTGTGCGTTATGGAGATACCATATATCGCCAAGTTGTTGGTATACCCATGGGTACAAATTGTGCCCCTCTTGTTGCAGATTTGTTTTTGTATTGCTACGAGAGGGATTTTATGCTTAGCTTAAAACCTGATACACAGACCGATATTGTTAATGCTTTTAATAAAACTTCAAGGTATTTAGACGATATTTTGAATTTAGATAATCCTTATTTTGATACTATGGTTTCTTCAATCTACCCAAAAGAACTGTCTTTAAACAAAGCTAATCAATCTGACATTAATGCTTCATTTCTAGATTTGAATCTTTCAATTACAAATGATAAAGTTTCGTCCAAAGTATATGATAAAAGAGAAGATTTTAATTTTAAAATTGTTAATTATCCTTTTCTAGATGGGGATGTGCCACGTTCTACATCTTATGGTGTTTATATTTCTCAACTTATTAGGTTTGCCCGAGCCTGTTCTTTGCTTGAAGATTTTAACAGACGTAATTTAGTTATAACTGATAAACTTCTTAAGCAAGGTTACAGATATCACAAACTTCGGAAAACCTTTTCTAAATTTTATTATCGAAATTTACCTCTCATTAGTAAATATAATTGCAATCTACGGACGTTACTGCGACAAGGCATTTCTCAACCAGAATTTTATGGGGATGTTATCTACAAACTTAGGAAAATTCGGGGTCATATCCATTTTCATGATTTGTTTATAAAACGCATTAAAAAATTTAAAAAGAAAGGTTATGATCCTATTATATTGCAACACACTGCATGTTTGGTTATCGACCCTTTTACAGTCGGTAGCTACGCTTCCCTCTTTGCTTGCGCGATGACAGGCCGAGGGTAGTACTCTATGATGGTATACTCTTAAACTTGGATACAGGAGGAGCTTACCAGACTCATGTATTATTTTTTCCCTGTCGTGCCCTTAACGGCTTACCTGCAGGTGCTCTGACTTCAGCAAAGTCATTGAGTACATATTTGACGGATTGTCACAGTTATTATGCTATGTTTTACATGTTGTCCTGTGTTCACCGTGGTCTATGTTGTGGGTAAGTCCAGCGGGGATACCTTTATTTACAATATTTGTAAAGCTAGGGTGACTTTGAGAGAAGTGTGAGGTTAGGACGTCCGTAAACCGGTTTAAACCCCCAGTGGTGTTTTTGCTGCTGACCGTGCCAAGGCGGTACTCTCTTTGTCACCCTTCCTTTTGTTTGCATTGCGTCTTTGTGCTTGTGGTTTGTTCATGTTGTGGAACGTTTGTCCCTGGTTCTTGTGTGTCTTTTGGTGTTTTCTGTGTTCATTTCGTGTGTGTGTGTGTGCGTGTGCGTTTGGGTGTGTGGTTGTGTGTGTGTGTGTCATGCTGTCTATCGGTGTTTTGGTGGTGGTTGCGTCTTGCATGTGGCTTTGCCTGCTTGACTTTACTACTTTTCCAATTAAACAAGACAGCAGAAAGTCTGGTATGACGACGGGGTAAGTCTCCGGGACTCCTCTAACCATTAAACTTGAATGAACGACTGTTGTGCCATAACGCATTTCATGTATCACAAATTAACAGCAATGAAGCAAATCAAAATTGTCTGTCGATAACAGGCCAGATTACTTTGAATACCCTTCTGTAATATGTTCTTTCTTTCCCCACTGCAATAATTATAGGAAAATGAAATTCCTGATGTAAGGATAAAGGATAATGATATGTTATACTTTTTATTATGGTAATAGGAAAGCCTGCAGCGACCCAGATAAGATACGTAAATTAAAACATGTTTATTAAAACAATAGCTCCTTCATTTCTCCTAAATCCTATATAACCTCATTAGAATTGTCTATTTGAAATAATGCTAGAGAGTGGTCAAACCGTAGGTTTTCTTGGAGAAATAACGAGTTCAGTATCTGAATACTCACTGTTATGTATTGCTGTGCAGAAGTACTTGGAATAATTTCTTAAAAAATGAGTAGATACAAAGTTTAACGTATACGGAACAGATGGGGAGAGCGAGTGGTTTCGAGATGCGGTTTATTACAGTTAAACGTGTTAAGGGTACAAGCAACGCCTTTGCAAAAACATACAAGTATGTAAGCCAATAAAGCCATGTATAAATGCCTCATTCGTGCGAGTACCTTTTTCTTTTGGATATAATACAATTCCTCAGGAGTCCCTTTCATAACGGAACATCTCTCCCGGACAATGACATCTACCAGGAACGCCGGGATGTCTTCCGTTTTCGGAGGCCCATCGAGTACTGCTACTCTCGTGTGTCCTGTGAACAACCTATATGGAAAACCATTACTCCAGCCAAAATGTGAAACACTGAAGTATATGTCATCATGTTGGATTTTGGGACCAATGTCAAAATTACTGAACGCCATTATTGAAGCATGTCTGTAAGGAACAAGCTTAGCTAACCCGGTGCTACCAGATGTTTGGAAGATAATAGCTATATCGTCTTTTGAAACTTCAGGAAGTATAGTAACTGTTGCCTCGTGTTGGAACAGATCATGAAACGACATAACTTCTGACAATGACTGCGACGGATCAACGCAAAACATGCAACGCAAAGCTGGCATTTGTCGGCTAGAGACCCTTCCGTCATTGGAATGTTCATCGAGAAACTGCGACAAAATATTCCAGGTGTTATTTGCAACACCTGTGTGAAACACTAAGCATGAACATAGTTTGACATTGTCCATAATTGCAATAAGATCGCTTCCGTCCGCATACTTAAAAGGAAGAACTACCGGATACGTCCCTGCCATCATGGCCCCGAATGCCGTGTACAGCCATTCAGGACAATTTGGCAAGCTGATTGCAACGCTCTCGAGTGGTTTCACCCCAAGTGCAACAAGAGCATGTGCGACTTTCTCTGACTTGTTATACATCTCTTGAAATGTAACCACTTCGCGGGTCATATTTGGGGCCACAAACACCACGGCCTCTTTAGCAGGTTGTTGTTTGGCAAAGTACCGAAGACATCGAGGAATTGTGCACAGTGCCGAGTTTCCTTCCCCTTGATAGCAAACAAACGCGTTTTCATCTTCCATTGTAATTACTATAATCACACACACACCTGTCAAAATATTTAAGAATAAAATAATGTATTCTTGTTTTACTGAGAGACTAAATTTCTTAATGTATCTTTCAATTGCATAATATGGACGACAATGCAACTGAAACGGAATAGTATCACTCCACACTGTATAACGCAGTAGCTGGATTCTGACAATGCTATACACACAGTCTGGGCTTTTAAATATATGGCCATTGGATCAATTGCGTGACTATCACCGTCTTAGTATATGGATTCCGCATGGAAACACTATTTCATTCAATAAACGGCGTCGTGAATATAACATGCATGCTAGAATAGCACATATCCCGCAAGGTCAATGTATGTACCGTACTGGGAGGATTTGGAGTAACACTAATGTAAAAATGTGTACAACGACACAATTATAATGAGCTTCTCTTTCATTTTTCAGATATTTGACGAGAAACAATTCAGATACCTAAATAGAGTGTCATACAATATAAACCCTGATGAAACACTGGCTTGCTCGGTGTCTTAGTTGGAAACAAACAGTTTGTAAAGGATATCACAAAGTCTCCAAACAGAGTGTTGTTACAATGGTTTTGCAATAAGCCTTTATCAAAGTAGTTTCATGTGCAAAATGATATATTCATAAGTATTCATATCTCACTGCAATAATGAGTATTTGTTTAGATCGACAATACATATCACCGTTATATAATTAAAACATATACATTGTAGATTAACTCTTTCGCTGCAAATGTTGCATATGTGATTACCTATGCAAACAGTTTGGATCCAGATGATACACCGTGTAACTCGACGTCTCATCAGGATCCACACTGTTTGTTACTGTAACTATGTCTTTGAAAGAAAATGAAGAAAATTAAAAAATGAAATTGGTAGCAGACGACAAAGTTAGCAGACAACAGAATTTTGCAGCGAAAGAAATAACATCTGTCTCATTACCGCTTTCATGTGTCATTGCTGATATTAATTTAGATGGGTTTACATTGCAATGCGGACTGTCTCGCCTTTAGTGGGTACCGACGCAGCCGATGCCAAAACATCCTATCATAACAGCCTGTCATACTGAGTGGACTTTATGGTTAAACACTATGTGTTATTCCATTCTGATAATTCAACTTTGAAAGGGTTAAAATTGTATTCTGTTAGTAAAGGTATGTTCTGGCTATTCTTGCTATCAATGTTTCTTACAGGGAAAGGGCTACAGTATTCCCTCTCTACAACGACACCCTTTGGGATACGAAGATTGTATGTGTTGTTCAGAGGGAGTCGTTATAGGGAGGGAAAATCAAACATAATTAGCTTGTTTGCAGATCCCCAGATAATGTGCATTTCGAGAACTAAAACCGTTATGCCTCAATCAAACCCTATGTTGTGACCACTCTTTAGAATCGTCACAAAGTGACGATTCTAAAGAGTGGTCACAACATAGGGTTTGATGGAGGCGTAAAGAAGATACGATGGAAAAAAGTTGTGTCTGGAGCCTTGTTGTTTCGGAAACAGTGACATGCGTTGTTGTAAGGAGGGAATCGTTATTGAGAGGGCCGTTGTAGGGAGGGAGCACTGTAAATATTTTATTATTCTTCCTCAGATACACACTCTCAGTATGGAACTGAACAATACAATAGTTTATTTTCCTATCAACACACACAATGGGATGTGTTACATATATTCCAAGTCTATATTCATACTGAGGTCCAGATAAGATGCGTTAATTAAAACAGTTTCAAGAATAACTCCTTTATTTCTCTACCAACCCTTATGTTGTGACCACTCTTTAGAATCTTCTCGAAGAGACGATTCTAAAGAGTGGCCACAACGCATGGTTTGGTGTAAAATAATGACTTTTTCAGTACTTGAGTACGCACGTTTAACTGTCTTAGTTGATCTGTATCCATACAGGTACACTATGACCATCTAGTTCATTTCAACAGACATTTCGCCGATAGAAAAATGCTCCTAATTCATATTACAGACATTATTGCATTACAGTAAAACCTCTCTATAACGGCCACTAAATTGTGTAAATTAGTTGGTATTTAGGGCAGATGGCTGCTTAAAGCAAGGTGAAAGTAAAACAGAACGCTCCTATAGGAGCGTTCTGTTTTACTTTCACCTTGCTTAAGCAGCCACCTGCCTTTAACACAAACTACTTGATGTAATTTAGTGTCCGTTATAGAGAGGTTTTAGTGTACCTTTTCAAGAAGTGCCAGACAACATGAGCTCTGACGAGACGACGATTTGGATCCAAACTCTTTACAAAGGGTTCACCAAGGACAGATTGTAGTAAATTATGTTAACCCTTCGCTTGCTGAATTTTAAATTACATTTCTTCTTCTTTACCCATGCCCTGTTGTATATTTACATATATCTTCACTGTGTACAAGTATTTTGCTGTGCAATCACTGCTGTGGAGTGCACTGCACAATCAACTTGTAAATAGTGCAGACCGTGATGAGACAGCTCCTGCAGGAGCTGTCTCATCTGGGTCTTCACTATTTACATGTATGTATATTGACGTGAATAGCAAGCGAAGGGTTAAAGCATGAATCGTTGAGATATTCGAATGTCAATGTCGCATCTGTTATTACCTATGTTAAGAGTTTGGATCCAGATGAGACGCCGAGTTTCTCGGCGTCTCATCAGGATCCAAACTATTTGTTACTGTGACTGATATTTCAATAAATGAAGAAAAATAAAAATGAAAATTGTAGCAGACGACAAAGTTTGCAGACGACAAAGTTTGCCGACGACAAAACGTCTAACTGTTGTTGCCTTAGGTCCTTATCATACTAACCTGACTCTCATTCGCAAACAGCTTGGATCCAACTGAGACACCGGGTAATTCGACATATCTCAGGATTCAAAGTGTTTGATACCTGGTCCCGATTTCACTAAACGTCTCAAACTCAAACTCATGCTCAAAAAGTGAGATTTTGTTCAAACTCGGTCTCATGAGATGAGAATTTTCTCAGGTTGGCTTTCACTTACACATTTGAGCAAAGTCTCATGTCAATCAGCAATTTCAAAATGGCGATAATCAGAAGATTTGTCGTCTGAAGGCAAGGGAGGGATCGTCGGCAAGTTCGCAGACGATTTGACATAAATAGTTGTCGGATGACGAGCTGCGGGCTCGGTATAGATTCTCCTATGAATCTGAACTGTTTGTTCTCAGTTTAATCGAGAATTACAACCATGAGGAGCAAGGATGTGTCGCCTATGCCGCCACTCCTAACAACACTATATAGCTAGGTTTTTCGCCACAGAGCCATTCTTCCGCCTGATTGGGGATTCAATAGGACATTCAACAGACACCGTTATCTAGTCGGTGGGTGTGGAGGATTGCGCAATCCCTTGTGTCTGTTGTGAGCCGCTTCATACAGTTTTCGAGTGGAAACGCAGGAGAGAGAATCCAGCATGAGAACTACCAACTCAGCCAAAAGGTGTTACTAATGTAATCAAAATTGTATCAAATGTCAAGGTCGATATTTTCTCAAAATCACTTAGTCAATAGTTTCAGCATTCAACGTCACTCCAGATCCAAAGTTGAACAGCCGTTTATCTTTTCACAGCGCGGTAAGAGTTAACATTCAAATAGTAGAGTTAACCCTTCGCTTGCTATTCACATCAATATACGTACCTGTAAATAGTGAAGACCCAGATGAGACAGCTCCTGCAGGAGCTGTCTCATCAGGGTCTGCACTATTTACAAGTTGATTGTGCAACCAGTGCACTCCATAGCAGTGATTGCACAGCGAAATACGTGTACACAGTGGAGATATGTGTAATTATACAACAGGACATGGGTAAAGAAGGAGAAATGTATTTTAAAATTCAGCAAGAGAAGAGTTAAGCATTCAAATAGTAAACAGAGTACAATAGAACCTGTCTTAAGCAGACCATGAACATGAGGTCTAATTATGGGTCTGTAAGGCAGGCGGCAGCATAATACAGGTCAAAGTTAATTACATTTGCTCTGTATTAATCAACCATCTGCTTTTTAAGATTCCTAATATGGTCTATTAAGCCTTCGGTTGCTGAATTTTAAAATACACGTCTCCTTCTTCACCCATGCCCTGTTGTAAAATTACATATTTCTTCACTGTGTACAAATATTTCGCTGTGCAATCACTGCTGTGGAGTGCACCGGCTGCACAATCAAATTGTAAATAGTGCAGATCCTGATGAGACAGCTCCTGAAGGAGCTGTGTCATCTGGGTCTTCACTATTTACAGGTAGGTATATTGACGTGAATAGCAAGCGAAGGGTTGTTAAGACAGGTTCAACTGTTTAATTATGTGGCATAAAACATACATCGAATCCATAACAATTACATATCTTGATCCTTTGCACATAATTACAAATTCCAAAATCTTTTTACAGCATAATTCGAATCGATGCAGATTAGCACTTAGGGCAAAGTAAAGCAGATAAGCGATATCATTCTGATATAGAATGTTCGAAGCCGGGGTCCATGCTTATAAAGCTTTTTAGTTGAGCCTGAGATCGTTCTCAAGCTTTTGATTGGTCAGATTTGAGTTCTCAAGCTTTTGATTGGTCAGATTTGAGTTCTCAAGCTTTTGATTGGTCAGATTTGAGGCAGAAGCTCAAATCTGGCCAATCAAAAACTTGAGAACGAACTCAGACTCAACTAAAAGTTTTATAAGCATGGACCCTGTTTGGGTAGCTCGGGGTGTCTATTTTGATTGAAAACAAACGTTTTCCTGTGTATATTTAAATAGTTTATTATTTGATTAACAGGAAAATGAATTTCCAATTTAAACATAACATTGAAATGGTTATTTAAGTTCGCACTTAACCGTTTACTCCTTAAATACGCATTTTAAATATGAAAAATAGTCAAACGGGGAGAACCACGTACGAAATGACACCGCACCAAACATCATCAAGCAAGAAACGTACAGCCACAAGACAAAACATAACAGGACGCATATCAAGACGAAAACCATTAAACATAAAAGCTTTCGCTTTACGGCTGGCTTTTTATCGCATTCGCAAATAGAGAAGACCCAGATCGGACAGTTCCTGTAAATGCTAAACTCATCATTTCTCTACGAAATCCTATGTTGTGACATCTCTTTAGAATCGTCTATTCTTGAAAATGTTTTAATTAACGTATCTTATCTGTACCACTATTTACAGCAGAGCCTTGTTGTAAGAAATACACAAAAATGCAGTAAAACCTCTCTATAACGGAAACTAAATTGTGTTAATTAGTTGGTATTTAGAGCAGGTGGCTGCTTGGAGCAAGGTGAAAGTAAAACAGAATGCTCCTATATGAGCGTTCTGTTTTACTTTTACCTTGCTTTGAGCAGCCACCTGCTTTTAACACAGAATATTCGATGTCATTTAATGGCCGTTATAGAGAGGATCTACTGTAATAAAAAATAATCCTGGTTACAGTTCTATAAAAATAAAACAGAACAATGAAATATTATGAACAATATGAATAAAAAGCAATTGATACTTAATACACAACTCAGACGTCCTCTACAAAACGATGAAAATAAAGGGAGAGATTGTTCACCAGTAATATGTACATTATTAGTTATACAGTTCTTTCCCAGGGTACATGACGATTTATTCCCGGCTGAGGAAAATCATGATGAAAACTCAGAAGGCTACTCGTTGAAGAAAGATTGTATAAATCATTTAGACTTAGATATAATTTGCATTGCAGAGACTCATTTACGTAAAAAAGATGTACTAGAGATAGATGGCTACAAATGGTTTGGAAATAACCGAACAGAAATTCACAGAAAGGCACCAAAAGGAAGTGGCGGAGTAGGAATCCTAGTTAGAATAGAACTGCTTAATAACTATGAGGTCGAAATATTAAACATCGACTATGAAGGCATCCTATGGATCTCATTAAATAACAGATATATACAACAAAAGTTAATGATGTGTGCTTGCTATTTACCCCCAGCAAACTCCTCTAGAGCGATAGATATAAATAGCTTCTTTGACACTTTGTTATGCCAAATATATGAATATCAAAATGACGGGTTAGTGACAATTACTGGCGATTTTAACATCCGTGTTGGAAGTAATGACGATTTCATTGCAGGAGTAGATTCGTTATGTACAAGGGAAATAATTGACTATAGATCCAGCCAATACTCCAATGTATTCATCGATTTTTTATTAAGCGCAAACCTTTGTATACTAAATGGCCGTAACTCCTTAACAAACGATTTTACAAGTGTTTCAGCTAAGGGGTGTGCGGTTGTGGATTACTGTCTCGTCCCTTATGAGCAACTAGATAATTTTTGCGACTTCACTGTGATAAGAGCGAGCACTCTTCTAAATGATGCAGTCGGTGTAAGTACACTTGCGAGAATTACTATCCCTGATCACTCAGTGCTGAAATGGACACTAACATTGCATGAACTCCAATATGAACCTGAGACTGAAGGCGATGGTATTGAAAAAGGAAAGCAAACCTTCGTGAAATATGATAGAAACAACATTCCGTCTACATTTATGAATGATCAAGAAATACTTAGCAAAATTGAAGGGCAAATAAGATTCCTTGAGTGTAACCAGAATGAACTAGCATGTATAGAAAAGTCCTATGACGAATTCACACAACTGGTGAAGTCACAAATGGACATATACTTGAATCCAAAGGTGATTTACATCAATTCATCGAGAAATAACAAAAAACGTCGTAGCCGTAAACCATGGTGGTATAAAAACTTAAGTGAAAAATGGAATGAAATGTGTAAAAAAGAGAAGTGCTGGCTTAAATGTGAAAGTTCTGGGAACAAAAATGTATTAAAGGCTGCATATATCACATGTAGGAAAGACTTTGACAGAAACGTCCAACGTAGGAAACGTGAGTACTGGTATGAAACGCAAAGAGATATTCTAGAAACATGCAAAAATGCCAATCCGAATGAATTCTGGAAATATATTGGTAAAATCGGTATTGGTGCGGAACGGTCGAAACTGATTCCTATGGAAATCAAAAAGGCCGATGGCTGTTTTAGTACACGGACGGAAGACGTTCTTGACAAGTGGAAGACGTCTTTTCAAACGTTATTTACGGACCAAAGTCCTGAAAATGATACCCACGCGGTACCAGCGACCAGTACGGAAAATGACTCACATCCCAGAGACAGTACAATATTAAATGAAGGGATATCAATTATAGATGTTGCTAAAGCAGTTAATTCTTTAAATAAAAATAAAGCTATGGGAAACGATGGAATACCTGCTGAAGTATTAAGATCAGACACGTGCATACATTATTTGCACAAACTTTTCTGTGTGTGTTTCGAGACTGGAAAGATACCAGAGGCTTGGGGTAAGGGACTTATAACGCCAGTTCTTAAAGATGCAAGTTCCGACAAACGCGATCCTTCAAATTATCGTGGCATCACTGTGACATCTTCTGTTTATAAGGCTTACTGCCAAATACTAAACGAAAGACTGATGAAATGGTGTGAATCCAACAACATCTTATCAGATTCTCAAAACGGGTTTCGAAAAAGTCGCAGTACTACTGATCACCTATCGACATTGACTAATATTTTAGAAACAAGAAAACGTTTGACGAAATCTACGTTCGTCGCTTTTGTAGATTTCAGTAAAGCTTATGATCGCATCAAACCAGGGAAGTTATGGGCCAAAATGCAGAAAGCGGGAATCCAGGGGAAAATGCTGAATGCAGTTAAGTCTTTATACTCCAACGTCAACTGTGCAGTTAAGTTAAACCAAAGTTACATTACAGACTGGTTCAACGTGAATATGGGCTTAAAACAAGGCTGCTTAATCTCAACAACAGCGTTTAGTCTCTTTGTAAACGACTTAAGTGGTGAACTGGATGCGTTACATAAAGGACTTTGTATTGAAAATACCACCATAAGTCACCTTTTCTATGCAGACGATTTAGTTTTAATAGCGGAAAATGAATCGGACCTTCAGACGCAACTCAATGTACTTACGGCGTGGTGTAAGACAAATGAAATGTCTATTAACAAGAAGAAAACGAATATTATGCATTTTAGGAATAATTCTGTGCAGCGCTCAGAATACAAGTTTACATGCGCGAATCAAACGATAGACTATACAGATAAATATAAGTACCTTGGATTAATCCTAAGTGAAACACTCAATTATAATATCACGGCAAAATATGTTTCACAGTCGGCAACTAGAGCGCTCGGTCTGCTAATAGCGAAATACAAACATATGGGTGGAATGCCTTTTGAAGTGTTTACCAAACTTTATGACAGTATGGTGTGGCCAATTATAGCATACGGGGCAGCCGTCTGGGGGACAAGAGAATTTTCTTCGATCAGTGCTGTACAAAATCGCGCTTGTAGATTTTACCTTGGAGTTGGTAAATATGCCCCGAATGCAGCTGTGCATGGAGACATGGGTTGGGTACCATCATCAGTAAGACAATGGAAGTGCGTTTTAGGACACTGGTTTCGTTCCAATAACATGAGTGACACTAGAATGAACAAACGTGTATTTATATGGTCACATCGACTGAGGAAACAAACGAAGAACTGGTGCTATAGACTAGAGAATGAGCTTAAGATAGCAAATATTAAATTAAGCATAGGTCAGTTTTATGGGAAAACAGAATCTAAGTCTATAAAAGATAGACTACAAGAGAATATATTTAAACGTTTTAAAAGCGACTGGAATATGTGTATAAACTCTGAGAGAAGTATTAGAAATCCACACTCAGGAAATAAACTTAGAAAGTACAGACTATATAAAACAGTGTACGAAACTGAGAGCTATGTCAAAACATGTATATTATCCAGAAGTCATCGTAGTGCGTTGGCAAAATTTAGATGTGGAATTGCTCCACTAAAAGTTGAAACCGGTCGGTATCAAGCTTTACCTTTAGAACAACGAACTTGTTTTAACTGTAGAAACGAGATTGAGGATGAAATACATGTTCTGATAAAATGCCCATTATATAGAGAAATTAGAAATAGCCTATATGTGAAAATATCGGAAATCAGTGATTCTTTCACAACGTTAAGTGATTCTGAGAAATTTGAATTTATTTTGTCTGATGCTCATGTTGTTAAATATAGTGCCAAGACCTGCCACGATATTTTAATGTATAGACGACAGCAATTGTATAAATAATGCTATGATGGTGTATAATTAACATGTATATTTTAAAACGTTTTAAAGTATTTCATAAGCATACGCTTTTAACCGTGCGCCAAGTTGCATGGTTCTATGTTTGTAGTTAATTGTTATATTTTAAGGTTTGCACTGTCTCTCATAACTCATATTTGAGTGGTTCTATACATTTTACTTACTCACGTGTGTATATTTTATCATGTATAGAAGTGAGACATAAATAAAATATCTGTCTGTCTGTCTGTCTGTCTGTCTGTTGCCCGAGCCGTTAGGCGAGGGTTACATGATTTTACCAGCCGGGAATAAATCGTCATGTACCCTGGGAAAGAACTGTATAACGAATTTATTATACTGCAAAGTTTTACGGTTCGGATAATTTATATAAATCCATTTTTGCATGTTGAATCACTAAACACGCTAATTCCCCTAAAAGCGCCCCAATACAATTATTTCTACCCGAAGGTATCCGAAGTGTTTTGTATTGTATTTCATCGGCGTTCGTGTTATTATAGATGGCTGGACGATATAATAACTCCTCTAAAAACTGTTTTATTGGTCATTTCAAACAATGGTGTTTTTTAATTCATTTCTGCATTGTTTTCTTTACGTATCAATAGTTGTCTATTATGAATTTTGCTATTGTTTAGCCGAGTTGAGAAGTGGGTCTTTTGGGTGCTGACCATAATATGTGGGGCCTGCCATGGGGCTTTTCTATGTACCCTGTCAGCTCACAGGGTACATGGACTCATGTACACGGCTAGTTAACCAATCAGAAGTGAGGATTTTACTTTGCAGTATAATAAGTACCTTTATTGTACATTATGTAGCTCATAATAAGTATCATTGATTGTCTAAACTTTGTACAAAATGTATTTGCATTCTCAAACCAGTTGTAAAACCGTTAAATAAACAAGCCTAAAGCAAGACAAAAAGAGTCCAAGCTTGAAGCAAGAGAAAATGGTCTGGTTAATGCAGACGATCACGCCCTCAAAGCCCAGGTGTTGAAACCTGATAACGGAATTACAAGCTTGGTCTACACATTATCAATATGAACTGCTCACAAATATAATATATCTCTACATGACCTTCCTAATAAAAACCAAAACATTAATGTCCCTTCCCAATTCATTAATCTAACTACTAAACAATGCTCGATTGGTCTGTTCTGCAACTATCATACATTTATTTGTTTTGTAATTCTAGCTGTTAAGGCTTTTGCTATATTCTTTACTAATGTTTCAAACGTGTGTTTAACATTAAAATGGGTCGAAACAGCATGTGGACAGAGCATTTAACAGCTGATACAATGTGTGCAGCTAAACCGCTTTAAATCGGAATTCTAGTCGGGAAGAAGTTAAATACTTTTAGGCAGGTGACTGCTTAATGCAGGGTGAAAGTTATGCAGACAGTTCATGCTGCATTGAGGTTCGACCTGTCCCCAAGACCGATATTTATACTAAATTAAACGTGAGGTTTGGAGAGGTTTTACTGCACTCAATGAAGGAAATAATAAAATTCCATTGAGGAAATTATGTCACCGTTGTAATAGCCTTTCCTTTGATAGCGGATACTTTAAAGGATCATCTTCGCTTTTGTAATGTATCTGTTGCCATTGAAATAAGAGCTTGCCGTGATACTTTGCCAGTGGGTGTCTTTGGAAATGTTTCTAAAAACATATAACAGTTGGGTTGAACAGTAAACACCTTGTCGATGAGAACGTCATTACAGAATTTCCGGATGGTGTTTTCGTCAGCCGAATCTCCGGGGACGACCTTCACACATGCGCAAATTACTTGATGTATTACGTCATCCGGAAGTGGAATGACTACGACTGCTTCAACACCAGGGCATTTACTCAGCATTTGCTCCATAATTTCCGGCAATACTTTCCTTCTATTAGAAATAATCACATTTCCTTTTCTACCTTCCACAAAGAGTGATCCTTCTTCCGTCATTCTACCAATATCACCAGTCTTGTACCAGTCTCCATCGGCAAATACCTCCCTACTTTTCTCAGTGTCATTGTAGTAACCGCGGAAAATATTTGGACCTTTGACGTAGATCTCCCCGATGGTATTACTCGGGACCGTCTTCCCGTCTGAATTGACAATCTTAACTTCAATGCCAGGAACAACATGGCCACAGTCATTATTGTCGAAATGATCGGACTCCGATAGAATATTGAAACTAACAATATTGCATTCGGTTGATCCATAGACGATGCATTTATACATCGGTCCTAAACTGGAAATGAAATGTTCTTTGACCGGTTGTCCACCAGTGATCATTGTTTTCAGAGGCCAGTCGTCTTTTAGTGTGTCCTGAAAAGGAAAGAGGAGACGAAATTTACCTTTTTTCATGTTTTAAGCTAGACTGAAATACTGTTAAAGTGACGTAAAATCCCGATACAAAACAGACAATCTACCAGAACGAAGTTCATGCAACAACAAAACACTGACAATAAAGAATAAAATAAGAATAAAGAAATAATAATAGTGTCCACCATGAAATAGCAATATTCATGCAGATCCATTTCTGATCGGATTAAAATCAAAGGCAAAGCAGGTAAAAATATACATACATAAGTCCAGATAAGATGAGTAAAAATATTTTCAAGAATAACTTCTTTTTTTCTTCAATAACCCCATTGGCATGACCACTCTTTAACCCAAATCACACACCCACTCACTCGTAGTCATAATATAGGGTTTGGTGGATAAAAGACTATGTTAGTATTATAGTATTGGAGCACGCACCTTTATCTGTTACTTTGTATATAGGATCAATTAGTGAGTGTTTGGGTAAAAGTACATGTAAGAGTCATGAAGGAAACACCGCATACAAAACACACAAAAATCCGTTCTTTGCCATAAAGGATTAATGGACACACTGAAAAAGTGACGAACAAGGCCCCTCTTTATCTTTAATGGATACTTAGCATGCTCAGTGTAAAGCATCCTTAACGTGGGCTGTTTGCTAACATCCAGTCGCATTAATCTGACATTCAGCCAACTACATATAGTGCCGTTTTACGTTTATATGCTTATTGCAAAACATGGGTCACATGTATCTTTTTTAAAGTACATTTATTTGGTATGACATGGCCGGGGATCGATTTCGGGATTTCGCTATTCAAAAGCCAACGCTGCAGAGATTGAGAATTCACAAATTGTTTGGACGTACCTTTTTCTGCTGGATTTCATACAATGTGTTAGGACACGCTGCCATCACAGTACATCTCTCCTGTACAATGACATCGACCAAGAACTCAGCCATGTCGTCTCCGTAACGAGGCTCGTAGCATATCGCTATCCTGGTATGACCTCTTAATAACTTGACAGGAAATCCGCCAATCCAACCAAAAGGTGTAGTACAGACGAATATGTCATCCTTGGTAAGTTCTGGGCCGATGTCAACATTGCTGAACGCCACCATTGAAGCATGCGTGTGACCGACACATTTAGCAAGTCCAGTGCTACCAGATGTTTGGAAGATGATAGCTATGTGATCTTCTGCAACTTCAGGAAGATTAACAGGCGTTGTATCGAGTTTGAATAAAGTGTTAAACGACATTACACCCGACAGTGAATGTAACGGATCAATGCATAGTATGTAACGCAATGATGGCATTTGTCGGCTAGAGACACTTCCGTCGATGGAATATTCTTCAAGAAATCTTGACAAAATGTTCCAGTTTTTATTTGCAACTCCAGGGTGAAATATCAAACATGAACATGTCCTGAGTTGGTTCATGAGTCCAATCAGATCACTTCCGTCTGCATACTTAAATGGGACAGCTACAGGACAAGCCCCCGCAATCATGGCTCCAAATGCAGTGTAGAGCCATTCTGGGCATGTTGGCAAGGTGATGGCAACACTCTCTCGTGGTTTTACTCCAAGTGCAACTAACGCAAGTGCGACTCTCTCTGATCGGTCATACAGCTTTTGAAATGTGACTGCTTCGCGTGTCTTGTTTGGGGCCAAGAACACCACCGCCTCTCTGGTGGGTTGTAGTTTAGCAAAGTATTGTAGACGTAAAGGTATTGTGTTCAGTGCTGAGTTGTCCTTTCCAGTATGATTTACAAATGTGCTTGCAGCCTCCATTGTATTTTTACAAACACGAACCGGTCACGTCAGCGATTTAAAGATAGAATAATATATTTTGATAGTTACTGATTGGAAATACTACCTTAAATTACTAAACCTAGTAGCCGAATAAATACGTTTAGCAGTCCAGTATATTTAGAAATTATTTCATCGTAAAATAACGTCTTCTTCAATATCTGATGGAGACAGTTAATGTTATTATTACTTAAATTGGATAGCGACAACATGCACACATTCGATGGAAACGGAATAAGTATGGCACCACCAAATTTATCCGCTGTGTATGGTGAAGTGTCCCAAAACAATTAGGATGGCCTCTGGCGATGCAATATGTACAGATTGATATATCTAAATAAATAGAACATGTCTTAAGCGCCATCAAAAAGAGGTATAATTATGGTTTTAAGGCATGTGGTAGTATATTGCAGGTCAAAAGTAATGCAGACAACTCATTTACGAGTTTTCGGCACGGCTGTTGCCCTGCATAAAGCAGCCACTTGCTTTTTAAGACCTCCAATGTTCTATAAATGAATAACCGCTTACGACAGGTTCTACTGTATATCATTATTGACGCCGTTTGAATGTTACACTGATTAAAATATTGATTAAAACTACAGTGCTCCCTCTCTACAACGATACCCTTTGGGATACGACGATTGTATGTGTTGTTCAGAGGGAGTTGTTATAGGGAGGGAAAATCAAACATAATTAGCTTGTTTGCAGATCCCCAGATAAGGTGTATTTCCAGAACTAAAACCGTTATGCCTCAATCAAACCCTATGTTGTGACCACTCTTTAGAATCGTCACAAAGTGACGATTCTAAAGAGTGGTCAAAACATAGGGTTTGACGGAGGTATAAAGAAAATACGAAGGAAAAAGTTGTGTATGGAGCCTTGTTGTTTCGGAAACAGTGACATGCGTTGTTGTAAGGAGGGAATCGTTATTGAGAGGGCCGTTGTAGAGAGGGAACACTGTATCACTGAAGGTGAATAATACCCCCACAAACCTGACTGTCACATGAAACAACTTTGTATGAAGGGGAATAACAGAATACATGCAGAATTTCATCCTATATGCTCAATATACATGTAATATGATATTGTATAGTTTCAGTTTGCATGTTTATATGACGTATAACATTATACGTAAAATGTAAACTGCATGATGATCAGATGATTAAAATGAAGACAGCCATAAATGTAATGCAGTTTTGTCTGCATTTTGTTCTTTATTCTGTTAATTCAACTCAACTACCTAATCAAGTCATTCTAACACATTGCTCTGGTTATATAAAAAACATAACAATCTTAATACAGTTAATATCCCTGCTAAAGAACTCGTTTTGGCCAGTTAAAGGGAGGTAATGTACACTTGGTTCATAAAGTGCACTTGAAATTTACCCAATAGTGTACTAGAGTACCGTGGTACGCATCTGTACACATATACGCCTACTGGTGCCAACAGTTTGCGCCCTTTGAGACATACCAGGACCCATACGGTAGTCAGCAAACTACCGTTTTGGCTTCCTAAAGGGAAGTAATGTGCCCTTGGCTCACAAAGAACAGTTGAAATGTACCCAAAAGTGTACTAGAGTACCGTGGTACTCAGGTGTACAAATGTACGCCTACTGATGCCAACATTGTGCGCCCTATGGGACATACCGGGATCCGTACGGTATTCAGCAAACTACCGTTTTGGCCTGTTAAAGGGAGGTAATGTGCCTTTGGTTCACAAAGTGCACTTGAAATGTATCCAAAAGGGTACTAGAGTACCGTGATACTCAGCTGTACACATGTACGCCTACTGGCGCCAACATTGTGCGCCCTATGGGACATACCGGGATCCATACGGTATTCAACAATCTACCGTTTTGGCCTGTTAAAGGGAGGTTACGTGCTCTTGGTTGAAAAGAGTACTTGAAATATACCCAAAAGTGTACTAGAGTACCGTGGTACTCAGCTGTACACAGGTATGCCAACTGGTGCCAACATTGTGCACCGTATGGGACATAATGGGATCCATACAGTATTCAGCAAACTACCGTTTTGGCCTGTTAAAGGGAGGTAATATGCCCTTTGTTCACAAAGTACACTTGAAATGCTTTCAATAGTGTACTAGAGTACTTAAAATATACCCAAAAGTGTACTAGAGTACCGAGGTACTCAGCTGTACACATGTACGATTACTGGTGCCAACATTGTGCGCCCTATGGGACATACCGGGATCCATACGGTATTCAGCAAACTACCGTTTTGGCCTGTTAAAGGGAGGTTATGTGCCCTTGGTTCACAAAGTACACTTGAAATGTACCCAAAAGTGTACTAGAGTACTGTGATACTCAGCTGTACACATGTACGCCTACTGGTGCCAACATTGTGCGCCCTATGGGACATACCGGGATCCATACGGTATTCAGCATACTTCCGTTTTGGCCTGTTAAAGGGAGGTTATATGCCCTTGGTTCACAAAGTGCAATTGAAATGTACCCAAAAGTGTACTAGAGTACCGTGGTACTCAGCTGTACACATGTAAGCCTACTGGTGCCAACATTGTTCGATTTTAGGACATACTGGGATCCATATGGTATTCATTGGTTCACAAAGTGCACTTAAAATGTACCCAACAGTGTACTAGAATACCGTGGTAGTCAGCTGTCCACATGTACGGTGCCAACATTGTGCACCCTATGGGACATACCGGGATCCATACGGTATTCAGCAAACTACAGTTTGGGACTGTTAAAGGGAGATTATGTGCCCTTGGTTCACAAAATAAACTTGAAATGTACCCAAAAGTGTACTAGAGTACAGTGGTACTCAGCTGTACACATGTACGCTTGCTGGTGCCAACACTGTGCGCCCTATGGGACATACTGGGATCCATACGGTATTCAGCAAACTACCGTTTTGGCCTGTTAACCCTTTCGCTGCCAAATTATGTTTTGTCGTCTGCTACAAAATTTCATTTTTTTTTTATTTTCTTCATTTTTGTTTCAAAAACATAGTAACAGTAACAAACAGTTAGGATCCTGGGTGGAATCAAGTTTCAGCTCGCTATGAAGGTTTTACTTCGTAAAGACAGACCCGATGGCGAAGAGGAACCCAGAGAAGTGGACACAGAGAGGGTCCGGATCTAGGGTCTCAAGCATGTATGGGAATGAACTGTCCAGTGCTTCATTGATCTCGCTGGCCTGGAGAAGTACCTCTTGCTTGTGGCGAAGCGTTGGTTCCATAAGTTCCTCTTCGCCATCGGGTCTGTCTTTACGAAGTAAAACCTTCATAGCGAGCTGAAACTTGATTCCACCCAGTACCTTGATTTCTTCAACAAGCTTCCTGTGGATCTTATCACGGATACCGTACGTACGTGTGTACAACAGTACACTAGGTTGACATGTTGATACATTCCAGTGCTCCTTGTGAACACAGGGGGCACTAACAGCACCTTTAACATGCCAAAGTGATAGTTTACAGTATCCTGCATGGACCCCAGAATGGCCCATTGGTACGTACGTATGTACCACGGTACACTTTGTTGACATTTTGGTACATTCCAGTGCCCCATGTGAACATAGAGGGCACTGGCATCACCTTTATATATGGATCTCTATATAATATCCGAATACCCATTTAGAGAAAGGCTCGCCTTAGGTATACAGACGAGGCATGGTGGAGTACAACAAATGCGTGTTGCTGGTGGTGGCGAGCTTTACCGGGTTGAGGATCGTGCCAAATGTATATTCCCTACCGTTATGCACGAGCTTCTGCGGATGGCAGAGCGCCAACGGCAACTACCGTTCATAGGCTGGCGCACAAATGAGCACCGCCCATGTTAAAGGTGCTGCCAGTGCCCCCCCCCCCCCCCCCCCTGTGTTCACAAGGGGCACTGGAATGTACCAACATGTCAACATAGTGTACCGTGGTACACACGTACGTGTACAGAATGCGTACTTGTGCCAACATTATGCACCAATGGGCCATTCCGGGGTCCATACGGAATGTTGCAAACTACCGCTTTGGCATGTTGAAGGTGCTGCCAGTGCCCCCCCCCCCCCATGTGTTCACAAGGGGCACTGGAATGTACCAACATGTCAACATAGTGTACACACGTACGTGCATAGAATGCTTACTTGTGCACACATTGTACACCCATGCATGGGCCATTCCGGGGTCCATGCGGGATACTGCAAACTACCGCTTTGGCATGTTAAAGGTGCTACCAGTGCCCCTCTCTGTTCATAAGGGACACTGGAATGTACCAACATGTCAATATAGTGTACCGTGGTACACACATACGTGCACATAATGCGTACTTGTGCACACATTGTGCACCCATGGGCCATTCCGGGGTCCATGCGGGATACTGCAAACTGCCGCTTTGGCATATTAAAGGTGCTACCAGTGCCCCTCTCTGTTCATAAGGGGCACTGGAATGTACCAACATGTCAATATAGTGTACCGTGGTACACACGTACGTGCACAGAATGCGTACTTGTGCACAAATTGTGCACCCATAGGCCATTCCAGGGTCCATACAGGATACTAAAAACTTCCGCTTTAGCATGTTAAAGGTGCTGCCAGTGCCCCCTGTGTTCACAAGGGCACTGGAATGTACATGTAAAACAGGGTCTACTGTACTACAGTAGAACCCTTCTAATGCGACCACTAAATGAATAAGCATGGGTGTCTTTTTAAGCAGGTGGTTGCTTAATGCAGGACAAAAATAATGCAGAAAGCTCCTAGAATTATACCTCTTTTAGGTGGTCGCATTAGCGGGGTTTTAGTGTACAACATGCACTTTGCAAAAATGATTAACAATAATATGTTTTACCCTTTACCCGCTGAATATTCCAGTACAAAATAATAGTATCATGAATATTTTACATGAATTCTGATCAGGGCATATGAACCCGGAAAGATTCGTTATGACTGAAACTGCATACTAACCAGCTTTATACAGAGCTGACCCCTCGCAGCAGTCCGATCTGGGGCAACTCTATTCTAACCATTTCCTTCATATAAACGCATTTTTAAGCATTTGCAAACAGAGAAGACCCAGATCAGATGGCTCCTATAGGAATCGTATGATCAGGGTCTGCTCTGTTTGCTGATGGTATTTGATAGATCTGTTTCTTTCACAATTTCTAAATTAGCTACAATATTCCATATTCAATATTTAATTATAATCCTTGAATATTCAGTAGGTATTGAAATTTGGAATACACATAGAACAGGGAAATGGTTAAAGGTGTCAGGTGAAGTGTTAAGCGTTTTCACTATATTAACCCTTTCCCTCATATTGACGACTTTTGGCGACTCTGTAAAAGTCACTTTGTGAAACCATTGTGATAAATAGAACATTTGCTCCTACAGGAGCAAATGCTCTATTTATCACAATGGTTTCAAACTACAAAATTCTAAAAGTTTCCTTTTCTCTAGTTAATACTTATTTTCGGTAGATTTATTCAAAGAGGTTGTTTCTAAAAAATAGCCTATGAGGTAATGGGTTAACAGCCTCGTGCGTTCAAAGAAAATGACATCAAAGTCTAGTTGACGCATCACATGACGCAGTCGCCCTCTTAGATGAAGTGTATCGTTCTACCAATCCATGTCCAATAAATAGTATCTGTGTTCAGTAACACCTGTCTACTGCTATCACTCAAAACAAGTCTAAAGTCTGGAGCTTAAAGACAGATGATAGCTTAAGGCAGGACGATAATTATGCAAAAGAAGCCCCACTAAGAGCTTTCTGCATTTTTGGCATACAGTCAGCAGTTGCCAGCAGCTATAGACCGACATGATTATTCTTAATGAGTCAACTTTAAAGATAGTTTGCCTGTTAACTGTTGGAGGAACAATCTGTGATAATTACGCTCGATAACAGTTACAGTGCGGAACACATGCAACTAATATCCCTTGCAAACAGTATAGACCCAGATGAGAATGCTCTTATAGGAGTCCTTTCATCAGGGTCTACATTGTTTGTCATGTAACACATTTCTTTAGATAAATCCCTAAATATTCACCATAAGCTTGACCTGTTTTAATGTTGGACTAGTCCATCTGAACATTCATCATGGTAAGGGTTTAAGTGGATTTGATCCTATCTCCGGTCTCATTAGGGAAATCACATTTATTGCATGAAAATAACACTACATGGTCTCGACACGTGACCAGAGGAAGTAACGTTTTTTACGAACCAAATGGTGATGACTTTTGCAAACAGTTTGGAACCTTTGTGCCTACGATCCCATATATGGGGCATACACAAACAGTGTAGACTCTGATCAGACGCCGCATCATGATAGGAATTTCAATATAAAGCAAAACGAAATTGAAAATTTAGGCAATGCATCCATTACATAAAAAATTGACTAATCCAATATATAAACATGGGAGAATCCACTGGGAGCAAATGGGTTAAGATTGTAACACATGCTGCTGATGACAAATCAATTATTATAAGGATTAATTGTATTTGTTTTCATATTGTTGCACGGTGGCTCACCATATCTCACTAGGTACCGTCTATAACGTGACTTTAGCTACTTCTGCATTGAATCATTGCAAGGCAATTAGATAGAGATACATTTGAAAACAGATTAGATCCAGATCAAACGACTTCAAAGCCGTCTGATATGGATCCGTTCTGTTTGCTTATGGAATAACTACAATTTCTACCATGGCCAACACTTAAAGTTACATACATACTGAGCAGGTATAGGAGTAAAAACAACTGAGTAAGCTTCATCCTATATCTGTACCTTACCCCTGATGATTTTGAGTATGATTCATCCTATAACTGTACCTTACCCCTGATGATTTTGAGTATGATTCATCCTATAACTGTACCTTACCCCTGATCATTTTGAGTATCATTCATCCTATATCTGTACCTTACCCCCGATCATTTTGAGTATGATTCATCCTATATCTGTACCTTATCCCTGATCATTTTGAGTATGATTCATCCTATATCTGTACCGTACCCCTGATCATTCTGAGTATGATTCATCCTATATATGTACCGTACCCCTGATCATTTCTGAGTATGATTCATCCTATATCTGTACCTTACCCCTGATCATTCTGAGTATAATTCATCCTATATCTGTACCTTACCCCTGGTCATTTTGAGTATGATTCATCCTATATCTGTACCTTACCCCTGATCAATTTGAGTATGAATCATCTTATATCTGTACCTTAACCCTGGTCATTTTAGAGAAAAAAAATGTGTGTTCAAATTCTGAACTTTTCACTTACCTCATATCGAGGTATTGGTGCAAGGAGTTAAATAGTTTTGCACCAAGCCCTCGATATTCATTCAAAATGTTTGATAAAATATTGTACGTGTGTCAAACAGTATGGACGATGGTGACATACCGAGTTACTTGGCGTAACTTCGCCATCAAAACTGTTTGCAAATACCTTTGAGGTCGCTGTTACCTAGTATGACAGGGGGAGAAGTTTCTCTTGAACAATAACACCTCCCCTGAACCTAACACTAGCTAATACCATCAGAGCTCGTTTACATGACATGGCAACTTGTATTTCCAACAAGCATGCGTGCAACGAATACATGGTTCATATCTAGATGGTCACCCATACACGCATATAACACACTGACCGTGAAACAAATGTTTTACGCAGCCACAGTGTAGATGTAGTGCTTTCGTGGATGCTTTATTTCATGAATATTCGTATCACAATTAATGACTGTACAGTGCTCCCTCTCTACAACGACACCCTTTGGGATACGAATATTGTATGTGTTGTTCAGAGGGAGTTGTTATAGGGAGGGAAAATCAAACATAATTAGCTTGTTTGCAGATCCCCAGATAAGGTGTTTTTCGAGAACTAAAACCGTTATGCCTCCATCAAACCCTATGTTGTGACCACTCTTTAGAATCGTCACCTTTGTGACGATTCTAAAGAGTGGTCACAACATAGGGTTTGATGGAGGCATACAGAAATTACGATGGAAAAAAGTTGTTTCTGGGGCCTTGTTGTTTCGGAAACAGTGACATGCGTTGTTGTAAGGAGGGAATCGTTATTGAGAGGGTCGTTGTAGGGAGGGAGCACTGTATCAATATTAGCTATTTACTCCATGAACAGCAAAGCAAGTAATTAGGCCGCCCAGAATATTAATTCATGAAATGTTTAATGAGTTTATCATGAACAAAAAACATGTTTATCCTGACATAAATTGTAGAATCAGATCTACATCATATCAAAAACAAACAGAGCAGACCCAGATAAGACGGCTCCTATAGGAGCCGTCTTATCTGGGTCTACTCTGTTTGCAAAATGGTAAAAGGCGTTTATATGGAGATTATAATGACACCACGAACAAGGTGATCTTAACAACGATAGAAACTGTATAAATCTATGTACAGGACTTCCTCTTTAAATAATTATTTATTTCCTCAGCCGAAAACTGAAATATACAGGAAAAGTCTTGCTTTTACTGGACCGACTATTTGGAACTGTCTTCCTCAAAATATTAGAACTTCTGCATCCCCGGAAGTAGTTCATAAAAGGTGCATTCATTGGATGAAAAATGATAGCAATAACTAATTTTGTACATAGCACAGTTTTTCTTCCTTTTGTAAAAACTAGATACTTTATTATTAACTCATGGTATATTGTCTGTTTGTAAATATATGCATTTGCTTAATTGATTGTTTAGCATTTATATCCGTATTTTGTCTAAATCGAATGCTACATGCAAGACTGTACTAAGTGCATATGAAAATCATATGCATCGAGTGCAATATTGCACGCTTCCCTCGACTTGTATACCTGGATTTAGACGTTGGTCAAATTATTCCATTTGAGTCTGTTTACAATATTTTAATCTAGCGAGGTAGTTTCCCCACGCAAATCCCTTTTCAAACACTTATCTCAGAGTATTTCATAAAAGTTGTGTTTAGCATTTATATGTGCATTTTGGTCATATCGAATGTTACATGCAAGACAGTACTAAGTGCATATGACACTCATATTCACCGAGTACAGCCTTGCACGCATCCCTTGACTTATATGCCTGGGTGAAGACGTTGGTCAAACTCTTCCATTTCAGTCTGTTTACAATCATTTCCCGTACAAATCTTTTTTCGAACACTTATCTCAGCAAACTGCCACCACTCATTTTAAATTAATATTGGCATATTGTTTTTATTGGCAAGCGAGTTTGCGTGCATGCAAGCATGTGCGTGTGTATGGATAACATGTGGGTTTTGTTTGTTTTTTATCTAAACATGTTTCCAAATGTTAACAAATTTACTGTGAATTAACTTATCTATACCAAGCTTTTATTCATAACCATTCTAATATATAAAGTCGCATGGTCAGGGGACTTCTGTTGAAGCAGGTCTCTAATCGCATGTGTTAATACGGTCTTTGTTTTACTGCAGGTATAGTTAGGTTAATTCTATATTAGATACATTGTGCATTTTTTGTAAATATAATGCTGTACATTATAATATTTTAGGGCTACAAGGGAGATTAGTTGCTTGTATGTATTGATTGTGTTACCCTCTTGAAAAAAGTCTTTATTATTATCATTATTATTATTAGTTCATATGTCGTCAGAAGAAAATCTAATTCATATTCATGACGTCATAATTTCTTACATGAATATCGAACAGGGAAAGGGTTACAAAAAAGATACTGATTAGAAGCGATAACATAACGGTGGTGTGTGGAGACATAACATAGCTCTTCGATCAATAACATCCACAACCACGTGAAAGAGAGAATTATTTGCAGGCAGATCGATAGAATTAACTAATATCTGTCTAGACACGCAACACAGTAAATACTATTCTATGAAGTAACGTTTCACGAACTTTATGAAATTGGCCATCGTTAGCATAATTCGTTATTAATCGGTAAAATCCGGTGTTTCATCCGGGTTACATGATGGAAGAGTAAAAAGCATAATACAATATCCAAATGAAATCTTTATTACATGCGTATAAAATAAAACATAAATTCGTTTCCTGCAAAATTTACAGATGCACGTGATAGCCAATGATTATTGAAAGATTGGAAAACATTCATGGGAAATACTGACAGAACAATACTCCAGACAAACGTGTATCTACAGACCATGATAAAATATAAACAAGACAAAAATCATTTAATCCGTTGCAGGACATGGACATACTATCATTTTCAAACATGGAGGACCAAGACAAGAGGGCACCTAGATGAACCCCCTGATCAGGATCTCTACTATTTGTCATTAAAACTGCTCTTGTAAGTTAACCCTTTCAGCGATAACTTTCTAATTGTTGTCTGCAATCCAATTTTGTTAAAGCATTTGGTGAAATAATCAGATAAGATAGATAAATGCAAATTTCAAAGGAATAGAGAGCACAGATATAGTAAGAGAGTTGAGACAAAAAGTGAAGTCCCTGATCAGACGCCGCTTTGAAAAAGCGGCGTCTGATCCGGGACTGCACTATTTGTCGTGGTGCATTTTTTGCAACTTCGGCGGTGAAAGGGTTAAAGCAGTTTATTGGGCTGCAAATTCTAAGTCCAATTGTGTGACCTTGACCTTGGATATACGAACCGGGACTTGGCAGGCTACTGTAGCATGTCTAAATAAACATTGTGGTTAAATTTGAGAAGGATCCACCAAGCAGAAATTGAGTTGGAGATGTTACAGGCGGACAGACGGACGGACAGCGCCATTCCATAATACGTCCCGTTTTTTTTCAAACGGGCGTATAACAAACACAACATGTCGAGGATTACGTGCAAAACTGTTGTTACTACAGTGAAAAATCAAAGTCACGCAGAAAGCTCCCCTGGGAGTTCAGACTTGCATTAAGCAACCACCTGCTTAAAACTTTTAAGTGTCAACATGTACATTATTCTATACTAATATTTCGAACTATAGGGGTGTTACTGAATAATCAATGGGGCTTTTATATGATTACCTTTGAAAACAGTGTGGATCCAGATGAGACGACGTGACATTCGGCCCCTCATCAGCATCCACAATGAAACAAATTATCGAACGTCGTTATCTTTTTGTAAATTATTGTAAGCGTTAACACTTTCACCGCCGATGTCGCAAAAATGCACCACGACAAATAGTGAAGTTCCAGATCAGACGCCGACTTTTCAAGGCGGCGTCTGATCAGGGACTTCACGTTTTGTCTCAATCTCTAGTTCTATACATGTGGTTTATTCCTTTGAAATTTGTACTAATTTGTCTTATTTTTTTTATTTCTTACCGAATTGTTTAACAAAATTGGGTTGCAGACGACCATTAAAAATTTGGCACCGAAAGGGTTAAATAGTGTAATAACAAGAGTTCTGTGCCAATCCTCGGTGTACTCAAGACAATTGTATGAGCAAACTAAAAAAGGTATGAGGCACGTCATGTTTTTGTCATCATGTTAAGTGTACAATAAAACCCTGTCTTAACCCTTTACCCAATAGCCTATTTCTAGTTTTGAAGACAGGTGACCACTTAAAGCAGGTTGAAAGTAAAGCAGAATGCGCCTTAATGCGCATTCTGCTTTACTTTCAGCCTGCTTTAAGCTACCACCTCCTAGAATATAGAAACTATTTATGATGCTATATGTTCAATATTTTAAAAATTGGAACTATTTTCTTCAGCGGAGGAATATATTAAACTCGCTTAAAGCCGCTTCTATCAGGTAAAGGGTTAAGCGCCAATTTCAAATAGGTCTTTGTTTGGGCGAAGGAGGCATATGATTAATGCAGGTAGAAAATAGTAAGTGCTCATGTAGGAGCTTTCTACATTACTTTCGTCCTGTTTTAAACAACAACCCGTCTTTCATCTTTCTAGCATCAATCAAAATTTACTTAACCCTTTCCCTGTTGAATATTCATGTAATAAATGATGATGTTGTAATGTGGTATAATAGGGGTTTATATATAAAACCGACCACGACGTAGTTCGATATCCCACTTTATTTGGACGTGGGAATATATATGAAAGATTCTGCAATAAATGGAAATGCACATATAAGTTAAGCAACATCAGTTTGCAGAAGCTATACATAATTATAAATTATCAGTAACGCTATTATATTATATTGTTATCAAACTAGTAACATGAATAATTATACACTTATACAGAAATTGTATTTTATATTCATGTTATACAAATATTTACTAAATTAACATACACATTTACTACAAAAATGGAAGATAAAATGAATATTTAAAAAAGTTATACATCGTAACAAACATTCACATTTCTTACCTAATCTATGGGTCTAGAACATGGCAATTTCAAAATGGCTGGAAATATTTATGTCTTTATTCAAAAGAAATAGCGAACAAAGTGAGCAAGACCAAGAAAAGAGCGGGAAAGAAGTGGTCAAGCCGTGGGACGCTATAATTAGAAAGTATACAAGTTCTCATTGGTTATTTAGTTTAGTGGTGTGCATTGAAGTATGAAAACTGACCAGGTAATGTGTATGTGATAAGATACATTTGTTAAATGCATCTGTACTGAACAGAACAGAATTCATATAAACATTTATTCACTATACTACATAGACATAATGCACTATCTATTTTTTATAATGGCACATGTACGCAGGATGGTTTAGTATTAATAGAAACTGAAGAGTCACATATACATGTACTATAATTTCCTAGCAAACAGAGACGACCTAGGACAGAAGGCCCCTATAGGAGCCGTCTGATCTTTAAATCTTTGTCTACTCTGTTAGCAAAGGCGTAAAAAGCGTTCATTTGAGGGAAAGGCTTAAGCCAAGTTCCACTGAATGTGTACAAAACGTTTCTGTTAACCCTCTTCCTTATATAAACGCATTTACACGCATTTGCAAACAGAGTAGACCCAGATCAGACGGCTCCTATAGGAGCCGTCTGATCAGGGTCTGCTCTGTCTGCTGAAGGAATTTGATAGATCTGTTTCTTTACTTTCTAAAATGTATACAATGTTCCGCCTTCCATAATTCATTATAATCTCGATGTCCATGAATATTTAGTAGGTATTGAAATTTGAAATAAACATAGAGCAGGGAAAGATATATGCCGTTAGCCTATTATAGGCAGATCAAATGCAACTAGATTGAATCCATAACGATAAGTAAATTTGTGTTTCAGTAGGATCAACACTATTGAAACACCGAATACGTCTTTAACAATACGTATGCAGAAAACAAAAGCATTAGTCATTTGCAAACAGTGTATATCAATATCAAAGGGCTCCTAGAGAAGCCCTCTGATCAGGATCTGCACTGCTTGGCATGCAACTCATAATCTGCAATGAACAATGTTGTTTTTGTGGTTTGCTCCATAAATATTCATACTGGGAGAGACCAGATAATTTTTTTCAGCCCACCATGGGTTAGTAGACGGACATGTTGCCAAGCATCCTTAATATTAACCCTTTCCTCCATGAATTTCTATGTAATGGCATGAATATTAATTAGATTATTTGCTATACAGTGCTCCCTCTCTACAACGACACCCTTTGGGATACGAAGATTGTATGTGTTGTTCAGAGGGAGTTGTTATAGGGGGGGGGGGGGGTGGAATCAAACATAATTAGCTTGTTTGCAACTCCCCAGATAAGGTGTATTTCGAGAACTAAAACCGTTATGCCTCTATCAACCCTATGTTGTGACCACTCTTTAGAATCGTCACTTTGTGACGATTCTAAAGAGTGGTCACAACATAGGGTTTGGTGGAGGCATTAAGAAAATACGATGGAAAGAAGTTGTTTCTGGAGCCCTGTTGTTTCGGAAACAGTGACATGCGTTGTTGTAAGGAGGTATTCGTTATAGAGAGGGCCGTTGTAGGGAGGGAGCACTGTAACAGCACACGGAGGCGGAAACGTTTGGTCATTGCAGAAACTGTAGAATCATATCTATATAGATATTTTATCAGCAAACAGAACAGACCCTGACCAGACGGTTCCTATATATAAGAGCCATCTGATCTGTGTCTATGTTGTTTGCATATGCATAGAAAGGCGTATTTATGGAGTAAAGGGCTACGAGCAAAACTAAATTTCAGTGTTACTCTCCGGCCTTCTTTACTTCCACAACACGGAGAGTGCCGTTATTTTACTGTGCTCTATTATGACGTGTCTTGTTTCCCGAGTCGGGGAATGTCATTAAATGTATTTTGATATGACGATTTTAACATCCATTATTACAGGAACACAGAATTTGTGTATTACTGTATTGCATTTTTTGTGTATCACTGCTGCGCCCCGTGATCTATTTTGGCGGTCTTCGTTGCCGCATCGCAGACAAGGGTATTATTGCTATATATTTTATTTTGGCGGTTTCCACTATCGAGTTATGATGAAAGGACATTTTTTGCTGAGTTGTATTTTGGCGTTTGTAACCGTCTTTCACACGGAAGCAATTTATTTTCTAAGTTATATTTTGGCCTCTTTTCTTGAATGTTTTTGCTGTGTTGTGTTATGGCGTTCTCCACTGAAGCGTCACAAGGAAGGGAATGACTTTACTGTCTTATACCGGTATATAAGCGTTCTTTTGTCTGAATTTAGAAAGCGAACTAGTTTACCGAGTCGCTTTTCAACAGTTTTCCACTGCGGTCTTACAGAGAAAGAAACCCATTTTTAGTTGACTTATGTATTATAATGTTACCGCCGCGTCACATGGAATCGAAAAATTATTATAACTGTTCTCCACTGCAGCGTAATATGGAAACGAATACAATTGTGTTGTATTTTGGCTTTCTTCACTCTCGTGGCTCACATTATTGTATTGTTGTATTTTGGTGCTCTTCGGTGCCGTGTCACATGGAATCGAATTATTTTACTGTTGAATTTTGGCATTATTCACTGTTGTCACATGGAAGCTAATGATTTTACAGTTGTATTTAGCGTTTTTCACTGTTATGTCACTAGGAAGCAAATGATTTTACTGTTGTATTTTGGCGTTTTCACTGTTATGTCACATGGAAGCAAATGAGTGGGCGTTTTTCACTGTCGTGACACATTGAAGCGAAGTTTATTACTGTATTGTCATTTGGCAGTCTTATATGCCGTGTCACATGGAAGCGAATAATATTGCTTTTTGCATTTTGGCGTTTTTTTGCATTTTGGCGTTCTTCACCGCCGCGTAACGAATGAATAAATTAGTTCCCGTGTTGAGGTTTTGCGTCATCCACAATCGCATCAGAGGGAAAGAGAATAACTGCAATATGGAAACGAATACAATTGTGTTGTATTTTGGCTTTCTTCACTCTCGTGTCTCACATTATTTTACTGTTGTATTTTGGTGCTCTTCAGTGCCGTGTCACATGGAATCGAATTATTTTACTGTTGAATTTTGGCATTATTCACTGTTGTCACATGGAAGCTAATGATTTCACAGTTGTATTTAGCGTTTTTCACTGTTATGTCACTAGGAAGCAAATGATTTTACTGTTGTATTTTGGCGTTTTTCACTGTTATGTCACTAGGAAGCAAATGAGTTTACTATTGTATTTTGGCGTTTTCACTGTTATGTCACATGGAAGCAAATGATTGGGTGTTTTTCACTGTCGTGACACATTGAAGCGAAGTTTATTACTGTATTGTCATTTGGCAGTCTTATATGCCGTGTCACATGGAAGCGAATAATATTGATTTATGCATTTTGGCGTTTTTGCATTTTGGCGTTCTTCACCGCCGCGTAACGAATGAATAAATTAGTTCCCGTGTTGAGGTTTTGCGTCATCCACAATCGCATCAGAGGGAAAGAGAATAACTGTGTTTTATTATGGCATTCTCCACTGTCACTTCACATAAAAGAGGGTTATTTCTCGATGTGTATTTATGCGTTCTTCATTCACGAATCACCGGAAATGGCACACGTGGGAAACACTGCAAACAGCGAAGACTCAGAAAAAGACATCTTGGAACTCAACGCTGTCTACATTGATGGACTATCACCAGAATTAGCAATACAGTTTATAGTAAGCCATCTCTTTATATTGACAACTGCTGCCTAAATATACAAGGGAATGTGGTTGCTTAATGCAGAATAATAATGATTATTGACCTGCATTTAGATACTATATGCCCCTACCCTCACCATTAGATCTCTTTTTAAACCTGTAGTATCCAGTGTCCCTTAAAAAGGATATAGGTAAACTGAAGACCCTGATCAGAGGGCCCCTGAAGAAGCACTCTGATCAGGATCAGTTCTGTATGAACACATCGATATCAACTGGTTATACCAGTAAACATTTGGGTTGATGTGCCCACGTAACATGAAACTGGATGGGTTCCAAAATAAGACCTGGGTCCATGCTTATAAAACTTTTAGTTGAGTTCGTTCTCAAGTTTTTAATTTGTCAGATTTGAGCATTTGGCTCAAATCTGACCAATCAAAATCTTGAGAACTCAAATCTGACCAATCAAAAGCTTGAGAACGAACTCAGACTCAACTAAAAAGCTTTATAAGCATGGACACAGGACATGTTGCCGTATATAATACGGGAATACAGTGAACCCCACCCCCCGATAGTTCGAACACTGAAACAAGTGTCAGTATCAGTGTTTAAGCTATGTTGCAGCTTAATGCAGGGTGAAAGGCATGCAGAAAGCTCCCATCTACGTGTTTTACTGTAAATGGGTTAATTGCTGGCTTTAAAGAGGTTAAACTGTATTGTAATATCCATCTTGATAACAGTGTGCACTTTGATTTAGCCATCGGGCCCCTGGCTATTAAGATGATCTGGCTCCATCCTCAAAGTATAACTATATTCAGATTTCAGACTTCCATGAAAGTCTACATTTGCTCTAAATTCGTCCAAGGAGACTTGAATTTGCGACCATGTATTCCTGTCCGACAAATGATTTCCTAACAAATGGGAAGTATGGATACAACTCCGAGCATTGAACACATACTGCCTTAAAATCTTTAAGCACATTTCGGTGTTTTTGCGCACTGCAACACTTATTTAAAAAATCGCCATCACAAACATTTTTTAATGCATATATTATATCACGTGGTACCGGCTGAAATGTCCCCTCAAAGGGCAACATTCGTAACGGGAATATCCGATTAGCCAAAAGTGTGCCGTGGACCCAAGAGAAGTCTTTAATCGACTTACCAATCGTTTTATAAAAGAAAATGTCCACGAATGGAAAACGATCATGTGGAATACGATAGGTGTCGTTTATCACGGTGTATTTGATCTGGACCTTGTTAAAGCCGAACGGAGTTGGAAAGAACGTCAATTCAAAATTGTCTAGCATCACCGGTGCGTTCATTTTAAATACATGTCCAATGGTAGCATTATATTTAACGTCTACATATATATCGATATCATCGTCCCAGGGAATCATCCCGTGATGTCTGTAGGCTCCAATCAATGTACCACTTTGTAAATGATAAGAAATGTTATTATGTTGCAACAACGTTGTGACTTTAAAGAACAGCTTCCTGGCCATCATGTGGTCCTCTAAGCTAAGCGTTGGTCTAAAAGATGATAGCCGTGGTGGGAGATCTACGGTGGCGTTGAGCCCTTTGCCTTCCCACCACTGTAGCATACAGAAGGGCTTGTTCCAGCCGGGCTCACGTATAAGTTTAGAAGGGTCCAGGTTAAAGCCCCTCTTTGACAGCTCCTGATTGATATACATGTAGCTACATACGCATATCAGCGTCAGTAAAGCGACCAACTTCACCGTACGGAATCGCTCTCCTGTAACGAAATCAACATGTAGATATCAACTATTGTAGTAAACCCCCCTCTAAATCGGGATTCTAGTAGAGAAACAAATAGATACTTTTAGGCGGGCGGCTGTTTACCGCAGGGTGAAAGTCATGCAGAAAGCTCCTCTACGAGCTTTCTGCATTATTTTCACTCTGCATTAAGCTGCCACCTGTCTCTAAGACCGATATTTAGACTAAACTTTAAACGTCTGGTTTAGAGAGTTTTCACTATATATAAAAAGCATTTGACCTTATTTCACAAAATATTCACCTCTTAAGTTTTCATTTGGTCTCCCCATTCACCTGTGTCACAAGGTTACCTTGCTCTTCCGCTGTTTTGGTAATATTTTTACGGCGAAACGCCACTGATCTAAATACAGTTGAACTTCGATATCTCAAACTCGGATAACTGGAACTTCCGGATAACTCGAACACAAAGTTCAGTCCTTCCAAAACTTACAATACAGAATTGCTCTAAAATGTATCGCTACGGATATCTAGAAACACATGACAGCTTATTATAGGTCTAAAGTAATGCTGAACGCCCCTACAGGAGCTTTCAGCATTATCTTATACCTGTATTAAGCTGTGAACTAGAGAAATTATTTAGACTAGAATGCGGATAACTCGAACTCCTATTACCTCGAACTAATTTGTATAGTCCCTTGAAGTTCGAGATGTCAAAGTTCAATTGTACTAATATACAGAGTTACAGATAAAGGTGCGTACTCAAAGACTCAAATACGTATGATAATCGGGTTTTACACCTGTCCTTCATAGAAACGACGTTTAACCCCTTCCGTGCCACAATTACGGGTTTATGATATCACATGCAAACAGTTTGGATCCAGATGAGACGCCAAGTAACTCGGCGTCTCATCAGGATCCAACTGTTAGTTACTGTTACTGTTTTTGAAACAAAACTGAAGAAAATCAAAAGAATGAAAAATTGTAGCAGACGACAAAGTAGCAAACGACAAAACTCTGTTTGCATTTGATTGAAAAGGCGTTTATATGAAGGAAATGGTTAATCCTTTCCCTCATATAAACGTGTTTTCACGCATCTGCAAAAAGAGTAGACCCAGATCAGACGGCTCCTATAGGAGCCGTCTGATCAGGGTCTGCTCTGTTTGCTAATGGAATAATACAAATCTGTAACTGTTGTTTCCAAAACTGCTACAATATTCCACCTTCCATATTTCTTTATAACTATTTTGTTAATGTATCGAGTGGTGGAGCCATCTGACCAGGGTCTGCTGTGTTTGCTTGTGAATTCATATAGATCTGATTATACACATTATGTCATAATAAAAAAAATCCCGTGTTTGTAGTGACGTAAAATTTCAGTTAAATAATACTATTAATGATATCGATAGTTATTGCATCGATATACATGGAGTAAAAGGTCAAGATACTAGTGGGTGGCCATTTGCATGCATTAAATATCCACCCGTCTACAATTTTCCACTTTTTTATTACTGACATTCGGAGTAGAGAGGTTTGACAGTACTGAACGTCTCCCCAGGACCACTAGAACCCAAACTGTCTGGCATTCTGTGGGGGTTTTCTTCCACGAAGTTACAGCCGTCTTTCACTTAACCAACAACAAACAACAGAGGCATTTAACCAATCTGCATCTATCTGCAATCTGAGTGAAAATACTTCCTATTGAGAATTTTGAATTCTTAACCCATTCCATCATAGTATATTTTAGACCCAACCTTTTTGAATAAATCTACCGAAAAGGGGCATCAACAAGAAAAAAGGAAACAATAGAATTGGGCAGTTTTTAAACCATTGTGATAAATAGAGCATTTGCTCCTATGGAGCAAATGCTCTATTTATCAAAAATTAAATGGTTTCAAAACGTGACTTTTAGAGAGGCGTCAAATAGCGTCATCAGGGCTTTTTCTGACCATTTTGGGAACATGACCCGTACCCCTAGCATTGGGAATTTTTTGCGTCGTTTTAACAAAATTGGGAAAATAGAACATATCAAAATAAGTTTTGCAACAAATCTTTTAGCATTTTACACCATTAAATGATGTTCTGTTCCACTCAAAGAATGCACAAATACCTTGTGGACCTCAAAAAATGGGCAATCTAATGACATATGAATACTTTTTGCCTCTTTATTACATTTTAGTCTTTTGATTGGGAATTTTTTCCTTCAAATTTGGAAAAAACATACTTTTTGCCATTGGGAATATAGCCTTAAAACGGCTTTAAAATCGACCGAAAAAAAGCCCTGGTCAATATGGAGGAATTGGTTAATTAGGATCAAAACTGTTTGACACTCTGGCAGGTTTTGGAAAAAAATATATATTCTGAAGGAAAGGATGATCTGATCAGACGACACGTATATGGCGGCAAAGGGGATGCTGATGTGTTTCTGCTTGTAACTGCTAAATGTAAGAAATAATGACATTATGGATATGAGATTAATTGTTATAATAGTACATGGACATAGGGATTTTGGCCATGGCAGAAACTGTAGAATTATATCAATATTACATCTACAGGAACCGGGTCTAATCTGGGACTACACTGTTTGAATTTGCGTATTAATGGAGCGATTGACTTTTAGAAAGACACTTCAGAAAAGCAATTGGGCTGGCACTTACCTGAGAATGGAACCTTGCCCAACATGATGCAGGGAGTGTTCAGCCAGTGATATTAACATAATATCTGAAAAAAAAAACGTTTCATGATTATACAGTTTACAGGTACAGATGCAAAAAATATTAACCCTTTCATAAATTTGTAGTTTCAGGCATTTGCAAACAGAGTATACCCAGATCAGGAGCCGTCTGATCAGGGTCTGCTCTGTTTGCTATTGACATGCTATGGGTCAGATTCTACAGTTTTTGTCAATGCGAAAAATCATTGAACGGTTTTCGTTATAAACATTTATCTATTTCACCACTATAGACTAACCCGTGATTACTTTAACAGACAGTTTCGATCCATATCGGACGTCAAGTACAATCATGTTAACTCGGCGTCTCATCAGGTTACAAGCTGTGAACCATGAAGCAGACGACAGTCTTCGCATACGAAACAACTCGGCAGCGAAAGGTTAAAATGTTACCAAACTACACAAAATAAATTCAACCCATTCCTCCATGTTTCAATGCTATTTCTTATTATTGTTTATTGTTTACAGATCTTCATGACTCTGTCATGATTGGGTCAGATCCGTACTGAATTAAAGCTACTGATTAACTTGTATCAATCTTCTTCCTGAGTACGAATCCCCGAGCTCGGCTTTCATGCCCGAGGAACGGCAGTGGAGCCGTCCCCATACAAGCCTCTACCAAACTACAATATAGGACGCCACAGCAATACTAGTTTATTTACTTATTTATTTATTGATAGAATAATGGAATAGTTCATGTCATTCATTCAATTTATAATTTTGATGAATCCTTCGGAATTGTCATAATTTCTCAAGTAAATATTTACATGTGCTTTACTAAAGCTTTTGCCGCCGTCTTGGGTGTCATGTTGGATGCCATATTGGCGGAAATGCTTGATATAACAGTAGTAAACGTTATTTTTAAGAGGTGTGGTTCAATTTAATTGCTGTTAGCCAATATATTTCAAAGAATTACGTATATATGAATTGTAACACATTTTTTATTATTTTCTCCCCCCTAGCGGACGCCATTTCTCCAAACCCTCAATGGTGCCAAGGTGGCACCCAGCATATTTAAAGACAACAATCCCTAACCATAATCAAACGAGAAAAAAACTGTACTTTTGATGAATCCATCGGAATAGTCATCATGTCTCAAGTAGATAATACATGTGCTTTACTAACGCTTTGGTCGCCATATTGGAAGCCATATTGGCGAATATATTTGATTTAACAGTAGTAAACAAGTTTTGTTCATTTTAATTACTGTTATCCCATAAGTTTCAAAACTTTACGTGTCCATTTTAGACGCCATCTTGATTTTCTCGAAAGCCTCATAGTGCCAAGGTTGCACCCGGCATATTTGAAGAGTACTAACAATCCCTGACCATAATCGAACGACAAAAAACTATACACCGCAATCGAAGGTTCATCTATGCTGCTGCAGGACTATAAGGTCCATCCATCAAAATATGTGGGCAAATACAGATTGTATTCTACCACAACACTCACAAATGCCTACAAAGCTGTCAATAGCCTAAAACATTGTAACTGGTGATCCTCATAATCTAGTTCAGGAAAAATAACCACCCTGTTAAATTCCGAATGGGATCTAGCCACTAATTGCGATCAATATTTTTACACTATTATTAATATTTAAGTTAACATTTTTGCGACCAATTTGTGTTTATGGTTTTTTATACCAAAGTGGTATGAGTGGCATTAACCTGACCGCACTAATTACTTTACTACGACGATTTTGATTGCATGTTGGGAACACCGCAATATTGAAATTTAAGAAGGTAAATAAAACACACGTTATTATTTGTGTATTTTCTTTCTGAATCTGTATCAATAGGTCGTAGAATCCTATTTCTCGCTTCTCAGACGTGCTAGATAAGCGGAGTTACTAAAAATAGCCGTACTAGAAATCCTTATCTGGAACACCCCTTGTCTGGTGTATTCATACGCGCGATTGGGTAATCAAATAAGCATGTGTTATGCACACATATAACTATGAAAACGTTCTTATTATTTTGTTACTTTGTGAAGATTAACCTTTGTATGCCGAAATTTAAAAGTGGAATGGCTCATTATTGTTTAACTGTATATTCAATTCATTATGATCAGGCTTAAATTTGCTAGATGATTTTTGATTAGGCCTATAAAAATACTAGTGAAGACCCTGATCAAAACCCTGATTTTGGAGATATAGTGTCTGTGTTTAAACTGCTTTTAAATGTCAGTACTTTTGGATTGAATGCATGAAAATAAATTGTCTTAGTTGAATACTTTATTATTTACCCAGTCTAAATATACGATCAACGGTGACAGATGGTCAGTAAATCTCCTAGCTTTTTTCTCAGCAGGGGACAATGGTCTCCAGTATTGACATCTGACACTCTCCTATCACACACTTTCTTATCAACAAATTTACGAATCATTACGTAACAGGTGTACCTCGAAATAATGTGCCCAATTATCTAAAATTATGATTTGTTAGCTTCTCCAAAAATAGAAGAAAACTATGTTTTGACTAATTATAGATCTATTGCTCAGCACAAAGTTAAATCCAAACGTTTAAGACCAATTTTAAATTTAGATTTTATGAATTCTAGTTTTAAAGATAGTTTAGATTGATATAATCTAGATCTATTCTAAATTACTTCTACTATATCTGCTACGGTACTGTATGTACAATAGCAAACAATACATTTTACAGCACATAGATGGACGCCATAAGATTGTAGGTCTAGATCTAGCTAGATCTTATGGAAACGAAACAAGAATTAAAATTTTAAATATTGTTGGTCTTAATTTTACATATCAGGCGTGCCCAACAGGTAAATGAGAATGTCGCCCTTCTCAAAGAAAGGCCATACCAAGGATTACCCCCCTTTCGTCCATGATTACCCCCCTTTCATCCGGGCTCTTAAACGATTAGGAAACGCGTTAAGGAACCCGTTAAACGAAACGGGTAAGAAACGGATAAGAAACGGGTAGGAAACGCGTAAGAAATGCGTTAAGTGGGTAGGAATAGCATATTTACCACTGTATCATATAAACACTTTAAAAGCCTATTTGATTAACCGAAGACGTTCTGTAGTCACGCAGTCGTTTATAGTTTACGCCAAAACGTAACGTTTGTGGTTGTCACAACAAATGACGTCGTTTTTGGTGTCACGCCTAAAGTTATGCTGCAGTTTGTTGCTGTCGTATATAATTACGCAATGTAAAGCTAAAGCTCGTTTCCGACTGGAACAGACCAACCACGGGTATAGAAACCCCGTCTTTAACAAAACCCATGCTTGATTCTATTAATCTAAAGGTTTTTACACGACGGTTGAGAAGAGACGCCCTTATTATTGGCGATAATCTCGTACCTTCTCGCCTTCTGTCAGATCCATACCACAGTGAACAGCTACAAGTACTCTTTCTTTCCACTGGCAGTTGTCCAGTGGAACAGGTTGCCACAGAGTGTTGTCATGCTGTCTGAACTGTAAATGTTCAAAACAGCAGTCCAGACCCTGGAGCACAAAATGCCACGAGTCACAACATTGTTTTTATCCTGTTTTTAACTTCACTGAAACCTCTATAACACTATCTCACTGTATACCTTCTCTGTCGTCACTCTTTCTCTTCTATCATGCTTTATTATTCTTCACTAATTTTAGCACAGACGCGCAGCTGCACATAATCTCCGTGAGGGGGTGCTGCAGAATGTATAAATACCTGGCTGTCTTGAAAGCCTCTACGGAATCAGCGTGCACATATGCTGTCTGGCAGTTTGTTCCATTGTATCACAGAGTCAGTGTTTACAAAGAATGAGTTTCTGTATTGAGGGGTCTTGCTATTTGGGACTATCAGCCCTCTGGTGCTGTTGCATAGGATCTAGATCTACTTGGTTTTCTACTATATTGTTTGAAATGTAGTCTTTAAATCTAGTAGCTTTAATGTTTCTTCTTGGTTTTGCCGGCTTTGTAAATCGTAAATGTTTCAGTGTACATGAATCTATGCAGTAATAGATCTAGAGTTGATAATAATGAAAATAAATGTGCAAACGACGTCCGCTGATTTTTCTCAGTTGAAAAAAAAACACCCAACAATTTAAGCGTTCAGTGTTCGAAAACTGGTGGGACCACGCTCAAATAAAAGATAGGCCTTGGACTACTCTTCGGAGTTCTAGGCAGTTCAGGCGTGTTGAATTAATGTTCCATCCCAACATGTCTAGATATAGTTTGCAGCATTTGCATAAAGAACTGTCCTTTGCAATACAAAGAATGCTGTGACGTCATCATGACTTCAAACTACTTACTGTTAGGAAAACATGGGTGGGGCAAACAGTCCGAAACATTATTTGCAAATTTCAGTAATATTGCAGTATTTTTATAAAATAAGTAAAAAGAGAGTTCGCATTAAATCGAGACGATAATAGTCTCCATATAAAAATCACACTCACGATTAATCTGGCGTAGTGTGCCCTCCAAAATTAATTATTTATTTGTTTGTTTACAGTTCTCGCGGTTAAACACTCAGCTTCCATCAATTCGCATAGGATAGTCAACCCATGCCAACAAGACAAACATTGGTGCAAGCATCTGGATCGCCCCCAAAACTGTGTTACAAGGAAAAGTTGATATGCCCAGGTTGACTTTTCATTTAAAGGGTGATTAAGTTTGGATTATAGAGGTTATTTGCAAACATGTCTGATCAAATTCCAAATGACTTGAATCTCATAACGATATTCATAATATATATATATATATACACAATGAAGAAAATATTCTGATATTGTTTCAATTATTGTGGTCAAAACAAAACTTACTAGTAATGTTACCATACATAGAACTAACGTAACTAATGTAAACTATTCACTTTTTATCCTACAAATATCAGAAAACAATTTCAAATGCAGTTTAAACTGATGACAAAATCCTCAGAAAACAAAATATCAAATTTGAGGACCAAAAATTTAGTTCTAAGTAACTTTTTAACTGTTTCCATAGTAACCATTCATTTCACTCTGTTCACACAGTTTTGTTAGTCGACACCTACCTGCAAAAATCTTCCATATCACAGGAAGTATTTGTGCTAACTGTATAAAACTGGTACCGAATTAAAGCTAAGACAGTGTGCTTTGGTTTAAAAGCTATAATTAGGAATTACCTTATTTGCATACACATGAATATTAATGAGAATAATTAAAAAATAGCAAAAAAAATACAGAAATAACGTAAACCTCTCAATTTTTATCCTACCAATATCAGAAACAACTTCAAATGTAGTTTAAAATGATGACAAAATACTCAGAAAGCTAATTATCTTAATTGATACCCAAACAATGAACTGTAAGTAAGATTGTAACGGTTTCCATGGTAACCGATCCTTTCACAAATTTTGGAAATTTGACATCCAACTGTAATACTCCGCTAGATCTCGGTTATTTTTGATGAATCATGAAATCAATTGTTACAAACATAGCTATGAGGCATTGCTTTAATAGTAAATCTTACTTTTCTGATATAGACTAATTTGCATATGTATGAATATTTATGAGAACAGTAATAGATGTTGAAATTTTCGACAGACATCAGTCTTTCTGTTATAAAGCAAACAAATATGGGAAATGGTTAGTTAAAGTTTACTATGATCACTGAATATCTCCAAGATTATTAGATAAATAAATTTGGGACACATTATATAGCACTGATGGTGATATATCTATAGCAGGTTATTCCTAAGAATAGCCTTTAACCCTTTACCTGATAGAAGCGGCTTTTAGCGTGTTTGATTTATTCCTCCGCTGAAGAAAATAGTTCAAATTCATACAGTCATGAACATATTGCATAATAAATATTTTCTATATCCTAGTAGGTGGTAGCTTAAAGCAGGCTGAAAGTAAAGCAGAATGCGCCTTAAGGCGCATTCTGCTTTACTTTCAACCTGCTTTAAGTGGTCATATGTCTTCAAAACTAGAAACAGGCTATTGGGTAAAGGGTTAAATCAAAGCACACAGTCTTAGCTTTAATTCGGTACCAGTTTTATACAGTTAGCCAAAAAAATGTCCATTGATATGGAAGATTTTTGCAGGTACATGTAGGTATCGACTAACAAAATTGTGTGAACAGAGTGAAATGAATGGTTACTATGGAAACAGTTAAAAAGTTACTTAGAGTTAAATTTTTGGTCCTCAAATTTGATATTTTGTTTTCTAAGGATTTTGTCATCAGGTTAAACTGCATTTGAAATTGTTTTCTGATATTTGTAGGATAGAAAATGAGTAGTTTACACTATTTACGTTATTTCTATATTGTTTTTACTATTTTAATGTTCTCATTAATATTCATGAGTATGCAAATAAGGTAATTTAAAAAAAAAAACTGGAAATAAAAGCACAATGTCCTATCTCCAATTTGGTACCATTTTATAGGTTTTGGACAAAAACTGGCTGTGATATGGACGATTTTGCAGGTACGGACAATCACTACGAAAACTAGGGTGTTGCCATGGAAACGGTGAAAATGGTGCTTAAAATTAATGCTATGGTCCTCAAATTGGATAATTTGTTTCCTGGGGGTTTCGTCATCATATTAAACTCCATTTGAAGTTATTTTCTGATATGTGTAGGATAAAAAATGAAAGGTTTACGTTATTTCTATACTTTTGTTACTATTTTTAATGTTCTCATTAATATTCATGAGTATGCAAATAAGGTAATTTAAAAAAACAACTTAGAAATAAAAGCACAATGTCTTATCTTCCATTTGGTACCAGTTTTATAGTTTTAGGACAAAAACTGGCTGTGATATGGGTGAATTTGTAGGTATGGGTCATCATTACGAAAACTGGGGGGTTGCCATGGAAACGGTTAAAATACACATAGCCTAAAAGAATTTAAGTTTGAGTACATTCGCGATTCTGATTTAGGACACTTTTCTGAACATTTTGGTATCCATGAAAAAAAGTCTAGGGGGGGGGGGGGGGGTGCACGGTAGGTACTACTGGCTCCCTGAGTATATAGCATTGTACTTGTCCGTGAGTATGTTTGAAAGTAACTACCGACGTCTCCAACATCTGTAGCTCTGCAGGTATAAAAATGTGTTGTTGTTTTTTTCACTGAGGTATGGTGTATAATTCTTGAGTAATTGATAATTGAAGGGGAGTACCCCGATATCAGTTAAATGATATTGCCAGCATCCGATGTGGCCCCCTCGTGTCGCTGTTTCTCCTCAGATTTGCCTGTGCACAGAATTCATTAATGCGTAGACCCTACTCAAAGGAATGTTTGTTCTATTATTCCAAGACAAGTCATAATTTATCACATTGTAAAACTAATCGAATTGCTTCTATTTGCCGAGACACAATTGAAGGATAATTAAAATAGTGGGAAACGGTGCATAATTGTGAAATCTACCAACATGAATGGCATGTTGTTTCATCCAAAAGTTCTTTCACACAGAGGTCCAAATAAGATGCGTAAATTTAAACGCTTTCAAGAATAGCTCCTTTATTTATCAACCAAACCATATACTGTGACCTCGAAGAGACTATTCTAAAGAGTGGCCACAGTATAGGGTTTGATGGTAAAATGACGATTTTAGTGCTTGGGTACGCACATTTATCTATAGCTTTGTTTTTTCCAAAGTGCCACAAATGCGCATGATTTAGTTCAATGATTGATTTGCATAATGGGTATAGAACAGTAACACCCCGCTAATGCGACCACCTAGGAGCTTTCTGTATTACTTTTGCCCTGCATTAAGCAACCACCTGCTTATAAAGATACCCATGTTTATTCATTAAGTGGTCGCATTAGAGAGGTTGTTCTTTTAGACTAATATATATACGTCATCTTATCGATTCTCATGAGTTTAGTTTAATCCTTTTAGAGCAATGCAGTACATTTTCTAAGCATGTATTTTACCGTTTCTTTCCCACTTCAGTATATTCATTGTTATTAACCCATTTGCGCCCACGATCCCATATATGGGACGTAGGCAAACAGTGTAGACTCTGATCAGACGCCGCATAATGCGGCGTCTGATCAGAGTCTACACTGTTTGCTGATAGGAATGTCAATATAAAACGAAACGAATTTGAAAATTTAGGCCAGGCATCCCTTAGATAAAAAATGGACTAATCCAATATATAAACATGAAAGAATCCACTGGGGGCAAATGGGTTAATCTGTCCAAGTTTCAAACCAATTCAATGCTTGTTATACACTGTACACATATGCACTGTGCACTTGTACACCCTACAGTGCCTTTTTATAAATTAATTATCTAAATATTTATAATTATGGGTCTGTAAGTCAGGTGGTGGCTTAATACAGGTAAAAAGTAATGCAAAAAGCTCCTATAGGATATGTTATGATACAGTAAGACTAACCTCAGTCTACACTGTTCTAAATATAGGTTGGGTTTCCCTTCTGTTTGCCTGCATGATACGTACGTAAATTATTATATTAATAAAAAAATGTTTTTTACCTTCATGATTAACGTTTTTGCCTCTTACATTTTACCAATTGCATTCTTACTTGTAGTATTCTTACCCGTTGCATTCATATATACTTGTGATATTTTTTACCTGTGGTATTCTTATTTGTGGTATTTTACCTGCGGCATTCTTTCACCTGGCCGTTTCCCAGACTTCTACCAGTTTCAGGTGGAATATTTTAAACTGGGGTAAAACCATTTATATTGGAAGTGGATAGTGTACCATGCATTTATTCATGTGTCTCGTTAGTTTTTTCATTTCCCTGGTATAAATCAGATCAACACTAAATTAGTCCAGATTTGTTAATGAGTTCGACGGGAACCTGTCAAGTTCAGCGAACACCATATGCCATGCCGTGCTTTTTAAGTGTAAGGATGGTTTAGTACCGGTTTAGTCCTAATATAATATATACAGTAAAACCTCTCTAAACCGGAATTCTAGAACAGAAGAATTTAGATACTTTTATGCAGGTGGCTGCTTAATGCAGGGTGAAAGTCATTCAGAAAGCTCCTAGGGGAGCTTTCTGAATCACTTTCACCCTGCATTAAGCTACCACCTGTCTCCAAGACCAATATTTATACTAAATTCTACGTCCGGTTTAGAGGGGTTTTACTGTATATGTAGATACGTCGTATAAACTGTTATAGCCACAAACATGTGTTATTATAGAAAAACGTTACGTTCAACTTAATTAAGCTGTAAGTTTGTTTTGTATCTATATACACATACATAGCGTATCGAGATTCTCTCTCTCTCTGTCTCTCTCTCTCTCTCTATCTCGGTTGATCATACACATAATCTATTTGCGTATCGTGTGCGTATATATGTACACTAATATTTGATTATTTACCCTAATTATTCGGCAACCCTGTCCCAATTAGTAAAGGTGGTACTCAAACTGGTAACAATTTCATAACTTGAAATTATACTGGCATATTAACAAGTAGATCTAGCATTGAACGAAAATCAAAATGCTTCTGAATGGTCATTTTGATCTGGATCTGAACTACTGGTTTAAGATCGCCTCTTCCAATACTTTCAGATAATTACAGTAGCCCTGAATTGTACAACATTTGGCCCACATCTTCAGTTCATGCAATCTCGTTGTCTATCCAATATCGTTAAAACTACACATACACAGTACCTACGCTTCCGAGGTACACCGCTTCCTCAGCAGAGTTTATAACAGTAAACTATTACCATGTAATCCTTTCTAAATAACACGGAAACACAGTGCTTTTAAGCAGCCATTCATTTATAGAACATATGAGTCTTAAACAGTAGTTGGTTGCTTAATAAAGGACCAAAGTAATGCAGAAAGCTCCTAGAGCTGCATTAAGCTATCACCCGTCTTAAAGACCAACAACTAGATCTCTTTTTACTGGCCGCTTAAGACAGGTTCTATTATAGATGACGAATAGTTTCTAGGCGCCTGGTCAGGGTCAACTCTCTAACTAAAATAAGTTAAACTGATCTGCCAAACCCTAGCTTTCAGCTACAATTAAACCTCTCTATAACAGTCAATAAATTACATCAAGTATTTTTGTTAAAATCAGGTTGCTGCTTAAAGTAAAGTGAAAGTAAAACAGAACACTCCTATAGGAACGTTCTGTTTTACTTTCACCTTGCTTTAAGCAGCCACCTGCCCTTAATACCAACTAATTAACAAAATTTAGTGGCCGTTATAGAGAGGTTTTACTGTATTCATTCGAATCGCCATTCCAAGGCGAGTCTAATGAATAGTAGAAAGATAGGATTTGACGGAGGAATAAGATATTTTGGTAAAGCGGTACGTATCTTATTTGCAGTCCAGAATGGATGAAGTTATGTTCTTCTTAATTGAGTAAAATGTACAATAGAACTCCACTAAAGCGATCGCAATATTTATCATCATGTGAATCAATAAAAGCAGAATGATATAGGACTAAAATACAGTAAAACCTCTCTAAACCGGACGTGCAATTTAGTATAAATATCGGTCTTGGATACAGTTGGCAGCTTAAAGCAGGGCGAAAGTCATGCAGAAAGCTCCACTAGGAATTATTCTCTGCTAGAATTTCGGTTAAGAGAGGTTTTACTGTAATATAGGAAGCTCTTATAGGGAGTGTCTGCATCAAATGGGCCCCGCATTGAGCTACTATAGTTTTGAACAAAACATAATCAAGAATTTGACTTCTTTTAAGTGTCGCATTGAAGACACGTTACATTAATGTCATGTAAAATCATTTGTCATGTGAAATTTGCCTTAATATTTACCATACTTAATTAACTGTCGTTGTTAGAAAACGTGTAATGGACGCTGGTCTTATGCATAACCTAATTAACCCATTTGCTCCCACGATCCCATATATGGGACGTAGGCAAACAGTGTAGACTCTGATCAGACGCCGCATAATGCGGCGTCTGATCAGAGTCTACACTGTTTGCTGATAGGAATTTCAATATAAAACAAAACGAAATTGAAAAATTTAAGCCAGGTTCCCCTTAGATAAAAAATGGACTAATCCAATATACTATAAACATGGGAGAATCCACTGGGAGCAAATGGGTTAACAAAGTACTCGGAGACCCTTTGAAATTAAACTCCTCCTGAAGTTTTGATCAGGGTGCACAGTAGAAACTGTCTAAAACGACCAAGTATGTGATTGCTTAACCAATTACTCCATAAATACGTCTTTATCCGCCTTTGCAAACAGAGTAGACCTAGATAAGACGGGACCTGAAGGAGCCATCTGATCAGAGTCTGCTCTATTTGCTTATGATATAATACATGTATGATTCTACAGTTTCTGCCATGGCCAAAAGTTCATAAATGTATGTGCCCTTATAACAATTAATCTAATAAATATTCACAGTGTCATCAATTTTTACATAATGCGGAGTCTGGTCAGAGTCTACACTGTTTGCTGATAGGAAATTCAATATAAAACCAAACGAAATTGAACATTTAGGCCAGGCACCCCTTAAATTAAAAATGGACTAATCCAATATATAAACATGGAAGAATCCACTGGGCGCAAATGCATGGTGAATGTCATGCAGACAGTTCCTCTAGGAGATTTATGTATGACTTTCACCCTGTATTAAGCAACCACCTGCATAAAAGAGTCTAAATTCTTCTCATATAGAAATCCGGTATAGAGAGGGTTCCCTTCTAAAGTGGCTGTTTAATAAATAAAAATAGGTGTCATTACAAGCAGGCAGAACGAAAGAAATGGAGATAGTTCCTGTATGAGTGTTTTTTCTGCATAGCATTCCTCCTGTATTGAGCTACCACTTGCCTTTGTAGCTCCAGATTTTATCACTAATGGTGGTAGCTTTAACCTGGTACTCCACGAATATCGTGAATATTTATATTAATATCTATAATGACACATGCAAACAGGAATATTTGGACATGGCAGAAAACTGTAGAATCATATCTCTATCATAAAACATTTACAAGAATAACTTCTTTATTTCTCCACCATACCCTATGTTGTGACCACTCGTTAGAATCGTTTCGGAGAGACTATTCTAAAGAGTGGTCAAAACATAGGGCTTGGTGGAGAAATGACAATTTTAGTACTTGTGTACGCACGGTTATCTGTAGCTCTGAATACAAGACATGGATATGACAATAACCGAATATATTTAGATGAATAATATTTTTCAAGAATGCAAACTTTCATAATACATTTTTGACCTACCATAGTCTCATATCCTTGTCCGAATTTTATCGCACAGTCACACAAGCACACAAGTGAAATATCACGTAGGACACCACAACAGCATAACAATTATTCCGTCGACTCTTTTTTTTTTATCTCCGTAAAATGTGAGCTGGAATGAGACTGTCAGGAGTATTGATCCACAAGAAGCAAATGAGATGTACAAGGCTACTGCTACTGGTCGATACAATCTCTTACGAGAGTTCACTTTCGGCAACTTTCGGCAACCGGCCTTCCCGATATAGGAGACATTTGGCATTCTGATCTTGGTTAGCTTTGTTAGTCGAATCTTTTACTGGGGTTTAAATTTTAAATCATTGTTGTTGTGTGAAAAGTTATCTCTATGAGTTTTACCCCGGGGCCAGAAAGGGTTACCGTGCACCCCCGTCTGACTTTTTTCATGGGTACCAGGATGTTTGGTAGGGCCTGCTGAATGGAAATCAAAATCGTACAAATGAAAAAACTCATTCCTGCTATGGGTTTTTCTACCGTTTCCATGGCAACCGGAGGTCTGGACAACGACGGTGGGTAAAGGTTATAATGTAGTATATCTATGCTATTTGGGGCACTAAGAGTTTGAAACTGGTGTCAAACTAAAGGTAAGACATTGGTCTTTAATTAAGAATATGTTTTTGTTAATTACCTCATTTGCATAATCATGCATATTAATGAGAAACCCGAAAAATGAAGAAAATAGACTAGAATATGGTGAAAACTAGATCTGAAATCACCTGTGATGGTCCAAATACACCCAAATATGTTTTTATACATAAACATCCCCAATGAAAGTATTATTTAAAACAAAATCGTGTCTTTATGGCTTATTTGCATTTTTATTGCATTTTTGAGTATCCATAGCAGAGGTACATCCGGGTAGCGTAAGCGCGTAGAGAAGATAGCATTATATCTCAAGGCCTTCGAGAGATGGTAGCTAACAGTATCAACTTGTTACCAAACATAAAATAAATACACTGGTATTTGATTTAAAATGTATTGTTGTTAATAAGTTAATTAGCATATTCATGAATATTAATGAGAACCCCCTAAACTTAGAGAAAAAGACAGGGAAATGGTGAAAACTAGATCTGAAATCACATGTAATGCTCCAAATGCATAGAGATATGTTCTTATTCATAAAAATACCTCATTGAGCGTAATCTAGCAGATACTATATAAAAATGTGTCTCTATGGGTCATCTGCATTTTATTAATTTTTAGTTTCCATAGCAAATGTACGTCCGGGCAGCGTCAACGCATAGAGAAGGTAAAAACGTTTTATCACAGGGCCTTGGGCATCTGGGAGCTAACATTATCAACATGTTACCAAATATAATTTTTAGAAATACAATGGTCTTTGATTTAGAATATCATATTGTTAATCAGTCCATTAGCATATTCATGAATAGTAATGAAAAAAAGAAAAGAAAATTATTTAAAAATGTAGAAATGAAATTCTTAAAGATCCGTTATGCTCCAAGTACACCAAAACAAGTAAGAGATACATCAAAATATTTTTAACAATTTTTTAGTTATGATTTAGCCGGTATTTGCTTTTTCGTATGCGGGTGCGAGTGTGAACCCTTCTGGTATGAAAAAAAATAACCATTAACATACAAATAACAGACTGTTTCAACCACGTTCAAATAAAAAACTTGAAGGATTACGATTTATCTAAACCGTTCTGCTTACTTGCTTATTTATAAATAATGATTTGGGTATCACAAACAGTCATGAAATTATTTGAAATTATTTAGGCTGTATTAGGACATGACCAAAGAACAAAATATTGAATCAATAATTTAAACATATTAAGTAAACTAAACTTACCATGGGTATGCTTGTGTCTCGGCTCATATGAATTGTATACATATTTCGTTTGCGTTATCCTCATCAGTACATGGTGATTGAAAAAGATATTTCTATCAAAAGTATCAACTTTTGAGGAGATGCTTATCTAATGACTTGTACACTACAATCTACCAGCAGAAAATGCAATGAAACGAGGTCTGTAAAGTGGAATTAGAATAGACAGTAACAGAGAGAAATCATGGCTTAGTGGTGTTTAACTGGTGACATACAATTAACTTTGAACTAATCGAAGCATGTATTATTCGGCAAATTTACAAATCATTATATCATTGTGACCTTAGTATATGTACAAAACATTATGTTCCTGAACACTGTAAAGAATGTCTCAACCGGTTTACAGAGAAAGACATTTCTGTGTGATACACTCATTCATCACCATATCTGTATGCATTATAATGCAAGTTTAGTCCCAATGATAACCAGTGTCTTCAAAGATCCCCATTTTTCATCTTCTCTATGTGCCTCAAATTACAGAATGTCTACCATGACTTGTGAGAGCAAGTAACCGCGGACACATAATGGAATGGTCCAAGAACCACATTGACATGGCTCCAGTCATGTGCTTCTGAGGCTGTGGGTATTACTGGACAGGCTATATGTGAGATCCTCAAAATTCGCACCTGATTGACGACCCGTTAAATGTGTCGGATTAAGCAAATCTACGTGGTGGCAAAGATCCCAGGTCAACGTTATGCAAATCATTAATTGGCTTATCTTCACGCGTCTCCTTAGCAGCAGTTTTCAATTCAGCGTACATTGTGGATGTGAACGATTCTTATTCACCAATTAAACATCCCAAGTTTACAAGACTTACTAGTGGAGTTACGAATCTCGTTCTCTTTCCAGGAGTCATTATTTGGTGATACATACTCTTTTTCCTAAATGTACGTGTAGACTCACAGTAAGCATGAAGACCCAACAGAGCATCCTCACATTCGAAACTGTCATAGTAATCAAACAGTATGAAACTGTTGTTGGCTAGCGTTCTTACTTGAACAGTCGTGCAGTCTTGTTCTCTGGCTAAAACCTGATATTAGTTTCTTATTGTGCTGACTTCAAAACAGTTTTACTTTATGCTTTACAAATTACTTGTGTGGTGTGGTGGTATAGTGGTAACGCACTTGACTGCCGGTCCGGAGGTTCGGGGTTCAAATCTCGGCCCCTCCCGGAAATTTTAGAGACGCTTTTCAGTGTCTCCCATCTGCACCTCCTCTCCACCCGGGGATTAAAGTGGGTACTTGTGAGGGTCACTAGCCAGTACTGCGGCTGCATTATTGCGCCATATGCTAGCAGTGTTCAATAGTGTAGGCGAATGACTCAATGACCAGTGGAGTACATGTACAGTCGACTGAGCGGTCTTTCGGACTGAAAGTAGACTATAACTAGGTACTTTGCCTCATGGTGTCATCGTTCATCAAAAAGCCTTCCAATCAGCAGGTTTCTTTGTATCCTCCCCTTAGACTAGCAATTTTTCTGAACCCCCATTCCCTCATTCCCTCATTCTCTCCATATGTTTTTAGTTTTCCTGATACATATCTTACATGAATACTTTCAGGCGTCATGTTGAAAAGTATTTCAGATATTTGTTTGAAGATGCCTGGAATACCTCACATTGAATGAAAGAAAGCATTCCGGACTTCTTTTACAATGTGTTTCTCATTCGCGTCCGTGCATTTGTCATGTCTGTCTACCTCTTCTAGTAGGTATTCAGCTCCTTTGACGTATAGTATTTTGCTAAACAGCCATCAGCATTACCAATGCTGAACGACACTGGTGCTTCATGAGATCCCCAAGATCGATATCCACATATGACCCTTATGTCTGATTTAGTAATTGCACTCATCTATGTCCGTGCTGCCAGTATACTAACACCGAAGCTGTCATTGTTTTCAAATCAGTCTTTAACAACTCGAGGAACCGTGCGTGGGTTTCCAGCCTGTTGTTTATAAAAGCTTCTTTAGCGACTTTATCTCTTACATCTGCCCTGAGAAAGTCATCTTCATTTTGAACAGATTTTTGGAGACACAATACAAACGATATTGAGCGCGAGATTAACATCTATCATTGCCACCTTGTAGAAAGTTGGTTGCGTTGATTAACGCCCATAACAACTTTAGGCTAATTTGATACCCCAGAAAGAGGTAAGCGGATACAGAGAAAACCGGGTGCGTTGCCCTACTATTTTCTCTGGTTCCATCATGGATTGAGGATGAATTGTGGAAGCATTCTGGAGAAGGCTCTTGAAGCAGCTGAAGAATATGAAGAAGTGGATGGGGGCTTCTTGAAGATTATTATTCGGTCTAAACGGGCATTACGATTAATACAGATGTGATGATAGTTGAATATATCACACAGAAAGGTATACCGCTTAAACCCGTAGAAACATTCTTAACATTGAGGAGCAGAATCGAAATGAGGGATGGGTTTTCCGTTTCTTGTGTTATCATTAGTATTTATTGAATTTGACATGATAATGTTTCATGCATGTATTGCCATGTATTAGTAATGTGAAATGTATTGTTTCTAAAGATCTAGCTATGCACCTACAGCATGCACTGATAACGTTTTGTACATGTGCTGAAAACAACAATGATATAATGGTTTGTAAATACATGTATGCTTTTGTTTGTAAATACATGTATGTGTCAAAAGCATTAACCTCGATAACTATAATTCCACTTGTATGATACGAAATACACCATTTAAAAAGCCTTGTTTCATTTCTACTTTACAAATAATGTTATATTACTTTTTCAATACTGGTAATTTACACGTCATTACAATGGCGTCTCCTCAAAACGTGATACTTTTAAAAATGATTTTTAAATATCATAATCATTGCTGTGGTGTGCTGATACGGATAACAACAACGAAAATACTCGTATATATACAACTATTCAAATGAGCCGAGACACCAGCCTACACATACTCCGTTTAGTTTACTTAATAAGTTTAAGTTCTTGAGTCATTATCTTAATCTTTGCTTACATGTAAGTCAGACACTAGGTAAATCATTTCACTTTTTTGTGATACCCTACACATTTTTATGAATATGAAAGTAAGCAGATTTTAAAGTTTCATATCACACTTGGAAATTGAAACGCTATTTGTACCTTAACTTTTCATTTATTTTCATACCAGAAAGGTGTACAATCATGCCCGTATAAAGAAAATAACGGATACCACCATCGGTTGATATAATACCATAATTAAATCATAATTAATTTGAAAGCGGTTGACTTATTTCGGTATACTTTGAGCAAACCGGATGGTTTAAAATTCGTTCTACCGTTTTTAAATAATGTCCCTTCTTTTGCTTGATTTAAGCATTAATATTCTTGAATATGCTAATGAACTGATTAACAACATGATATTCTAAATCAAAGACCATTGTATTTCTTATAATTATATTTGGTAACATGTTGATAATGTTAGCTATCAGATTCCCAAGGCCCTGTGATATAACGTTTTTACTTTCTCTATGCGTTTACGTTGTCCGGACGTACATTTTCTATGCAAACTCTAAAAATTAATAAAATGCAGATGACCCATAGAGGCACGTTTTTACATAGTATCTGCTAGATTACGCTCAATGAGGGTTTTTTTTGTATAAGAAGATATCTCTATGCATTTGGAGCATTACAGGTGATTTCAGATCTAGTTTTCACCATTTCTCTGTCTTTTTCTCTAAGTTTAGTGGGGTTCTCATTAATATTCATGAATATGCTGATGGGCTTATTAACTACAATACATTTTAAATCAAATACCAGTGTATTTATTTTATGTTTGGTAACAAGTTGATACTGTTAGCTACCATCTCTCGAAGGCCTTGAGATATATAGAGAATAATAGGTTAGTGCCGTAGATGGGACGCCTTTATCCGACGAGGGGAGAAAACGTTGAGGCGAGGCTTGCCGAGCCTCAACTGTTCTCTCCGAGTCGGATAAACGGCACTAACCTATTATTCGATTTATCCAGTCAATTTAGTTAAATATTTTTTTTCATAGACTCATAAAACAACACTCTTGAAATAATTTACACTGAAAATGCGGGTTTTCGATCAACGGATCCCTCCCTTTTTATTTCCATTTAGACGTAGGCTAAATAGATCTAATGAGCTACCGCAGAGGAAAATAGTTTCGATAGTTGCATTACAAGAGGGGAAAACGTGGTTGAATTTATATTCTCTGGTCAAATTCGAATTCCGTAGTCTCGGCTTTTATTTTTAGATAGACCTAAAATCACTCATAAATCGATGGAACTGAACCGGCTATATTTAGGTTTATGACTATCACCGCCCCTGTAAGAGTTTATCAATCAAATTATCATGAGAGTGAAAAGAAAACATTTACTATTTATCTGTCAATATTTGCTTTCTGGCTTGATTTTATCAAAAACGCGTTTCGCCAGCGGTGGATTAGGTTATAAAACTGATAAATCAACGTCACTTTGTATGTGGCCTCAGTGGCGTAATCGGTAAGGACGAGGTCTCTAGAGTGATTAGAATTGTTTTTTGTAGGATCAAGCACGGTTCGAATACAGCTGTAGCCAATTATTTTTATTTTTTCTTATTTGAATAATTCTTTTGGTGAATTTTCTGTTAGATCTATTCCGCCAACATGCTTTTTATGCATATTTATAGAAAATTAAAATAGTTCCATGATTATAGAATCATTACGCCTATCTACTAACCTAATAAACCTTCTACTGCCGGAAGTAACCTAATAAACCTAGGTTTATCTGCACCCCCTTTATTATGTCACTAGAGAAGCCTGGTGACTGGATAAAATGTATCTTCTCTATGCGCTTACGCTACCCGGATGTACCTCTGCTATGGATACTCAAAAATGCAATAAAAATGCAAACAAGCCATAAAGACACGATTTTGCTTTAAATAATACTTTCATTGGGGATGTTTTATGTATAAAACTTATTTGGGTGTATTTGGACCATCACAGGTGATTTCAGATCTAGTTTTCACCATATTCTAGTCTTTTTTTCTTCATTTTTCGGGTTTCTCATTAATATGCATGATTATGCAAATGAGGTAATTAACAAAAACATATTCTTAATTATAGACCAATGTCTTTCCTTTAGAAATGCATTCTATTATGAAAAGTAATAATAGTAAAACGGTTTCATAAATGTGTGCGAATAAGACAGAATTGCATTACTAGTGAAGTTGTCTGGAGGAGGGGGTACAAATGTACTTTACATTTTCACCTGGGTGGGGGTAGAACTAGAACTGTAACTAAAATTGATGAATATCCCCACACAGCAGCTTTGATTGCAAAGTTTGTGATACCCCGTGTAACAGGACCAAATGACAAAATGACAAAAAACTCAATGCTCAAGTGGAGATAATTATGTAATGCCTGCCACTAAAATTAATACATTACATAACAGAAAAGCATTTCACGCCTTTGCAAACAGAGTAGACTCATATCAGACGGCTCTTGTAGGAACCGTCTTAACCCCTTCCTTCATATAAACGTATTTTCACGCATTTGCAAACTTGGTAGACCCATATCAGACGGCTCCTATAGGAGCCATCCGATCAGGGTCTACTCTGTTTGCTATGGTATTTGATAGATTTGTTTCTTCAGTTTCTAAAATGTATACAATGCTCAAACTTCAAAATTTCATTATAACTTTTTCGTTCATGAATATTCAACAGGTATTGGAATTTGAAATATAGAACGGGGAAAGGGTTAAGAAGATCTGCTACATTTACTCATGAAATAATATAGAAGTGATTCCACAGTTTTCTGTCATGGTATACTATAGACGTGATTCTACAGTTTTCTGTCATGGTATACTATAGATGTGATTCTACAGTTTTCTGTCATGGTATACTATAGATGTGATTATACAGTTTTCTGTCATGGTATACTATTGATGTGATTCTACAGTTTTCTGTCATGGTATACTATAGACGTGATTCTACAGTTTTCTGTCATGGTATACTATAGATGTGATTATACAGTTTTCTGTCATGGTATACTATTGATGTGATTATACAGTTTTCTGTCATGGTATACTATTGATGTGATTCCACAGTTTTCTGTCATGGTATACTATAGATGTGATTCTACAGTTTTCTGTCATGGTATACTATTGATGTGATTCTACAGTTTTCTGTCATGGTATACTATTGATGTGATTATACAGTTTTCTGTCATGGTATACTATAGATGTGATTATACAGTTTTCTGTCATGGTATACTATTGATGTGATTATACAGTTTTCTGTCATGGTATACTATTGATGTGATTCTACAGTTTTCTGTCATGGTATACTATTGATGTGATTCCACAGTTTTCTGTCATGGTATACTATAGATGTGATTCTACAGTTTTCTGTCATGGTATACTATTGATGTGATTCTACAGTTTTCTGTCATGGTATACTATTGATGTGATTATACAGTTTTCTGTCATGGTATACTATAGATGTGATTATACAGTTTTCTGTCATGGTATACTATTGATGTGATTCTACAGTTTTCTGTCATGGTATACTATAGATGTGATTATACAGTTTTCTGTCATGGTATACTATTGATGTGATTATACAGTTTTCTGTCATGGTATACTATTGATGTGATTATACAGTTTTCTGTCATGGTATACTATTGATGTGATTCTACAGTTTTCTGTCATGGTATACTATTGATGTGATTCCACAGTTTTCTGTCATGGTATACTATAGATGTGATTCTACAGTTTTCTGTCATGGTATACTATTGATGTGATTCTACAGTTTTCTGTCATGGTATACTATTGATGTGATTCCACAGTTTTCTGTCATGGTATACTATAGATGTAATTCTACAGTTTTCTGTCATGGTATACTATAGATGTGATTATACAGTTTTCTGTCATGGTATACTATTGATGTGATTATACAGTTTTCTGTCATGGTATACTATAGATTGATTCTACTGTTTTCTGTCATGGTATACTATAGATTGATTCTACTGTTTTCTGTCATGGTATACTATAGATGTGATTCTACAGTTTTCTGTCATGGTATACTATAGATGTAATTCTACAGTTTTCTGTCATGGTATACTATAGATGTGATTATACAGTTTTCTGTTATGGTATACTATAGATTGATTCTACAGTTTTCTGTCATGGTATACTATTGATGTGATTCTACAGTTTTCTGTCATGGTATACTATATATGTGATTCTACAGTTTTCTGTCATGGTATACTATTGATGTAATTCTACAGTTTTCTGTCATGGTATACTATAGATGTAATTCTACAGTTTTCTGTCATGGTATACTATAGGTGTATTTCTACAGTTTTCTGTCATGGTATACTATAGATGTGATTCTACAGTTTTCTGTCATGGTATACTATAGGTGTATTTCTACAGTTTTCTGTCATGGTATACTATAGACGTGATTCTACAGTTTTCTGTCATGGTATACTATTGATGTGATTCCACAGTTTTCTGTCATGGTATACTATTCCTCTGTTCATAATGCCATTACAAATCAGCAGGTAATTAATATTCATATGTTCATTGTTTCCTCCGAAATATTAATAAGGTAAAGGGTTAAAGGTTAACCCCTGCATTCAGTCGTGTAGACATAGTTTAAAATACATGAAGGGAATGTGCAAAAGCCAAAAACAATCAAATTGATGGAGAGCTACTCAATAATTTATAGATAATGCACTTCTATTTTAGAGAAAAATCAATTTCCATTGAATGCAGCATGTGTGTAGATTTTCTGTCATGAACACAGGCACTGTGTGTGTCATACGACACGTTTGAACATACAGTAAAACCCCGCTAATGCGACCACCAAAAACGGGCATAATTCTGGGTGGCAGAGGCAGGTTGTAGCTTAATGCAGGACGAAAGTTATGCAGAAAGCTCCTATAGGAGCTTTCTGCATAACTTTCGTCCTGCATTAAGCAACCACCTGCTTTAGACGACATCAGTGGCTGTTTATTAAGTGGTCGCATTAGCGGAGTTTCACTGTAGTTTGATCCCTTATTGGGTTATAAAAAGCCTGCTCAAATCTATATCGGATGCAGTTTAGATTACATGTACATGTACTTCCGATCTGACCAAGCGTTTAACCTTCTGCACTCTGAGCAATTGTCGTCTGCAAATTTTATCGTCTGCTTCAATTCTAAAAATACGCTTTTCTTCCATATCTTTTTTTAAAAACATGTTGGGGTGACAAACAGTTTGGATCCTGATGAGACGCCGAGTTACTCGGCGTCTCATCTGGATCCAAACTGTTTGCAAAGGTTACCATAAAGTCGCCGGTAGAGTGCTAAAGGTTAACCCTTTACTCCATGAACGGCCATGTAAAGATTAATGATCTCATAAATATTGATTAGCTTATTTTCTGATAATAACACATGAACATAATAACAATGATAAAAACTGTACATTCATCATATCTATATTATTTCATAAGCAAACAGAGCAGACCCTGATCAGACGGCTCGTATGGGAGCCGCCTGATCTAGGTCTACTCTATTTGTAAATGCGTAGAAAGGCGTATTTATGGTGAAAGGCCTAAAACCCGAGCGACAAACATCTTGGACCTTGATGAAGATATGTCTGGTCTGGGTCTACTCTGTTTGAAAAGGTGCCACAATGTGTCTCTATACCTAACTGGTATGCAAAGTGTTATCAATGTTTACTTTTACGGGTTCTGTCCATAAATTGTAATTATATAATATGAACGGAATTTATAATATGAAACAGACAAAAATACAGTGCGAATGAGAGTATATAAAAAATGATTCGAAATATGTCCATTGCTTTAAGAGTACGAGCGAAATGAGACAGGCAGGTTGTCTGTAACATAAATTTGGCTTGAAAAATCATTGGCTGGCCATTTAGATTTGGTTAATCAGCTTTTTTCCGTTTTCGTGAAGACTTGATTATTGTGAAGAAAAATTGATTAGGATCTACTCTGTTTGCTTTTTGAAAATACATGTAATATAATCTGATTGACAATGTACAATGTTTGCTATGCACTCTTTTTCAATAAACACGTGCAATTGATGTCGTCGCCATGTTTTTACTCTCAGTTTACTTGGCAAATGTTAGCCTGTGCTAAAACGATACTATATAAATATATGTATGATATTCATATCGGAAAATCTTAACCTCGGTTCATGTCTATGAATATTTCGCGGACTTACTTCTTAAAATAACATGTTCGTTACTGTCGCCGTACACAAACTCTTTATACAGTTGCTAGTTTTTCTTTAACGAATATGTTATTTCATCTCGGTTTAATGGAAATGTCCCGAGTGGTAAAGATTTAAACAATGCTAAAACCTTTTTTAATGAATCGGCAAGGTAAACACAAATTATATCCAGTGGTTTTCGTATGATTTTGTGGGGTGACAAAAACGATGACATGTTCATTATTTATTTCAATCTTCAGGTATTGTATACATTGTTAGACCAGAATATCATTTTGCAAGGTTCTTGCATATGGATGAGTCTGCCCAGGACCCCTATTGATTATAGTTTTCACTAACTACATGTAACAACCATACTTACACATGGGATTTTATATCTCATAACAAGAGAAATATACTTTGACATGTCCATTATGGCCGTTTTCTCTACTGCATATTTATATAACACACATATATCCCTTTTAACCCTTCGCTTGCTAATCGCGTCAATATACCTACCGGTAAATAGTGAAGACCCGGATGAGACAGCTCCTGCAGGAGCTGTCTCATCAGGGTCTGCACTATTTACAAGTTGATTGTGCAACCAGTGCACTCCACAGCAGTGATTGCACAGCGAAATACTTGTATTATCCTACCAATTTGACCTGAGACTCATGCATATTCCGTGTATTATCGTCGGTAATCTTCGAATGCATTTCCGAATGCGACCAGCAAAAAGGGGCATACTTCACAGTGGCAAAGGCAGGTGGTAGCTTAATACAGGACGAAAGTTATGCAGAACTTTCTGCATAATTTTTGTCCTGCATTAAGCAACCACCTGCTTATAAAGACAACCATGTTTATTCATTAAGTGGTCGCATTGGAGGGATTTTACTGTACAATCCTCGAGGAACATGATTATTACCGGCTTTTGGTTTGCTATTTTTTGGCACAGAGTATTACGAACAATCCCGATAAACACGCCGGAATTTAATCGAGTCTCAGATCAAATTGGGAGGATAATATACAGTGAAGATATATGTAATTATACAACATGGCATGGGTAAAGAAGGAGAAATGTATTTTAAAATTCAGCAAGCGAAGGGTTAAACAATAGAAGGTAAAGACGACACAAAATAGTTAATAACAAATGAAAGATATTTCATCTAAAATCAAAGTTCCTGTCAGAAATAGAAAGTGTAAGCTTTCCCTATTCAAATTCAGATTAAGAAGCAATACCTAATATGTAGTTGATGGTTCACATAGAAACGTATATAAATCCGGAATTCTAGTTTGCTGGGCAATGCTATTTGTCCCATGCTAATAGACATAAAATACATAGTACTAGATCAGTATTTATTGCGCTAATTACTAACAGATATAAAGTATAATTCCGAAATAATGAACATGTCTTAAGAAAAAATTGCGTATCGATAGAGATTAATTAAAATACAGTAAAACCCCTCTAATGCGACCATTTCATGAATAAACATGGCTGTCTTTATAAGCAGGTGGTTGCTTAATGCAGGACAAAGGTTATGCAGAAATCTCCTACAGGAGCTTTCTGCATAACTTTCGTCCTGTGTTAAAGGGGATGTCCCTACATTTGACGCGTTTCATAAACACTTAAAATATGCAAAACTCATTTATTTATATGCTGAAAAGTAGTATATCGCAAAAAGCCCCATCCAATTACCGTTTATAATGACAAAACATCCATGTGTTTGATATCGCTGATCCCGGTTTTACTACCCGAAGTTTCAGTTTTATTCGGGATGGGTTTTAGTTTCGTAACTGTTCTCCCTATTCGCAATTCTCCGACCACTTCCGAGAAAGCTATTACATAAACAATGGAGGGATCGGGTGATCATCGGCAAAACGCGGAAGAATTTAACGGAAAAGGCCGATAATATTGTGTTGTAGAACAAAAATTATCAGTATTGATGAAATCGGTTTATTTGTATAACAGGGGCATTTTTCGATATAAGTTCAAATTGGGAACCTTCATAATAATGATAGAGCATAACAAATACCAAGTTTTATGATATTATTGAAAATATGCGATCATTGTAGGGACTTCCTCTTTAAGCTACCACCTGCCTTTGCCACTGTGAATTATGCTCCTTTTTGCTGGTCGTATTAGAGGGGGTTTACTGTAGCTGTAAAATGAAAAACAACTGAATTTTGTTCAAACGGTTTGAAACATAATAGGTTTTGTATGTACACGTTTTGTGGTACAGCCCTATTTAAGCAATATTATAACTTTACTTTTATGACATAAGCCTACTTGCACCTGTTTACTGAAAAAGCGTGATACAGATATATGACCGATTAGAACATACTCAAATTAAGGTAGATCAAAGTCTTCTTAATAATCCGTATTGCGTTGCCCAGCTTTTAAATTATAACTCGGATACTAACTTGAACAAATTTAAACCATTTGCTCCCATGATCCCATATATGGGACGTAGGCAAACAGTGCAGACTCTGATCAGAATCTACACTGTTTGCCGATAGGAAATTCAATATAAAACAAAACAAAAATGAAAATTTAGACCAGACATCCCTTAGATAAAAAATGGACTAATCCAATGTATAAACATGGAAGAATCCACTGGGAGCAAATGGGTTAAGGTTTTTGATATTATCATAATTCACACATATACATAACGCTTGGCCTGCCGTCAATATGTTGTCTGTTTAAACTCGAAACAATTGTTATATTTATTTACGTCACGTCTGATCCGTCTACGCTTTTAAGAAACTATTGCCCGACTATGCAATACCTTTGTGTCCTGATTTGCGGTCCGTAATGCATCGCATGATCTGGATCAAAGCTGTCTGCTAATCAGGTTGTGCTTAGGTTGAGAAGGGTTAACAATATGAACACATGAGGTTCCTTACATTATCAATGTAACGTCATATCCGGTCACATGTCTTGTTCCAACAAGCTGATGACAGCGTCATACAGGTCATGAATATATATTTCTAGGATATAGGATGTAGGATATTCGACATGATTCTATGTTTGACTATTCGTAACTATTATATCCTCGTTTTCCCCTTTTCCCTAGGGATACGCATTTTCACGTCTTCGCAAGCACAGTAGACCCAGACCAGACAACTCCTGTAGACCCAGACCAGACAACTCCTGTAGACCCAGACCAGAAAACTCCTGTAGGAGACCAGACAGGTCCTGTCTGATCAGGGTGTGCTATGTTTGCTTATGATATAATATAGGTCTGATTCTACAGCTTCTATCATGTCCTTTCTGTTCATATTCGATTAGCAAACAGAGCAGACCCTGATCAGACGGCCCCGTCTGATCTGCGTCTACTCTGTTTGCAAATGCGTGAAAACACGTTTATATGAAGGAAAGGGTTATTTCCCTGTTCAGTATTCATGTAAGTAATAATGACACCGTGCATAGTTTATATGGTGGTATATACATCAGATGTATTACAATTCCATAAGCAAAGAGAGTATACCATGATCAGACAGTTCCTATGGGAGCCGTCGTTTCTGGATTTACTCTGTTTGCATATGGGGAGGGTGGGGGAGGGGGGGGGGGGGTAAACGAATATTCCAAAATCGAGACACCAATAAATCAATGGCTCACAAATGTTTCCTCCTACTTATATATGTACAATGTACATGTGTTACAGCGTTTGAATCTGCATTATACTTTTTTCTGGTCGCGGGAAATAAAATATATAATGACATTACCCATTGTTACTGATCTATTGTTTTAAATAATGTCCTTAATAAACCCTTTTCTTGATAGATACGTCTTTTGACACCTTTGCAAACAGGGTAGACAAAGAATAGACGGCTCCTATAGGAAACAGTCAAATATGGGTATGCTCAGTTTGCTTACGGAATATACAATACAGTGCTCCCTCCCTACAACGGCCCTCTCTATAACGAGTCCCTCCTTACAACAACGCATGCCACTGTTTCCGAAACAACAGGGCTCCAGAAACAACTTCTTTCCATCGTATTTTCTTAATGCCTCCACCAAACCCTATGTTGTGACCACTCTTTAGAATCGTCACTTTGTGAAGATTCTAAAGAGTGGTCACAACATAGGGTTGATAGAGGCATAACGGTTTTAGTTCTCGAAATACACCTTATCTGGGGAGTTGCAAACAAGCTGATTATGTTTGATTTTCCCTCCCTATAACAACTCCCTCTGAACAACACATACAATCTTCGTATCCCAAAGGGTGTCGTTGTAGAGAGGGAGCACTGTAATATACACCGAACCGCAAAAGAAACGCAACAGCTGGGGAAACACATATAATTCAAAACTAAACTGTTGAAATGATAAATAACGGTTTTATTTCATTTGATATGTATCTTACCTACATACTGTATACATTTCATTAAAATGTATCAACAAATACACCCGATTTTATTATGTCAAAGTTCATTACCCACAAGTTCAATTTTCACACATTGTCAATACCTCGTGTATCCTCCAGTGGCTATTGATAATGTGTGAAAATTGAACTCATGGGTAATGAACTTTAACATAATGAAATCGGAGTTATTTGTTGATATATTTTAATGAAAATTACACAGTATGTGGATAAGGTACCTATAAACTGAAATACAACCGTTATTTATCATTTGAACTGTTTAGTTTAGAATTATATATGTTTCTCCAACTGCTGCGTTTCTTTTGCGGTTCGGTGTAGATCTGATTCTACAGTTTCTTCCATGTGGAACATATAGTATGTCTATTAGCCATTATAAAACATGAGCTGAAATATTTATGATGTCATTATTTGTTACATGAATATTTAAGACGTAAAGAGTTACATTTGCCCGAAAAGGAAACATGTCAAAATGTGTACTCATAAATATTTAGAATCGGTATTTAGGAAAACATTATCTCGCCATCTGTAATCTGACTTGCATTTGCAAAGAGATTGGATCATTACTCGGCGTCTTATTTACTCGGCGTCGTATTTACCCGGCGTCTTATTTACTCGGCGTCTTATTTACCCGGCGTCTTATCATAATGCAAGTTGTTTGATACATAATACTGTTTCAAACTCTTGATTGAATCGGAAATACTCAAAAATGCAGATGGCACAACTTTGGAACGACAGTAGGTTTTATAACGGTGTACTGTTTAACCCATTACGTCATAGGCTATTTTTAGATACAACCTCTTTGAATGAATCTACCGAAAATGAGCATTAACTAGAGAAAATGAAAATTTTAGAATTTTGTAGTTTGAAACCATTGTGATAAATAGAACATTTGCTCCTATAGGGGCAAATGCTCTATTTATCACAATGGTTTCACAAAGTGACTTTTACTGAGTCGTCAAAAGCCGTCAGTATGAGGGAATGGGTTAAGCTAAGATTATTTATCCCTTACAGTGCGGGACACGAGTCGCTAATGCCCTTTGCAAACAATGTAGACCCAGATGAGAGGGCTCCTAGATGAACCCTCTCATTAGAGTCTGCACTGTCTGTCATGTTACACTTTTCTTTAGAAAAATTCCCTAAATATTTAGCATATGTTTGATCTGTTTGAATTTTGGAATAGACTATTTGAACATTCAGCATTGTAAGGGTTAAGCTTTGAGAAATTAATTCCGAGTTCCAAAGACCCACGCAGTCTCAATTCTTACCTCGCTGTTTGCGAATCCATCAGAAAATCTACTCCACTATTTTCATCTCGAGCTGGATAATTTCTACATATGACTATGCAATGAAGTTATCTTTTGTTTTAAGTCTAAACCAATTCAACAAATCACACTAATCCTTTGGGGTGAATGAATATCGGTAACGCTTTGTTCTCATCTATGTTGAAGATTCTGCTGAAGCTGAAATGTATTCCACTTATGCTCGCGTGTAGAAATGAAGGGCACTGAGTCATAAGTAGGTTTAACATTTAAGTGAGAACATCCGTCACATACGTTCAAACAATACTTAAGTGGTACAATCAGACCTCTCTAAACCGGAATTCTAATAGAGAAGAATTTGGATACTTTAAGGCAGGTGGCTGCTTAATGCAAGGTGAAAGTCGTGCAGAAAGCTCCTTGAGGAGCTTTCTGCATGACTTTCACCCTGCATTAAGCTGTCACCTGTCTCCAAGATCAATATCTATACCAAATTTAACGTCCGGTTTAGAGAGGTTTTACTGTATTGACCCTTTCGCTGCCTAACTCTGTCGTCTGCTAACTTTGTCGTCTGCTACAAATTTTCATTTTTTTTTTATTTTCTTCATTTTTGTTTCAAAAACATAGTAACAGTAACAAACAGTTTGGATCCTGATGAGACTCCGAGTTACTCGGCGTCTCATCTGGATCCAAACTGTTTGCATAGGTAATCACAGATCCGGCATTGGCAGCGAAAGGGTTAACATAGAGTAAAACAAAGCGCTACGAGCACTGTTGTATTCGCTGGTTTCGTAAACAGCTGTTTTCAGGGAAGGTCCCCGTTGCAGCATGGGAACCGACTGCCCTGGCACTCGCGACTACGTCCCCGTGGTAGATTCCCGTGTTCGCATGGGATCCGGCTGCCGCAGTCTGCGCGGCTCGGTCTCATGAAAGTTCACCGTGTTAGCAGGGCCAGGGCATGGGGCTTGCCCGGTCAGCGCCGCTGGAAGATCCCCGTTGAAGTACGGGAGCCGATTGCTCCGGCCCATGCGGCTTCGTCCCGTGGTAGACCCCAGTGTTCGCGGCCTGGAAAATTGTCTAACGTCTAAATTAGACGCTTGTTAGACAATTTGTTTGACTTGATAGCACTGTCTAATGTCTAAATTGGACAATATTTAGACATTTTTCCTAGCCGGACAAATTGTCCAACGTCTAACTTGGACGCTTGTTAGACAAATTTTCCGCCTTTGATAGAAATGTCTAATGTCTCAAGTGGACACTATATAGACTTTTTTCCCGGTCCGGAAAAATGTATAACGTCTAAATTAGACACTTGTTAGACCTTTTTTCCGACTTGATAGAAATGTCTAATGTCTAAATTAGACAATATTTATACATTTTTCACGGTCCGGCAAATTGTCTAAATTAGACACTTGTTAGACAATTTTTTGGCGACTTGATAGAAATGTCTAATGTCTAATTGGACAATGTTTAGACATTTTTCTCGTTCCGGCAAATTGTCCAACGTCGAAATCAAACAATTTTTAGACACTTTTTCCGACTTGATAGAAATGTCTAATGTCTAAATTGGACAATATTTAGACATTTCCCCTCTTGTTCTCACGGCGGCAGACTGCCCGACATACGCGGCTCTGTCCCGTGTAAGTCCCTGTTGAAGCACGGGATCGACTGCCCCTGCGCGCATGGCTCCGTCCCCGTGGTAGATCCCCGTGTTTGCACGGGAACTAGCTGCTGCGAGCTGCGCTGCTCGGTCCCGTGTAAGATTACCGTATTAGCGTGGCAGCGGGCTTCCCCGGCCAGCTAGATCGGTTCCGTTAAAGGTCACCACAGCAGCACGGGAGCCGACTGAACTGGCGCTCGCGGCTCCGTCCCCGTGGTAGATTCCCGTGTTCGCACGGGATCCGACTGCCACAGTCTGCGCGGCTCGGTCTCATGAAAGATCAACGTGTTAGCAGGGCCAGGGCATAGGGCTTCCCCGGTCAGCACCGCTGGAAGATCACGGTTGAAGTACGGGAGCCGACTGCTCCGGCCTATACGGCTTCGTCCCGTTGTAGATCAAAGTGTTCGCGGCCTGGCAAATTGTCTAAATTAGACACTTGTTAGACAATTTTTCCGACTTGATCCAGATCCATATCAGATGAAACTTAGATCCAGATGCTGATCAAATCAGATGCATATCAAATGCAGATCAGATCAGACCCAGATCCAGATCCAGATCTGTGTTAGAGATCAGATCTAGATTCAAGTCAAATAAAGACCCTGATCCAGATCAGATCCAGATCAAATCAGGTCAGATCAGATCAGATCCAGATCCAAGATCAGATCCAATTCAAGATCTGGATCCAGGTCAGATCAAATCTTTATACAGATGCAGAATATTTCTGGCCAGATCAGATTATCTAGAAGTGATTCGGATCCCGGTCCATATCAGATGCAAATCGGATCCAGATCAATATCTAGATCCGATCCGATCCGGTCATACCATATCAGATCCAGATCAGATCCAGTTCAGATCAAATTCAGATCTAGATCCAGATCAGGTCAGATCAGATCCAGATCCAGATCCAGATTCAGATCATATCAATATCTGGATCCATCTTAGATTAGATTAGAGCCTTATCCAGATGAAATCTATATCTGGATCCAGATCCAGATCAGATCAGGTCAGATCTAGATTTGGAAAAAATGGGCTTGTTCACGTAATGAGAGTAGTTGAATAAGTTTGGCGTGCGTAAAGGGTAAATTCATTATTGAGAGACTGGCGACCCAGCTCTATGTCATGTGATCAAAGAAACCGCTACTGGCAGTCACACGCTCTTTGTAGACAGGCTGTACACATCGTTAGTAAATTAACATTTCCAGCTTATATTAAACGAGTCATCATTCATCTTCTGATCTGAATCCAAATAGTTATTGACTTTGGATCTACAATCAATAATTTAAAATTTGAGTGAAATCGGGGCACACGCTGACAAACAAAGCAGAAAGAAAATACAGTTTGACACTAACCAGATATAGATCTACAAAGTCTTGAAATAATGGAAATCTACACAATAATAAATGTATGCCCTAAAAATGTGATGATGTCGGAGAGCTTACGTAGTTAATGGGATGTAAAACAGTGTGGGTCGAGATCCTGGTCTGACTGAGCAGGAATGTGTCATTATTATGCTGAACGCGACATGACTTGCATTTATAAACACCGTGGATCCAGATGAGGCGAGGCGCCTAGATGAGGATCCATGCTGTTTGACACTTGTTCAATAAATAAATAATGTCTAGAGAATATTAAACACCAGCGGCGCTCTAAATGTGGATAGTTTTCTAGCCTCCCGGTAGAATAATTATGTTACCCGCTCAAGTAGTTTTTAGCCGCTCACAGAACTTGCATCTGCTGAAAATTCATGCTGCATTTTTCTTTACACAGTTGCCATCCGTTTGGCATGTTGATGAATCATCTGGATCAGAACATGTTTGAATGATAGTCGACATATGAATCAATACATTGCAGAGTTAGCGTAACTAAATCAAGTTTCTGGTTGATATCCAGATCAATATTTAGATTCAGATAAAGATCAACTACAATGTCCACATATATTTATAAAGATCTTGACGGGGAATGGATAAAACATATGAACTGATTCTATCTAATCTTATCATTATCTGGGTCTAGTTCTGGTTCCGATCTAAACTAATCATGTGTCTAATCTTATTTGATGTGATCTGATCTCATATGATCTAATCAAATCTGAATTGATCTGATTTCATCTGGATCTACACCTGATTTGCATATGATATGGATCTTGATCCGAATCAATTCTAATCTGATCAGATCTTGATCTGATCTGGTCAAAACAAATCTACATCTGTATATAGATCTGATCTGATCTTATCTTGGATCTGGATCTGGATCTGATCTGATCTCGAACCTTGATCTTGATCTGATTTGATATAGGTCTGGAATTGGATCTGGTTTTTGACCTGGTTCTTGAACTGGAACTGGTTCTTGACCTGGTTCTTGATCTGGATCTGGTTATTGATCTGGATCTTGATCTGGTTCATCATCTGGATCTGGTTCTTGATATGGATCTGGTTCTTGATCTGGATCTGGTTCTTGATCTGGAACTGGTTCTTGATCTGGAACTGGTCCTTTATCTGAATCTGATTCTTGATCTTGATAACCAACATGGCAGTTTATTCGCTCAATTCTTATATTTTACGAATAACCAATTGACAGCTGAAAATTCAATAACCATTTGACAGCTGAAAATTCAATAACCAACTGACAGCTGACAATTCAAAACCAACCTGGCAGTTTATTCGCCCAATTATTTCTTTTACGAATAACCAATTGACAGCTGAAAATTCAATAACCAACTGATAGCTGAAAATTCAATAACCAACTGACAGCTGAACATTGAATAACCAACCTGGCAGTTTCTTCGCACAGTTCTTATATTTTACGAATAATCAGTTGACAGCTGAACATTCAATAACCAATTGACAGCTAAAACTTCAAAAACCAACTGACACCTGAAAATTCAATAACACACTGACAGCTGAACATTCAATAACCAATTGACAGCTGAAAATTCAATAACCAATTGACAGCTGAACATTCAATATCCAATTGACAGCTGAACATTCAATAACCAATTGACATCTGAACATTCAATATCCAAATGACAGCTGAAATTCAATAACCAACTGACAGCTGAAAGTTCAATAACCAATTGACAGCTGAACATTCAATAACAACTGACATCTGAACATTGAATGACTAACCTGGCAGTTTATTCGCCCAGTTCTTATGTTTTACGAATAACCAATTGACAGCTGAAAATTCAATAACCAACTGACAGCTAAAAATTCAATAACCAATTGACGGCTGAACATCCAATATCCAATTGACAGCTGAACATTCAATAACCAATTGACAGCTGAAAATTCAATAACCAACTGACAGCTAAAAATTCAAAAACCAATTGACAGCTGAACATTCATTATCCAATTGACAGCTGAACATTCAATAACCAATTGACAGCTGAAAATTCAATAACCAACTGATAGCAGAAAATTCAATAACCAATTGACAGCTGAACATTCAATAACCAATTGACAGCTGAACATTCAATAACCAACTGACAGCTGAAAATTCAATAACCAATTGACAGCTGAACATTCAATATCCAATTGACAGCTGAACATTCAATATCCAGTTGACAGCTGAAAATTCAATAACCAACTGATAGCTGAAAATTCAATAACCAACTGCCAATAACCAACTGCCTGCCAACTTCACGCACATTAATACTTTACCTACATTTAAAGCCAGTACATGTACGTCCGGTACACTTCGCTGATTTCCGACAGTTTCTGTGAATGGCGGGCGTGTTTCCGTTGTTTTCCGAGGTAGTGAAGAGCCTCTTTCTCATTCTTTACCATGTGCTTTAGCACAAAGTTTTTTTCAGGTTACACAAATTACGAGTCTGATGTCATTTTGGTACGCAAAATTGGCGAACATATAAGCAAAGTACATCTTTAAGACGCCTATCTTTTAAACAACGATAGCATTGTTTTCACACCTTTTTATTACATGTACATCTGTCATTGGATAGGTCATCAGACCTCTCCACAGTGTTGGAATTGGATGTCGGCACATTCTGGGATGGTTTACAATTTATCAATAGGGAGTTTGAATATTAAAGTATTTATATAGAAAACAAGGTTAGATTTGAAAAATAACATCATTTGAATCGAGAATGCCGATATATTAATTCAAATACACATGATTATTTTATCGCCAGACGCTCTGTGAACAAAATGCAGTTATTATTTTATTTCGGACAAAATTCTAGTTACGGACGTCTCTGTTTATAATTTTAGACATGGCTACTGATAATCGATGGAGCTGAACAGAATATTTAGGTATATGCCGTTCCCCGCCCCTTTAAGAGCTTCTTAAATCAAATTATCATTCTAGCGAAATGAAAATATCTACTATTTATCCTTTAATCTTTGCTTCCTGGCTTGATTCTTTTAAAACACGCGTTTCCCCAGCGATGGCTTCATTAATATAGTTGATAATTGACCATAGTTTATCACAGCAGCCTCTGTAGTGTAATTGGTTAGAGCTCTGAACGTTGTGTACCAGATTTGCTTTTGTATGATCCGGCATGGGGTTCGAATCCAACTATAACCAATTGTTTTTGTCTTTTTTCCCATTTTCTCTTATTTATATGATTATATTGGTTAAGTTTCTGTTTTTCCGTAAACATATGCGTATTTACAGAAACATAAAATAGTTCTTAGGTTATACAATCACTATGCCTTAGAAACGGCCACTAACCCAGAGACATGTATGTATATGTCTCTGACTAATCTAATAAACTTTTACTATCGGAAGTAACCTAATAGGAGGCTCACTTAGAGGTGCTTGCTAGATATCTAAACCTAAATTTTGACAGGCATTTCCATGTGATTTAGATCTTTATGAGGCAGCAAGATGAATAAAATATATTGTTGTTTATATGTGATTTGTCAATATGTGCTTAAGTTTATTTATGATACATGTGTTTTAGTTTCATGTCAGTTATGTTCAATGATAAATATTTAGTATGTATTGATTTGTAACCCGAGAATGTCAATGATCGGTAAATAGAATATATTCTATAATCTATTCTTTTCTAATAAACCTACGTTTATCTGTATATGTCACAAGAGAAGATGACTGGATACATTCAATTATTATAACGCAAAGTAAAATCCTCGATTTTGATTGGTCAGTTAGCCATGTATAAAAGCCGTGTATCCCTTTAAATTCTGATGTATATACGGAGTCATGAGCAACAATGGAATTTCCCCCGCCGAGTGCCTCGCTTCCTTGATATAACAAAATAAAAATGGCCGACCAGCTTCACTTCGTCGATTCGATTCAAACAACCGCTCTCAAACGAAATAACAAGAGTTTGGGGCGGAAAAAGGTTATCCATTTAGAAACATTTTGTTATAGTTGTTGTATAACAATGTAAATGAACCCTATATGTGGCGAAGGTCTTATTCTGCTTTGATGCTGCAAATGTTGTCTAAGTGCTTGTGCACGTACCGATTAGCCCCAAACCCCGCTTTTACAAAGATAATCCACACCCAATTCGATTCAGATTTTATGTATGTACATGCACAGTACACGTACCTGTAAATTGCAGTATAGCCGCTCCTTCCAATGCCCATTGTTTGAATATTATAAAACCGTCATTTTGACGTCATCCAAATGACGTCGGAATGGCGCCAAAATCCCCCCAATTAAGTTAAATAGTGTCTGCTTAACCGCTGATCTGCTGAAAGTTTTACTAACGTCTGATTCTTTCAATCCTTTGATAAACTAATGCACTTTGAAGATCCCTTTCTATCCACAAATATAATGAACTGGTTATTATACACGATGAACTAGGGTTGCAGAGTGATATATAAGCCCTTACCTTACAGTAAGAGGCCCCTGAGGGGAAGCAAAACGACGCCTACATTAACAACGCTAATTAACTGCTACAAATATTAAACTTTGCAGTATAATAAAATCGTTATACAGATCATTGGCGGGATATCTGACTTTTTATTTCCTGCTGAGGAAAATACATGTAGCCCTCGCCTAACGGCTCGGGCAACATGATTTTTCTCAGCAGGAAACAAAAAGTCAGATATCCCGCCAATGATCTGTATAACTAATAATACACAAATAATGTTTGAATGTACAATAATTATTTATTGAAACCATATAGATTACGATCCGGTGCCAAACCCTTGTCAAACGGTGCATGTATATTAGTAACTGTTTGATAAGAAACTGCTGCATACCTTTCATTGGCTTCTTTTTAAAGGAAGCCAACTTGTATTTTCAGTTGTGACATACGTGTTTGCTTAAAAACAATGTGACAATAAGATGGCCACTCATTCAACTGATGCTGTCCCTACATCATCCTATAGGTAAATATACGAGGGCCATTCAAACATTACGTAGACAAGAGTTAAGTATCATGATATTTCCATGGCTACATGATATGGTGTAGCCCAACCTTAATACAGCTAAAGTCTGAAAGATCTCGACGATCGGTCCGCTGATTCTCTAGATACATCATGTTATGCTACATAACCACAGTTACGACGGCGCACGGTAAATCACGTCGTAATTATAATGATTTTGCATCTCTCGGTAGTTCAGCCACCTGGCTTGTCTATCATCACATCCCTTGGCCAAAATTACAATAGTGGTGTGTACAGGTGCGGATCCAGGATAACAGATTGGGGTGTTGGGGTAGATTTTTAAAAGTTGGATGACATCACTAGTGTCTATGTAATGCACTTTGACAAAGAGCATAATTGACTATTAGGCAGTTGAATATCTTGCAAAGTTTGCAAAATTATGTACGAGGGGTGATTGATAAGTCCGTGGCCTGGAGTAGAAACAGACCACTTATAAACATACCATTTGGTGTCCGTGTAGACAAAAAAAGAAGCCAATGAAAGGTATGCAGCAGTTTCTTATCAAACAGTTATAATCACTCTGCAGAGACAGAATCTCTGTTGTTTGCCAGAATTTGATTCTCAAAGCTACGGACTTATCAATTACCCCTCGTAGATCTATATCTAGATTCGTTATATACGCAAAATGTTTAAGTTATGTTGTTTAGTTGGGAAAATTACTAAAACAAGTTTCCTTGTCAAGTTTTTGTCTTTTTTTAGGGGGTGGAGGTGTCTGCCGGCTCCGCCCCTCAATATCCGCGCCTGTGATCCAAATTTATTTTCGCATTTGCGTTCTTCGCTGAATTATCGTAAGTCTGTAAATAGAGAATTATCGAGTGGATGAGCGTGTAAACCAAAGATCGTGCTCGTATGCAGTTTTGTTTTATGTTGTTCGACAAAATAAAGCTCTCTCCGTATTAAGCTTCCCAGAAACATCAACTTCTTCTATATAAGCTTTCTATATTATTTTTTGCCTGCATCAAGCAACCATCAGTTCAACTGTATTATTATAAACTAAGATGATATCTGCACTTTTTCAAACAATGAAACCTTGTTTACCAGGCCTACAGGTAGGTATGTTAATCAGACCTACAGGTAGGTATGTTTACCAGGCATACAGGTAGGTGTTTTACCAGGCCTGCAGATAGGTATGCTTACTAGGCTTACATGTAGGTATGTTTAGCAGGCCTACAGGTAGGTATGTTTTCCAGGCCTACAGGTAGGTATTTCCGCTAATCCTCGTATTTTTAGTGAGCGTTGGCAAACGCTCACTATGGTTACTAGACCGCATTTCAGCGGATTTCGAAAACTGGATGTCGTTACCTAAGGATTTCTAGTAATCATTCACTGCAGAGATGTAGTGCATTGCCAGCGGACCTGAAACCCGGTTCAATGTTTTGCAAATGAAAACCGGAATACGTTTTTGATAAACGTACTACAAATTCAGCGTTATATAAGCATTAGTTTGAGGTTCGATTCCGTATAAAATGCATGCAAAAACATGGTTTTGTAGGCGAAAAACGCAGTTCACCGATGATATACGCATGCGCAGTCTTATGACGTCACGGATCCATGCATCCATGAAATCTGGACTTTCCAATGTACACGATCGGGCTTTGCGACAGTGATAATTCCGGTGTACATGCGGTCATTTTCGACGAACAATAAATTAATTGCAATACGAATCGACAAATTACTGGCTTCATTTTTACCAGAGACTCTTTTAAAATTTCACTGAATTTGCAGTTTCACTAACAATTGTTCCGGTTACGAAATGGCAAGGTGACGAGATGACTACAGTTACCCTCCCTTAATATGAAGTACGAAACTAGCCCACCCTACATGTTGATTTTGTTATGATAGGAAACGATATTTGAGTAAATCGTAGATATCAAGAGAGCATTGAAAAAAAACTGGATTAAATTTAAGGTAAGTCGATAATATGATTTCATAGCGTTTTATAACATTGTGGTCCTGGAGACCGAAAATCCATCAATCATGGTTCGAAATAGTTGGAACTTGGGTGGGGTAATTTTTTAAGGTTTTAATATCCCGGTCCCACCAATATTCGATCACTTATCGCGTTTCTGCGCACGCATCGTTATAAATAAAGCACGCAATCAATAAAACCATGAGCAACAACAATTTTCTCAACAAAATCATCATTTATCAACACAAAGCTTTCATTAAAAACGTTACAGTATCGGCAAAAGTTCAACCACCCTCCATTTTATTTCAACATCGGGGTCACGACCTATATTCGATCAGGGGAAGCTACTTCGATAAAACTGTCTTTTTCATTTAAACTGCTTAAAATATCAAAGTACTGATGTACAGATGATGGTTTCAAATTGTGTTAAATTGGGATTTAAAGAAATGAGAGAACAGAAATTGTTATGGTGGTGAAGAATTAAAAATTGCTAATATGAAAATAAAACTAGAAGTAATACAATTCAGCAGTATAAGATATGAATATACTGTGGTATCCTTTACATGGCTTTTCTTTTACTTTTATATATTTATACTTATTTGAAGTCTACCTATATGTCGCTTTCTACCGAAGGGTGCTCAATCAACAACTACACAATGAATAGTTTCCCAACAATAAAACTTAAAAACTTAAACTTACACTCTGTGTCTTCTGTTCAGATTCCTCATATTCTGGCTAATTTTCAATCTCTACAGCCGTCTGTTTGTTTAAAATCGTTTAAGCTCTTTTCTGCTTCGTCAGTTCATGTTCCTTCGTCTGCTATAAATAACGTAGTACATCCATAAACATATCATAGTTTCGAACATTATGCTGTGTTTGGCTCAAGACAGTGTCACATCAGAACGCCTGAAACATTAAACCCTTTCCCTGTTCTATATTTATTACAAAGTTCAATACCTACTGAATATTCTTTGACAAAATAGCCATATTGAAACATGGAATGTGGAACACTGTAGCTATTTTAGAAAGTAAAGAAACAGACATATCAAATTCTATTGGCAAACAGAGTAGACCCTGATTAGACGGCTCCTCTAGGAGCCGTCTGATCTGGGTATACTCTGTTTGCAAATGCGCGAAAACACGCTTGTATGAGGGAGAGGGCCCTGATATCGCTCACCAGACAATCAGAGAAGAACATTTTCAAAGTTTTCACTATGTTTCTATAGAAATCTGGCCACCCTAGACTAGTAGTGCCGCATTTTAACCCAGGGGCATAATTCACATAACATTTTTGGGGACTTCCAGATGATGCTATGTGCCTTATATGAAAGATGAGAACCTTCCAGTTTCAGAGCTTATGCAAAGGTCACGTGCCCATGATGAAATCACGTGACTATGCGTATTATGTTACAGTAAACAGTTTCTAAAATAAAGGTTCGATAAGCAGGTGATATTTTTCTGGCAGCCATTTTTGTTTTTGTTATGTGGGTGGTGGGGAACACTGGATTGATGAGAATAAAATTACTTAATTGTTTCAAGGTATGTATAAAAGATTATTTTGAACTGCTGATTTATATTTTCTTCAATATTCACGGTAAACGTTTTCTGTTCCTGGTCAAATGTTAAGATAGACGGTGAGACCATGCTACAATGTATGTTTCTATAAGAAACAAGTCAACTCTGGGGCATATGTTTCTGTAGCTGGCAAAACCCTAGGGGAGGCTTTATACGTCTCCCACCCTGAACTCTTTGTTTTGGAAGTAATTGTAACCTAGAGCATGTATCTCGGTACCTCATTTAGAAATAAGGTGGATAATACAATTCTGGGTCTACATGGCTATCACAACTATTACCTAAACCTTAAGAAAACAAGTACAAAAGTTGTTGCAGAGGCAGCAACAGAGAGCGCGGGCAAACGAAATGCTGGAAAGAGTGTGTAATAGAGTTATAAATTGTCAACTGTATGACTTTAATATGAATGTAACTGTCTTTTGTTGATATTTTCAAAATGCAGACGGTCTGTTTGAAGTAGGGAGTTTTGGACACATCTATGCTTAAGCATTGTATGACAATGAAACCTGTGTAAACGAAACGGAAAATGAGCATTATTTTAGGAACAGAACAGAACATATCTTTATTCAACTTATACAAGCATGTACATTGTTGTTATAAATACATATACATAGAATATGTCACATAGGTCAAATGATCTTTCAGATTGACAGTATATTACAATTACAATATATTTAATCAAGTTGTGCATTAAGTGCTGTCTATTCAGATTTGAGATGACTTACATGTAAGCGTTAACAAGTGCGTTTCTCATGCAAAAGGAATACTTTATATATAGAGCCAGTTTAACTAATTCCTGACGGTTTTGACGTTGTAGTAGCATGTAGTGTAAAACTTTACAAAACTTGGTCTAGCATAATAACACTTGTTTATATATTTCTTACGCAGGTCTGTGTATGAACTACATAAAGAACAAAATGAAACTCGTCTTCAATATCACGAGTTTCACAGTAACTACGTCTTTCATTTCTTGGTATGCTAATTTTGCCGTATCTCCCTGTTTCTTTTTTAATGAATGTGAAAACAGACGCAGCCTAGCAAGATAAAATCTAAGTTTATATGACAATGTATCTAAATATGCTTCAAATCCGAAGCAGCTTTTAAAATGTCTGTATGTTGCTAGTGCACCGCTACTATTGATATTCTCATCTCAACCTTGTATAAAACCATCCACTAATCTTTGTTTAAATATTTTGTGAAATGATTTCGGGTTTACAATTATTGGATCCATCCAAACATCAGCAAAACCATTATTTACTAGTAATGCTTAAACACTTGTAAATGGAAAAGTAGTAAAGTCAAGCAGGCAAAGCCACATGCAAGACGCAACCACCACCAAAACACCGATAGACAGCATGACACACACACACACACACACAAACGCGCGCACACACACACGAAATGAACACAGAAAACACCAAAAGACACACAAGAACCAGGGACAAACGTTCCACAACATGAACAAACCGCAAGCACAGAGACGCAAGGCAAACAAAAGGAAGGGTGACAAAGAGAGTACCGCCTTGGCACGGTCAGCAGCAAAAACACCACTGGGGGTTTAAACCGGTTTACGGACGTCCTAACCTCACACTTCTCTCAAAGTCACCCTAGCTTTACAAATATTGTAAATAAAGGTATCCCCGCTGGACTTACCCACAACATAGACGACGGTGAACACAGGACAACATGTAAAACATAGCATAATAACTGTGACAATCCGTCAAATATGTACTCAATGACTTTGCTGAAGTCAGAGCACCTGCAGGTAAGCCGTTAAGGGCACGACAGGGAAAAAGTAATACATGAGTCTGGTAAGCTCCTCCTGTATCCAAGTTTAAGAGTATACCATCATAGAGTACTACCCTCGGCCTGTCATCGCGCAAGCAAAGAGGGAAGCGTAGCTACCGACTGTAAAAGGGTCGATAACCAAACATGCAGTGTGTTGCAATATAATAGGATCATAACCTTTCTTTTTAAATGTTTTAATGCGTTTTATAAACAAATCATGAAAATGGATATGACCCCGAATTTTCCTAAGTTTGTAGATAACATCCCCATAAAATTCTGGTTGAGAAATGCCTTGTCGCAGTAACGTCCGTAGATTGCAATTATATTTACTAATGAGAGGTAAATTTCGATAATAAAATTTAGAAAAGGTACCAAAGTACAAAAATGAGTCATGCAGGAAACACCACATACAGAACAAACAGCTGCACGAACAGCAACACAGGGAAACAGCAAATGTACATAATTATAAAAACATCAGGAGACGCACAAAGACAAAACAAACATACGATAGGGGGGATGGAAGTACCGCCTTGGAACGGTCAGTGACAAAAGTCAATGGGGGGTTAAACCGTTTTTTGGGCGCCGAACCTCACATTTATTCCATCCCCATCCAAGTTTGATTAACCGTTTCTATAATCGGCTAATAAATTATTGTATACAGTAGATATTACATTCTGTGTTGAAACTAGTTTCAACCAATATTTAATAATTCTAACGATTTACAATGTATATACAAGGGATATCGACCCATTTCACCATATATATTGTATGTCGATGTACACCTCTTCACGTGTAGTAACCTCTTAAATTTTTTTGGGTGTACTCGTTCTATTTGTATAGATTAAGTATAACCCCATACTTCACAGCTATAATTCAAAATAGAACTAACAAATGCATCAAATAACTGACATGTAACACTAAATTTCAGGTTCAAACCGTTAATATTGGCCATGAGTGCATTCAATGATCTCAGTATTTTACCTACTATAAACTCTTGATTTAAAACAAAGCTCCCAGTGTAGTTGAAAACCGTCCCAAGGTAGTTAAAGTCACTTACTGTTTATAAAATCTCACCCCGTACGACCAATTTTCATTTTCATTTAAATCACCCCTTTTCCTAAACACCATTACTAATTTTCGAGCAATTTACTGCTAATCCCCAAGTTTCGCAGTATTCATTTAATTTATCTAATTTATTTTGCAAGTCATGTGGCGAGCTACCAAAGACAACAATGTCATCGGCAAAAAGAAAAATTGCAAGCATAATAGCATCTATACTTATTCCTATAAGATCTGGATCTTGAATATTTAACTCTAAATCCTCAAGAAAAAGGACAAACATTATGGGCGAGATTATCTCCCCTTGCATGAGTCCAGTATAATTATCGTAGATCTCAGAATAAGTATTTCCTTTTCTAATACATGTCTTGACTTTATCGTGCATATCCTTTAAAACACGTAAAATTTTACCGTTAAGACCCAACTTATACAATTTGAACCAAAAATAATTTCTATTTATACTATCGAATGCCCTCTTTAAATCAACGAAAGCGCAGTACAAACGTTTATTAGACGCTATCGTCTTCAGTACAATAGCGTGAAGAATAAACACCGCGTCTACATTTGACCGACCCGATCTAAAGCCGAACTGTGCATCTGATGATAATATTTTTCTCACACCATGCTGGAACTCTGTTTAATCACACAGTCTACCTTGTGGGAGTGCCGTAACTGAGTGCCGTAAATCTCGGAAATGCACTAGTGCATATGTTATGCAAATTAGCAATCGTTAGCCAATCGTAGCGCTCATGTAAGCGTCAGCCAATTATAGCGCTTCATGTGGGCCGTCCGTTGTATTGCTGCGCTGTTTGTAAGGAATGGCCGAAACAGCCGTCAGCTATATAGTCTGTTTCATTTTCATTAGCATTTTAAGGCTTATGTGATAAAAAGAATCTTGCATTCGTGTTCATTACACATTGTTTTCATAAAACTCGTTTACTGTTATGAATATGACACTCGCTAAAGCTCGTGTCATATCATTATAGTAAACTCGTTTCATAAAAACAATGTGTAATGAACACTCATGTAAGCTCCTCTATATTTAATACCACTGCAAATATTTCAGCAAAGCAGCTAACCAATGTAATACTCCTGTATTTGGAAGGGTTTTCACGATCACTCTTTTTATATAATGGAATAACTATGCCTTGTTTCCATGAGTCTGGATAAAATTCAGAATTCAAAATGGCATTGAATGAATCGCATAAGTGTTAAGCTATAATATCAATGGATTCAATAAAGTATGAATTCAGTCGAATATCAACCCCTGCCGCTTTATCTGAATTGCGTTTCTTAACAACTGCTAGGATTGTGAAAAGCATGGTTAGAGCAAAACAACTCTGCGTCCTCATTTACAGTTTGTGTAGAAGAGCCCATCATTGTTTAAAATAGTTAAAATAAACTCGTCTACGCTTATTTCGTTAGAAGCATGTGGCTTCTTCCGGAAGAGCGACCAAAACTCTTTCGGCTCAGAATGGCGTAAACGTTCATGTTATTAAAATTATTACGCTTACGAGAAATTAATTTCTTGTATGCTATTTTGCTTTTGCATAATACTATTCTATTTTCAGGCGATGGCTTACTGTTGTAACTGTGTAAAGCACGGAGGTACGTCTGCATTCAGCATCAAACCATTCACTATCTTTTTTCAAATCATCGTCTTTAAAGCGTACATAATTGGAAAAAAGAAGATCAGCAACCGAACGCATAGTTGCAACAATAATTTTTATAATACTTTTTAGGGAGTGACTGTGCAGTGCTGATTGCAGGATAGCTGATTGAAGGAGTTCCTGCAGGGGTTATTTTTTGGCATTAAGCAGTCATCTGTTTTGAAAGTGTAACTTACTGTTAAATATCTGTCCGGTTTACATCACAAACATGTTAAAGATATATAAACCACAGCGTGATTTAAGATAAAAAAAATGACTTTATGGCCCTTGTGATACCAAGATCCCGTACAGTTACCTATGGTGATCGTAGCTTTGCAAAGGCGGCTCCTAAATTGTGGAATGAACTACCGGTGGGAATACGGAAGTCAGCTTCACTTGAGTCTTTTAAAAGAACTCTTAAAACTCATTTCTTTTTAAAGATATATGGTGGCTGATGTATATTTTAAACCCAAATAGCTGTTGCATGTTTTAACTCAGCTACACTTGAATCTTTTAAAAGATCTCGTAAAATCGTTCCTTTTTAAAGTATTATGGTGGCTGATATATATTTTAAGCCCAAACAGCGGTTGCATGTTTTAACTATAGAAATAGTATGCCATCAACATTGCTTTATTCTCTTATCATAATAGTATTATACCTTACTAGGCATATGGATTTTAAATTTTGAGTTATGCGATGTTCTTTTTATACCTTAGAAATACACTGTAAATGTTTTTGTTTTGTTTATTATGTTTTTATTTCTATTGCATATCTTATATTTTCTTTAATTTCTGCTTTAGTATGTATAAATGTTTTAATTGTAAAGCACTTTTGAACGTATTTAGATATGAAAAGAGTGCTATATAAATATGGTATAATAATAATAATAATAATAAGAAGAAATATTTACAATTGTACGTAATGTAGACATAGTGAGATAAAAGCTATACAGTAAAAACCTATATTGGATGATTATAACATTAGGAACAGTAACAGCTGGTAAGTACTAGACATGGGCATTAAATGCAGATTGAAATGCAGGAAATATTGTTGGTGTTTTGGTCTGACATTAAACATGCGTTTAACACCAACCAGTATGAAAGGCAAATGATTTGACTCCTTAAATTGTGTTTGAATCCATTACCTCATTGGTTAAATTTTGCATCAATAAATTGAAAAGGAGCATTTACTAGAGGAATGGGAAAAATAAGAAGTGTGTAAATGAAACCATTGCTATAAATTGAGCATTTGCCTCTTAAGAGCAATTACCGTATTTAGCACAAGTATATCAAAACGTGTCTCCTACATAGGTGGAGGTGATTCGGAAAGTAAGGTCACATAATAATAAGTTTCTTAGTTTAATTTTGTCATACAATAAAATAAGATATATTTACATGTGTACATGATATACATGGTAAAATGAAAGCTATACAGTAAAACCTGTATCGGGTGATCACAACTTGGCAGCTGGGCATTAAGTGCAGTTTGAAATCAAGGAAAATCTTGTGGATGTTTTTGTTTGACTTTCAACTTGTGTTTATCAGACGCTGGAATGAAAGTTCAACGAGTTTACTGTTTACATGGTGTTTATTGTTTAACCCGTTCCCTGTTCTATGGTTTTTCTCAATTTCAATACCTACTCAATAGTCATGGACAAAACAGTTATAATGAAATATGGAAGATGGAACATCACAGCTATTTTAGAAACTAAGGAAATATATCAAATTATTTTAGCAAACAGAGTAGACCCTGATCAGACGGCTCCTCTAGGGTCTACTCTGTTTGCAAATGCGTGAAAACACGTTTATATGAGGGAAGGGGTTAAACCCATTACCTCATAGACTATTTTTGACATCTACCTCTTTGCATCAATAATCTGGAAAGTAGTATTTAAATGGGAAATGGGAAAAATAAGAAATGTGAAGTTTTGAAATGATTGGTATAAATGTAGCATGGACAGGGGCGAGATGGAAAGGGGCGAGTTGGTCCTGGGCCGAATGGAATTAGGCGATGTTGGAAGTCGGTAAAGTTGACCTCTGCTTCACGATTACGGTGGTGCACATGTCAAAATGCATCTGCCCAAATTGAAAGTTGTAAATAGTTAGTACGAATCAGAGGCATTGTTTCGTGTTGCTAAAAAATATTTTATACTGTGATACCGAACACGGCGATCTTGTTCCGGATAGGAAAAATGTGGATGGTGGTGATGTTGCGATTCATATAACGGTAAAAACAACAAGAGGGCCATTGGCCCTATATCGCTCACCTGAGTTACAGTAATACATGTATATTGACATGTTAATTTTTCAGTGGAAAACAATCTAGCAGATGAAATAAGCTTAGTGCACTGCTTTCACCCTTTCACTGCTGAATAAACTTGAACTGGATTCAGAACTAATACCAAGTGACTGGTTGACCAAGATCTAAACTGTTTACAACTTGTGCCATTTTTGCCTTAGCTCAAAATGCCTAAAACTGGTCTTTGAGAAATTCAAATGACTTCAATAAAGCTATGCAATTAATGCAATTATACCTTGACCCAGGTATATAGGCAAATAAAGTGCTAGGCAGTACATAATGCCAGTTTTTTTGTGAAATGACCAATAAGAATATCTTTAAAAATCGTTTAACCCTTTCCCTCATATAAAGCTGTTTTCATGCATTAGCAAACAGAGTAGACTCAGATCAGACGACTCCTACGGAAGCTGTCTGATCTGGGTCTTCTCTGTTTCTTTTGACACAATATAGATCGGATTCTACAGTTTTTGTCAAAGCAAAAACTTCTCTTCAGAGAAATAATGTGTTTTACACATTAAAAATAAGAGTAGACTAGATCAGAAGGCTGCTATAGAAGCTGTCTGATCAGGGTCTGCTCTGTTTACATTTGACAAAATATAGATTTGATTTTACAGTTTTTTTCAAAGCTAAAACTTCTATTTATGGCAATAACAATTTTTTAAGCATTAGCAAACAAGAGTAGTCCCAGATCAATTTTTGTCAAAGCAAATAGGTTAAGGGTTAATAGGTGTTTAGAAATAATTCTAGATCTAGGTGTGAATATCTCATGATAATTCAATTAAACGGGTCATTAGTATTTTTAACAATTGAAATTGAGAAGCGTTACGTCTACTGTTATAATTAAGTTATATTTACTCAGTTATTTCATTAATATCATACAAAATTCAGACATTTTAGGACTTTTTAATGTGTTGTCATCAAATTTTATATAAAAATGTTATATTTAAGATGCTTTTTTGGGCAGCAGTAGTAATTTTAACACCTATCATTGTTAGGGGGGCAAATGCATTATCATGTTTTCTTAAGAATTACCATGACTTATATCAGTTGGGCCATTGCATAATCATGTTTTCACAGTTTTCTTAAACATTACCATGACTTACATCAGTTGAGTTTGGACCCAGATCAAAAGTCTAGATGGTGATCATTTTCCTTGATTGGCTGAATTGTTACTTTCCAATATCTCTCACATCTAATTTGAGAGACATTGGAAGACACCATGTAACATCTAGCTATCACTAACACTACACACTGGGGTTAATGGGTCAAAATGCCTTTAATGTTTCGTCTGCAACAAAAAGTTATTGTCATCTGCTTCAATTCTTAAATTAAACTTACTTTCTTTTTATTGCAAAAATATGGTTAAGATGACAAACAGTTTGGATCCTGATGAGACGCTGCAGTATGCGGCCTCTCATCTGGATCCAAACTGTTTGCATAGGTAATCACAGTTTCACCACTAGCATGCAAAGAGTTAAGAGTCATGCATTGACCTGGAGAGATTTTACTGCCCAGTGCTGTAACCTTTGAACTGAAGGATCTGGAGTTGTTCATTTAACCATTAATTTCCCTCATATAAACTTGTTTTCATGCATCTGCAAACAGAGTAGACCCAGATAAGGTGGCTCCTGTAGGATCAGTGTCTGCTATTTGCTAATGGAATTTGACAGATCTGTTTCTATGCCTTCTAAAACAGCTACACTGATTCACCTTCAACATTTTATCATAAATAGATATAAATAGAATGACACTAGAACTCCAATGCAGTTATCTCCCTTTGTCCCTTATGGCTATGCTGATGGGACAAGGGAAATAACTGTGAGGAAATTACCTTTTAAGTGTTACAGATTCAGATGTTAAGTAGCATAAAACCCCAGGGTGAGACCATTTTTGGCCCAGGGGTCATTATTTGGACACACCTGATAGTGGTATATTAGGTGATGCTTCATACCAAATATCTTAGCTCTAGATTATGTGGTTTCAGACAAAAAGATTTTTAAAGGTTTCCCTATATAAGTCTATGTAAAAACTACAAGCCCAAGGGCAGGGCCATTTTTGGCCCGGGGGTCATCATTTTAACAAACTTGGTAAAGGACCATTAGATGATGCTATATACCAAATATCAAAGCTCTAGAAATTGTGGTTTCAGAGAAGAAGATTTTTAAAGATTTAAAAAAAAAACCTGTAAAAGTAGTGGGGCGGGGCCATTTTTTGCCGGGGGGTCATGATTTTAACAAAACTGATAGAGGACACCCTAAGGTACATTTCTGTGAAATTTGGTTGAAATCCTCCCAGTGGTTTAGGAGAAGAAGTCATTTGAAATAAAAGTGAACGGACAGACGGACGGACAGACGGACAGACGGACAGACGGACAGACGGACAGACGGACAGACGGACGACGGACGACAGGCGGTCACAATAGCTCACCTTGAGCCTTTGGCTCAGGTGAGCTAAAAACATTCCGGCTCCAGTACCAAAGCAAATTTCCTCATCACTAATTGACGGGGCCCGCGCAATAACAAACAAGATACTAGGTCGCTCAACACGTCAAATCTATTACATTATACAACAAGTATATTATATACAGAGTAACTCGGCGTCTCATCTGGATCCAAACTATTTGCATAGGTATTCACTATTCACTCATTCGCCCATAGCAGGCTAAAGGTTAATCAAGGAACATGAACATACCGCAGTAAGATATAATGAGTAGTCTCCCTTAGATACTTTTCATTATCATGTAGCTTACAAACCGATTTCCTGATTTTAATATTTGTTCTGCTCCGACGACACTTGTTGTTTTTTCATTTACTACGTGGAAATATCCGATACTACCAACAGTAAACCCTCTCTAAAACGACCATCTAAGAGAAGGCTAATTCCAGTAGAACCTGTCATTTATTGAGCTTAAGAGTCTTAAAAAAGCAGGTGGTTGCTTAATACAGGGCAAAAGTAATGCAGACACCTCCTATATAGGGACTTTCTGCATTATTATAAAACACGTTATTATATTGACTTAACCGTTATCTTGCTGAATTTTAACATACATTTCTCCTTCTTTACCCATGCCCTGTTGTACAGTGAAGATATATGTAATTATACAAGTTTTCGCTGTGCAATCACTGCTCAAGAGTGCACTGGCTGCACAATCAACTTGTAAATAGTGCAGACCCTGATGAGACAGCTCCTGCAGGAGCTGTCCCATCTGGGTCTTCACTATTTACAGGTAGGTATAGCAAGCGAAGGGTTAAGAGGCGTTGCAACACAAAGAGCACATCGCAATGAATCAGAGCGTGCTACACTGATTAGAAAAGTTTTAACGTTAATGTAAGCACATCATGACACTGAAATAACTAGCCCGTTGCAGTGAATTTGGGCGTGCTACTCTTGATTAGAAAACGTTAATATAACATCGTGAATTAGAGAAAGTTACACTGAATTTGAGTACATGCCGAAGAAACTTTCTGTATTACTTTTGACCTGCATTAAGATACTGTCTGCCTTACATACCACTTTTTGATGGCCGCTTATGACAGTTACTTTAATATGCTAAAGGTTTCTTTACCAGAATTTGATTAGATCATGCTATTTGGTTATGTATATTATACAATCTGGACAGCAAATAATTAGCTAGAACTGGCACAACTAGCAAACTGGCACGTGCATTGACCCATACTACAAATATAAACGCACACTTACCTTTAGCCTCCTGTGGGTGCATTAGATATAACTTAACCTTTATCTTGCTGAGGAAATTATTTCTACATAATATTTCACCTACTACACTTTCAAAACTCATGCTATAATCAAAATGTTTACCGAAATGCAATAGGGTGTTAAACAGTTTGGTTTTTAGGCGTCTCATTTGGATCCAAACTGTGTGCATAGGTATTCACTTATCGGCCAATAGCAGGCTAACGGTTAATACAAACCCTTTGGTTTCAGCAAATGTATATAACAATAACAATGTATCATCAAAATCCCAATATTTCCACACTCAGATAATGTTTTTGAAAAGAAATGGAATAAAGTTGGCTTAGACCTTCGCTTGCTATTCACGTCAATATACCTACCTGTAAATAGTGAAGACCCAGATGAGACAGCTCCTGCAGGAGCTGTCTCATCAGGGTCTGCACTATTAACAAGTTGATTGTGCAACCAATGCACTCCACAGCAGTCATTGCACAGCGAAATACTTGTACACAGTGAAGATATATGTAATTATACAACAAGGCATGGGTAAAGAAGGAGAAATGTATTTTAAAATTCAGCAAGAGAAGAGTTAGGATATAAATAAGATGAAGTTGTCTATGCAGAGCAACAGATACACGTGCGTACTCAGATACAGTAAAACCCCGCTAATGCGACCACTTAAGGAATAAACATGGGTGCCTTTATAAGCAGGTGGTAGCTTAATGCAGGACAAAAGTAATGCAGAAAGCTCCTCTAGGAGCTTTCTGCATTACTTTTGTCCTGCATTAAGCTACCACCTGCATCTAGCACCCAGAATTATACCTCTTTTAGGTGGTCGCATTAGCGGAACTTTACTGTACTAAAATTGTGTACTCAAATACTGTTATCTTCATTTCACCACCAAATCCTATGTTGTGACCACGCTTTAGAATCGTCTATTAGAGGTGATTCTATACAGTGGTCACAACATAGGTTTTAGTAAAGAAATAAAGAAGTTATTCTTGAAAATATTTTAATTTGCGCGTGTTATCTGGATCTCTGTGATCTATGAATACAATTTCACTAAGCAGACTAAAGGTTAAACAGCATGTGAAGGTATACATATACAAAATAAATGTGGATTCTGGTATGTCTTACTGAGACAATCTTCCGTGATACATAAGTACCGTTATTCATGAATGTACGAATACGTTGATAGCTGAATATAATGTAATCATGAAAAGAGGACGTTTTGTCATGGCAGCAATTGTAGAATCTTATCTATATTATTTCACAAGCAAACAGAACAGACCCTGATCAGACGGTTGATTTATTCTGCTTGCAAAGACATAGAGGGTTGTCTTTATTAGCTGAAGGATTAATTAGACTGATAAACTGTCCGTACTAATGAGATGTAATTATAGCCTATCTGACATTAACCCGTTCCCTGTTCTATGTTTATTTCAAATGTCAATACCTACTGAATATTCATGGACAAAATATGCAAGATGGAGCATTTACTCATTTTCGGAAGTAAAGAAACAGATTTTTAAACTTCCATCAAACAGCAAACAGAGCAAACCCTGATCAGACGGCTCCTATAGGAGTCGTCTGATCTGGGTCAACTATTGTCCTATAACTCTTTGCATGGTAGCGGCGAAACTGTGATTACCTATGCAAACAGTTTGGATCCAGATGAGACGACTCATAGTGCGATGTCTCATCCGGATCCGAACTGTTCGGCACTTAGACCATATTTTTTGCGAAGGAATGAGAGACAAAGACAACATATATTGCAGACGAAAAATTACTTAGCGTGCAAAGAGTTAATTTGATGTATATGTGACTGCAGATGTTCAGAATATGAACCGGGTTGAAACGCCAAGTAACGATAGCCTCTGTGAGCTTTCTGCATGGAGCACATGCTATGCTCTAATTTATTCCTATCAAACATTATGCAACTTTTACATTAAGGGGTTTGTCTTCTAGATTGCCGTTGCCTGTTAGATATGTCGTGGAACAAATTAAATAAGAGCATAATTTATCGTCTGTCAATGAAGATATATTGTGTATACATATGAAAAAAGTGTCTTTCTGTGACAGTTTTCCGTGATAAATGATTACCGACATTTCATTTAAACCATTACTTGATGTATATTCATGTAAGAGACAATGAATGCATGGGATTTAACTAGTTAAATGATTATGTATAACAGCATCATGTAAAAGGGAAGTAGTATCTGATCTACATTATTTATCAAACTAACAGAGTAGACCCTGATCAAAAAGCTCCTACAGGGACAGCTGCTCTTGGTCTACCCTGTTTAACCCTTCGCTTGCTATTCACGTCAATATACGTACCTGTAAATAGTGAAGACCCAGATGTTTCATCAGGGTCTGCACTATTTACAAGTTGACTGTGCAACCAGTGCACTCCACAGCAGTTATTGGACAGCGAAATACTTGTACACAGTGAAGATATATGTAATTATACAAGAGGGCATGGGTAAAGAAGGAGAAATGTATTTTAAATTTCAGCAAGAGAAGGATTAAAGACGTCAAAGGTGTCTTTAACGGGTTAAGTGTTAATTAGACTGATAAACTGTACGAGTTACTAATGAGATCTGTTGTGCATTAAGAGCCTAGATACTAATACATGTAACTAGTGTTCCACATTCATTAGTACTTAGTATGCAGGCGGCAAATTATGGTTGTATATGTACCAATTAGTACAGTAGAACCTATTTAAACGACCATTCAATTATTGAACATAGTAATCTGAAAAAGCGCGTGGTTGCTTAATGCAGGACATACACAATAAATGCAGAAAGCTCTTATATGATATTTCTGCATCACCCCTATCTTGCTTCTTCTCATTGGAATCCAAGTAACTGTTCATATATCCAAGACGATTCTAAAGAATAACAGGGAGATGGTGATTTGATAAGATAATGATTTTTTCTAACTTAGATTCCGTATATATTGCTCTTATGTACACTCCTGATACCATAACCCTTTCAGTGCCAGCATTGTCATCTACTGAAAGCATTGTTGTCTACTGAACCTATTGTCAGCTACTGACCACATTGTCGTCTACTGAACACATTGTCGTCTACTGAACACACAGTCAGCTACTGATTACAGTGTCGTCTACTGAACCCATTGTCGTCTACTGAACACATTGTCGTCTACTGATCACATTGTCGTCTACTGAACACACAGTCAGCTACTGATCACAGTGTCGTTTACTGAACCCATTGTCGTCTACTGAACACATTGTCGTCTACTGATCACATTGTCGTCTACTGATCACATTGTCAGCTACTTAACACATTGTCGTCTACTGAACATATTGTCGTCTACTGAACACATTGCCAGCTACTGAACACATTGTCAGCTACTGAACACATTGTCTTCTGAACACACTGTCGTCTACTGATCACATTGTCGTCCGCTGAATACATGTCGTTTGCTTCAGGTTCTAATGTAGGCGCTTGTTCAATTTCTTTATAAAACAATAAACGGATTGTCAAACAGTTTGGATCTTGATGAGACGCCGATTTAATCAGCGTCTCATCCGGATAAAATTGTTTGCATATGATATTACCGACCCGCCTTCATGGTACTGAAGGGGTTACATTCATGTAGTATGACAGGTATGTTTTAAGCCCAAACTTGCATGAAGCGCCACTTGTATGTGAATTTAGTATCCGATATAAAACATTATGTTTTTTTTTAATTTCACCGAGGAAACTTGAATTGGCAACTACATATAATAATCCACTTATTGACTTCCTAACAAATGGAAAGTATGGATACATGTCAGAACAAGGAACACACACTGCCTTAAAATCTTTGATCACATTTTGATGTTTTGGCGCACTGCAACATCGACTCATAACATCATCCTTGTACACAGTATTTAGTGCGTACTAGTTAATACCACGTGGCACAGGCTGGAATGTTCCCTCAATTGGCCACAGTCGTAAGGGGGATATCTTGTTCTTTGACAATGTCCCATTGACCCCGATAAAAATCCTTTATCTCACCACCTAGTTCTTTATAAAAGAATATATCAACAAATGACAATCGCCCATGTGGTAAACGGTAAGTTTGGTTCATCCAAACATATTTGATGTGTATTTTACTAAACATGTTCTCCTTTATAAAATTTATACTGAACTCAACTATTGTCTAGCATCACCGGTGCGTTCATTTTAAATATGCGCTCAATGGTAGCATAATATTTAACGTCTACATTTAAATCGATATCATCGTCCCAGGGAATCATCCCGTGATGTCTGTAGGCTCCAATCAATGTACCACTTTGTAAATGATAAGAAATGGTATTATGTTGAAGCAACTGTGTGACTTTAAAAAAAAAATTCTCATTAAATTTTGTCTTTGGTATTCGATGGTTATCGTTGACCCGAACGACGATAACCGAGGCGGAAGATCGAGTGTGCCATTTGGTTTGCTTTCCAACCACTAGATAACTGCTCTTGCCGGCCAGGCCCATGGATGAGTCTTGAAGGGTTTAAGCTGTATTCATGCCGAACGATGGGCAACCAAAATAAGTACACACCACCGGAAATTAATAAAAGCAATTTTACTTTGGTGCAACCGGCAAGCATGCAAAATCTTTAGCATTGGATCTGGTGTCTGAAAAATGAATAAGTTGAAAATGTTTTGTTCACATATTATGCAAGCATGAAAATTAATTGACCAGCAAAACTCGCCATAAGTGTTCAATTAAATGTAGTCCGCCCTTGGTGCTGAGGGATATAGCTGTACCATTATTAGTTATACAGCTCATTGGCGGGGTAGAAAAAGTCAGATAACGATTTTATTATACTGTTAAGTTTAATAGCAGTTAATTAGCGTCCTCAGGGACCTCGTGCCGTAAGGTAAGAGTTTATATCACTCTGTGACCCTAGTTCGCCGTGTACATTTGTAATTGCTTATTACATTTGCGGATAGAAAGGGATCTGCCCAGTGCATTACTTTCATAAAGGATTGACAGAATCGGACACTAGTAAAACTTTCAGTAGATCAGATATTACGCAGACACTTTTTTTCAGCATAAGAACGGTTAAGCTTAATTAAGGGAATGGTGCAATTCCGACGTCATTTTGATGACGTCAATATGACGGTTTTATAATATTCAAACAAATGGGCCTTAAAAGGAGCGGCTATACTGAAATTTACAGGTACGTGTACTGTGCATTTGCATAAATAAAATTCTGAATCGAATTTGGTGTGGTTTGTCTTTATAGAAATGGAGGTTTGGGGACTAATCGTACTATATAACTACCGTATTGCGTAAAACTGCTCGAAATAAGTAAAACTCCGATAGTTCGAATACTAAAACAAGTATCAAAGTATCATTATCGGTCTTTAAGGCAGAGGCAGCTGACTAGGATGAATGTCATGTAGGTCATCCAGCCTAAAGGGGCATCAATTCTTCATTACTAAATTTTCGAAGTATCGAGGTTTTACTGTAGTAATTAGGCACTGTATTTCTTTTAGCTTAACTATATTTTATTGTAAATTGTCAACCATACACATACATAGTTACATGAAGACAATATATAACTTAATCATGTAAACATTACTCAAGGTATAAAATACAAGATGACAGTACAAACGGGGTGGGGAAAAGTTTTACTAACATTAGAAATCCGTCCACCCCTTCATGTCCTGTTAGTCAGCTTAACAAAATTGGCGAAATTTAATTATTAAAAGAAATCAAAATAAAAAACAAGAGGATGCCAGTTATGCTATAACTGACTACATAATTGGACCCCATATCCATCACTCCTCCAATCCCAGCGCCAAAATCAGACACACCCTCCCCATCTTAAGTCAGTTATATACATAATATACATTTATTCATTGGACCGTATGTTGAAAACGGTGAGTACTTTTTGTATACGCTTGCACCTAATAAAGATGCGTCCTCTTTATCAGATAATGTATGATTCCATGCAGTAATGTATGAGTACTTAAAGGGTGGAAAGTACGAATATTAATAAATAATACATGTGTCTCATTATGGTTAAGATTACATTTAAAGAAAAAGTGTTCGGCATTCATTGCTTACATGAACAATCGTGCTGATCTCGTAGGTGATTATAAAACAAATCGCCACTTAAGCTACCCGGGGCCGCATCGGACACTCATACAAGTATGAACTACTTTATAGAGGCGTTCCCCATTTAAGCCTTCGCTTGCTGAATTTTAAAAAGCATTCCTGCCCTGTTGTATAATTACATATATGTTCACTGTGTACAAGTATTTCGCTGTGAAATCACTGCTGTGGAGTGCACTGGTTGCACAATCAACTTGTAAATAGCGCAGACCCTGATGAGACAGCTCCTGCAGGAGCTGTCTCATCTGGATCTTCATTATTTACAGGTAGGTATATTGACGTGAATAGCAAACGAAGGGTTAAAATATAAGAAGGAACTGTCTGGGGTTTAATTTTTCTTTTCAGTTTATCCTTAAAACCAGTAAAGGTATTAGCGTTGAGTGTCGGTAAATCAAGATTATTCCATAATTTAAAAGAAGCGGGTAAAACGGATTTAGAGTACGATTTCAGGACGCCTAGCCACGGTTACAAAGTTAGCATTGCTCCGCAGTTCATAGTTGTTTTAGGCATGCATTGTGGACGGAAATATGTCGTTGAGATAGCTTGGAAGAAGACCATTCTTCTCTTTATAAACCAGTATTAGTGTTTTCATAGCTCTACGATCTGCAAATGATGCCCAACCAATTTCTTTAAATATTGTTTTATAGATGCGGAACGATTCAATCCGGTTCCTATATGAGCTGCTTCGTATTGTAGCTTTTCTAAAGAATCCCTTTTCACATCGTGCATAGTTGTCCCATACTACTGAGACATATTCAAGCAAAGGTCCGAGCTATATAAATAGTCATAAGAGTATTTCTCTTAACTTTATATTTTACCAATCTCATAAAGCCGAGTATCTTGGGGACTGAAGCAGTAATATTGTTTATATGCGTATGCCAGGAGCCAGCATGGCTTAAATCAATACCTAAATGTTTATGGTCATCCACAGAAAAGAGTGTTTTTATAATATATGGAAGGCTTGGCAATATTTCTGAGCGAGACCATCATGACTGCTGTTTTGGAAAGGTTAAAATAAACCAACAATTGCGTTGCTCATTTTGAAATAACATCTGAATCTGAGTTTAAAACAGTTTCGGTATAAGCTGTGTTAGTCGAAGATACTGAAAGGTTCTAGTGGTACTTAAAAGAGAATCAGCGATGTCATTAACATATACGAGAAACAAAAGTGAGCTCAGCACGTACCCCTGTGGTACTCCTGCAGTTACAGAATTACATTTATGAAAAGGATTGTCCTACAAATACCTTTTGAGATATAAAAGTAAGGTAATCCGATGTCCAGTTAATCAAATTGCCAAATACACCATACTGCTTAAGTTTAAATATAAGCCCTTTGTGCCTTTGCTTTTGATCATCAGAAGATTTGCAAATTTAATTGCAAATTTGATCAGTTGATACACATTGGAGTGGCTGGGAAGAAATTCAAATTTCTATAAATGAGATTGTTAGAGGTTAAATGATCGTAAATATTTAAAACTTACTTGTTACATTACTTTGCCTACAAAACTTATCAGTGATATTGGTATGTATTTCTTTTCTAGTTATATGTCAAGCGATTCGGCGTTTCATCTACATCAAACCAAATTCCTTGATCATACTTCAGTATTAATATTTGTTTAATATATTGAATATTTTTGTATATTATTATGCCACCATAAAGCATCTGCTAATTAAAATTCATTATGGCATTGTTTCTTACAGAGCTCCGGATAAGATGAGTAAATTTTAACATTTTCAGGAATAACTCCTTTATTTCTACACCAAACCCTATAATGTGACCACTCTTTAGAATCGTCTCGAAGAGACGATTCTAAAGAGTGGTCACAGTATAGGGTTTGGTGGAGAAATGACGATTTTAGTATTTGGGTACGCACATTTATCTGTTGCTCTGTATAACTGACATTAAATCCATCCTTTGAACACTTTAAATGCTGATTTTTCATAGTGTAAAGGTCCATCATAGTTTAAAAATAGATTCAAAAGGTTTAGCAATAACGTCATTGTTTCTTATATTCAAATTCACCCAGTAAAGGCTTAATATATAGATGAACATTGGATGCGCTGTAATGCTTGTACGTATAATCAATATGTATAGCTTCAACCAGTTTCTAATGGAATTGATAGTTGTCTACACAGATGATTGTTAGCTGCCATTTTTACCTATTAATTCTCGGCACCATGACTATTTCTGTTGGATAATGCCGTCGCGAATATTAACCTATCTATCCCTGTATTATTTAAGTAAACTCGTTCAGTTCTTACCTTTGAACCCGTCTATTTTTTATGTGGAGGGAGAACAGCAAACAAAATAGTTTCTTGAATAAATCATCAGCATAGATGGTTTCAGCAAACAGTGCAGACAGTGATTAGAGCGCTCCGTCAGGAGCCCGCTGATCTGGGTCTACACTGTTTGCATATGTCCCTTTAAAGGGACACTGGGCACACATGGATTATCAGGTCCATGTTTAAAATGGCATACTACTAACACATGAATGTTTTACAGAAGTAGAAACGGTAGAATCAGATCTATATTATTCAATAAGCAAGCAGAGCATACCCTAATCAGACAGCTTCTATAGAAGCCATCTGATCTGGGTCCAATATATTTGCGAAAGACATCGAAAAAGGCGCATCTATGGAGCAGAGGGTTAGCATGATATCATTTTGAATTCACTGATACACTTCTAGGATGTTTAATTTTAGCCTGCTAAGCAAATTATTTTTGCAGAATTTTTCACCTACTACATTTTCAAAAATCGAGCTATAACCAATTTGTCTACCAAAATTCATTCAGGGTGTCAAACAGTTTGGATCTTGATGAGACGCCGAGTTACTCGGCGTCTCATCTGGATCCAAACTGTTTGCATAGGTATTCACTCATCCGCCTATAGCAGTCTAAATGTTAACGCTTTCCCTAAAAGTGACGACTTTTATTACAAAGCGTCTAATGTTGTATGACTCTTGCTATATCTAGGTTCTAGTTGTCGACAGGAAGGAATGATAATGCACGGCCATGTTGTCACGTCCGGGTTGTAGGCCGGGCAATACCACTTACATATAACCTTTGTATTTAACTAGAATATTGTATATAGGGGGCAAACTCTGATCTACCGAGCACTATAATTAGTCAGGGAGCCAGTAGTGCCTACCGTGCACCCCCCCCCCCCCCCTAGACTTTTTTTCATGGGTACCAAAATGTTCAGAAAAGTGTCCTGAATCAGAATCGCGAATGTACTCAAACTTAAATTCTTAGGCTATGGTATTTTAACCGTTTCCATGGCAACCCCCCAGTTTTCGTAATGATGACCCATACCTACAAATTCGCCCATATCACAGCCGGTTTTTGTCCTAAAACTATAAAACTGGTACCAAATGGAAGATAAGACATTGTGCTTTTATTTCTAACTTGTTTTTTTTAAATTACCTTATTTGCATACTCATGAATATTAATGAGAATATTAAAAATAGTACAAAAGTATAGAAATAACATAAACCTTTCATTTTTTTATCCTACAAATATCAGAAAATAACTCCAAATGCAGTTTAACATGATGACGAAACCCCCCGGAAACAAAATATCCTATTTGAGGACCATAGCATTAATTTTAAGCACCATTTTCACCGTTTCCATGGCAACACCCTAGTTTTCGTAATGATGGTCCGTACCTGCAAAATCGTCCATATCACAGCCAGTTTTTGTCCAAAACCTATAAAACTGGTACAAAATTGGAGATAGGACATTGTGCTTTTATTTCCATTTTTTTTTAATTACCTTATTTGCATACTCATGAATATTAATGAGAACATTAAAAATAGTAAAAACAATATAGAAATAACGTAAATAATGTAAACTATTCACTTTTTATCCTACAAATATCAGAAAACAATTTCAAATGCAGTTTAACCTGATGACAAAATCCTCAGAAAACAAAATATCAAATTTGAGGACCAAAAATTTAACTCTAAGTAACTTTTTAACTGTTTCCATAGTAACCATTCATTTCACTCTGTTCACACAGTTTTGTTAGTCGACACCTACCTGCAAAAATCTTCCATATCACAGGAAGTATTTGTGCTAACTGCATAAAACTGGTACCAAATTAAAGCTAAGACAGTGTGCTTTGGTTTAAAAGCTATAATTAGGAATTACCTTATTTGCATACACATGAATATTAATGAGAATAATTAAAAAATAGCAAAAAAATACAGAAATAACGTAAACCTCTCAATTTTTATCCTACCAATATCAGAAAACAACTTCAAATGTAGTTTAAAATGATGACAACATACTCAGAAAGCTAATCATCTTAATTGATACCCAAACAATGAACTGTAAGTAAGATTGTAGCGGTTTCCATGGTAACCGATCCTTTCACAAATTTTGGAAATTTGACATCCAACTGTAATACTCCGCTAGATCTCGGTTATTTTTGATGAATCATGAAATCAATTGTTACAAACATAGATATGAGGCATTGCTTTAATAGTAAATATTACTTTTCTGATATAAACTAATTTGCATATGTATGAATATTTATGAGAACAGTAATAGATGTTGAAATTTTCAACAGACACCAGTCTTTCTCTTATAAAGCAAACAAATATGGAAAATGGTTAGCTAAAGTTTACTATGATCACTGAATATCACCAAGATTGTTAGATAAATAAATTTGGGACAAATTATATAGCACTGATGGTGATATATCTGTTTCCTAGGCAACCATTCTAACCTCATTGTTCATATTACAGAGTGTTTACATACCTGCAACATACAAAGATATTGCGGCCTACTTTGGCGATAATTATAAATGATATACACATATACCCGGTAGTTGATGTATGAATCTTAATGTTTGGTTCACTTTATGCAAATTACCTTATTTGCATCCTCATGAATATTAATTAGTGATAAGAAAACAAAGAGAAACAATATTGAAAATAACATGTTTCGCAGTATGCCGAGCACAACATTACACCATGCTCCAAGTACAGCTTGCAATGATAAATGTACCTTTTGGTGATAAATAAATGAATTTCAATTGAGCCAATCTAGCGGAGTATTACAGTTGGATGTCAAATTTCCAAAATTTGTGAAAGGATCGGTTACCATGGAAACCGTTACAATCTTACTTACAGTTCATTGTTTGGGTATCAATTAAGATGATTAGCTTTCTGAGTATTTTGTCATCATTTTAAACTACATTTGAAGTTGTTTTCTGATATTGGTAGGATAAAAATTGAGAGGTTTACGTTATTTCTGTATTTTTTTGCTATTTTTTAATTATTCTCATTAATATTCATGTGTATGCAAAGCACACTGTCTTAGCTTTAATTTGGTACCAGTTTTATGCAGTTAGCACAAATACTTCCTGTGATATGGAAGATTTTTGCAGGTAGGTGTCGACTAACAAAACAGTGTGAACAGAGTGAAATGAATGGTTACTATGGAAACAGTTAAAAAGTTACTTAGAGTTAAATATTTGGTCCTCAAATTTGATATTTTGTTTTCTGAGGATTTTGTCATCAGGTTAAACTGCATTTGAAATTGTTTTCTGATATTTGTAGGATAAAAAGTGAATAGTTTACATTATTTACGTTATTTCTATATTGTTTTTACTATTTTTAATGTTCTCATTAATATTCATGAGTATGCAAATAAGGTAATTTAAAAAACAAACTGGGAATAAAAGCACAATGTCCTATCTCCAATTTGGTACCAGTTTTATGGGTTTTGGACAAAAACTGGCTGTGATATTGACGATTTTGCAGGTACGGACCATCATTACGAAAACTAGGGTGTTGCCATGGAAACGGTAAAAATGGTGCTTAAAATTAATGCTATGGTCCTCAAATTGGATATTTTGTTTCCGGGGGGTTTCGTCATCATGTTAAACTGCATTTGGAGTTATTTTCTGATATTTGTAGGATAAAAAAATGAAAGGTTTAGGTTATTTCTATACTTTTTTTACTAATTTTAATGTTCTCATTAATATTCATGAGTATGCAAATAAGATAATTTAAAAAAAACAAGTTAGAAATAAAAGCACAATGTCTTATCTTCCATTTGGTACCAGTTTTATAGTTTTAGGACAAAAACTGGCTGTGATATGGGCGAATTTGTAGGTATGGGTCATCATTACGAAAACTGGGGGGATTGCCATGGAAACGGTTAAAATACACATAGCCTAAAAGAATTTAAGTTTGAGTACATTCGCGATTCTGATTCAGGACACTTTTCTGAACATTTTGGTACCCATGAAAAAAGTCTAGGGGGTGCACGGTAGGCACTACTGGCTCCCTGAGTAAATGGTAAGACGATAACAATAGTGATGATGAAGACAACATGCGTCTTGTGTCCCTTAATAGATACACGTAAAAATATTTTGCAGATGCAGCTGACAGTGAACGACGACACACATATGCTTGAAATAAGTGACATGTATATGAAAGATTAGCGGTGTTATAGTACCTGATGAATTGTATCAATTTGGTAAAGTAGTGCATTTTTAGACCCAATGTCCTACTTTTGTTGGTGCAAACGGTAAGAAGGTGAGCTCAGTCTACATAAGTTCGTCTCACCAGCTCGACAGTGCAATAACATAGCCTTCCAAAGTTAATGGAGCACTGCAGCTGTTAGTCGCTTAAAGTGCGGGATAACGCAAAAAAAATCTGTTGAGAGTACCAGCTTATCTCTCTGATACATAATGTCATACAATGGTTTTCCCTTGGAGTTCAAGAGATATTTTTTCGCTTGATTATGTCTTTTTCCGTCCGTTTGGAAATGTAACTGTAAGTGTTCAATGTTATCTCCCACAGTTTAGCGGGTGGATGTCATATAATGGGGTGGATGTCATATAATGTTGCCCTTGCAACATTAATAACTTTTTTTGTTACGCGTGTAATTATATCTGAATCGCGAAGCTTTACAGCAATGCATAATCAGCATGTGAAAATGCAGTTTGAATTTAACCTTGTACCTGACAAAGATACCTTGTGATGCATTTGTTTTGCAAACAGAGTAGACCCAGATAAGACGGCTAATTTAGGAGTAGTGTGGTCAGGGACTGTCCTTTTTGCTTATTGAATACTATAGATCTCATTCTACAGAATCTGCCATGGCCAAATTCCTCTTTGTTCATATAATTTGAATTGACCCAGTTGGACGAACGACGTCACATTCAACCAGAAAACTCAAGACCTGACCAATCTGATATTTGAGAATGAACACAGGCTCAAGCTAGTAAGATTTACAACATTGGGACCAGTATTCATGCTTATAAAACGTTTCGGTTGAGTCTGAGTTCGTTCTCAAGCTTTTGGTTGGTCAGATTTGAGCCTTTGCTAAAATCTGACCAATCAAAAGCTTGGGAACGAACTCAGACTGAAATAAAAAGCTTTATAAGCATGGACCCTGGTTTCATGAACACGCTCAAATGATGACTTAACTAAGCCTGTTATTTCAAACTCGTGTAATTTCTAGACATAAATACTGTTTAAGTGAGCATCTCTACTTGTAACATGCTTTATAAAATGCCCTAACAATTACATACATCATCTATTTATATGCTGAAAAGCAGTACAGTAAAAACCCCTCTAATGCGACCACTTAATGAATAAACATATCTGTCTTTATAAGCAGGTGGTTGCTTAATGCAGGGCAAAAGTAATGCAGAAAGCACCCAGATTTATACCTCTTTTAGGTGGTCGCATTAGCGGGGTTTTACTGTATATCGCAAGAAAACAAGTTGAATACGCCGGAGAAGTCAAAACTGTCGCGTGTTTGATATCAAAACCCCGATGTAGTCGACAATATATTAGTATTTATTCGGCTCGCGTTTTAGTTTCGTTAACCCTTTCGCTGCCAAACTCTGTCGTCTGCTAACTTTGTCGTCTGCTACAATGTTTCATTCTTTTGATTTTCTTCATTTTTTGTTTCAAAAACATAGTAACAGTAACACACAGTTTGGATCCTGATGAGACACCGAGTTACTCGGCGTCTCATCTGGATCCAAACTGTCTGCATAGGTAATCACAGATCCGGCATTGACAGCGAAAGGGTTAACTATTCGACCAAGGTCGATAATATTTTGTTTTAGAACAAAAATATAGAAAAAATATCAGTCTCAATGAAAACGGATCAGTTTGTATTACATGGGGCATTTAAAGTTATAAGTTAAAATTGACAATCTTCATAATAATAATTGAACATAACAAATGTCATCCTTTGTGAATTATGTGTTATATAATTATGTGTTCATTGTAGGGACTTTCTCTTTAACGATCGTCTCTATCAGGCTATGTCCTGCTAAATTAATATTTTGTTTAAATTTATTTAATATAACCAAATTTAACCAGTAAAAATGAAAAAAAAATGTAAATGATTTTTAATATTTGATTAAGTACATTCTTGCATTTAAACACTATTTTCTGCAAAACGTGTTAATCATCATATATATCAACATAAGAAATTTATATATAAACTGCCCATTTCAATTTACTTTGTAACTGAATTTGAATCGAGATTTTGTTTTCGTTTCTTTCCGGAATGAGATCAAATTTAAACCAATTTTGTCATTGTTTTTTCAGTAACTCTGTGCCCGGGTTTCCAATGAATCCATCTTTAAACAATGTTTCACGCATACAAACAATGTTTTTCCTTTGTAAACATGTTCAAATTGCAAATGGCGGACGATTGACGTCGAGTGGAACGTTCGATTTAAACTGAGGGTAAGTAAGTAGACGTCATGCACGAAATTACGTAATCTATTTCACATCAGTGTGCAATTCATTCCAGTTGAAAAATGATACGTTACATGATCCATACATACGACGGCCATTTGCAAAGAAACAGCTGATCGAATTAGCCTGTAGAAAATGCATTTTCGACATTTTCTACCTTGTTTCTGCGTGGTATTCAAGGGTATTTAACATGGGAGTTCCTGAAAAACGATGCGATCCCATGAAGTAGATTTAAGGTTAGTCTAACTTGAAATAAAAAACTCTCGATTCAAATTCAATGACAAAGTAAATTGAAATGGACAGTAGTTCTACAACAATATGTATATTGTTGATATGTTAGGAGAGTATACATACAAAGCAAGTTGAGCACTTCACTGAGCTTAACCTTTAGCTCGCTCATGAACTATGGCTGACGATATATACATGTACATGTCTGCTTCGATTTGTGTGATAAACCTGGTCATTAAAAGGAAATAGTTTTGTATAATATAATTTGAAAGTTAAATTATAAACATATTAGCAGAGTACACTTTTAGCCCTTTACTCCATGAATATTTATTAAGAAATAATTAATATATGAATATTCATTTACTATAATTTTATAATGGCATCATAAATAAAGGAATTTTTACAATGGCAAAATATATACAATCATATATACTCGTATATCGTTTAAGAGATACATGAGCCGTCTGATCTGGGTCTACTCTGTTTGCAAAACGTAGATAGGCGTATTGATTGAGTGAAGAGTTAAGATAAATGGTTAATAGAAAATTTTCTAGTTAAACCAAGTGGAAAATTGAAAACGTTATATTAAGGTAGCTTGAAATATTCTGTTAAGATAACTCGATTCTTTAAAAGTTCTAATTAGATGACTGGTAACAAGAAGGCGTTCAAGGTAATAATATAACTGCTGATTTAAAAAAAAAAAAAAGGTTGAGGTTAAGATAGCTGGTAGATGGTGGTAACTTGCAACCTGCAAAACGTTCAGGTAACTTGGAAATGTTCAAGTTAAAATAACTGGTAACTGAAATATGTTCTAGTAAAGGTAACTGGTAGGCTACCTAAAAATGTTCGACAGGTCATAATAAATGTGGCAGAAATACATACCATGCTACCATAACAATTTCACAACATTGCCCTCCAACAGTGGCCTTAACCATATCCCTGTTTTATGTTTATTCCAATTTTCAATACCTACTGAATATTCATGCACAAAATAGTTATAATGAAATATGGAATGTGGAACATTGTAGCTATTTTAGAACATAAAGAAACATATCTTTCAAATTTCATTATCAAACAGAGCAGATCCTGATCAGACGGCTCCTATAGGAGCCGTCTAATCTGGATCTACTATGTTTGCAAATGCGTGAACGCACCTTTATATGAAGGAAAGGGTTAACTCTTTAACTGTCATTGGCTAATATGCAATCATCTTTGCAAACAGTTTGGGTTCAGGCGAAATGCCGAGTAACTCAACGGCTCGTAAGCATCCAAATTATTGAATGATGTTGTTGTGTTTAAATGCTCCGAGGAAGACAACGTGGGGAAACTATGAAAACTGAAGCAGAAGACACTATTTATATATTACACCAAATGTCAGAAAAAAAAGTTATATGTAGCACTATATATACTCTGGTAACGTTTTTCAAAACATTTCCTAAATGTATAATTGAAACCGTTAAACTATATAGCTTAACGATGTTCTCCAAGAATATTCATGTGCGAAACAATGCCGCCATGAACATTAATTGAAATAGTTGTTACACTAGCACATAGACACGGCAGTTTTTGGCCATAGCAGAAACTGTAGAATCATATCTACATTATATCAGAAGCAAACAGAGCAAACCCTGATATGTTGGCTCCTACAGGAGCCGTCTGATCGGGGCTCCACTCTGTTTGCGAAGGCGTAGAAATGCGTATTTATGGAGTAAAGGGTTAAACCATTCCGTCATTTTGACGCCTCTGTGAAAGTTACTTTTTAAAACAATTGTGATAAAAAGAGCATTTTCTCATATGGAGCAATGGTTTCTAAACTATAAAACGCCATAAAAGTTATCTTTTCTCTAGTAAATGCTCCTTTCGGTAGATTTATTCAATGCGATTGAGTCTAAAATAGCATTTCATGGAATAGATTAATGTCACTAAGTGTAACTGAATGGAAGTTCGAATAAATAGTATTACAATATCAGAGCTGTTGGTAAGATGCACACTGACCTACCAATATCACTTCGTTTTCCACCAAACCTTATAGTGCTGCTACTTATTAGAATCACCTGTCTCAGGTGAGTATAATGAGTAGCAGCAATATGGGGTTTTGCTGAGAAATATGAAATATGTCTTAAATAGAATGTCTTAAATAGAAAAAACCTTTGCCAGAGAAAACAAAATGTTCATTGCTTGTAATGTTCAACGTTCATTCTTTTCGAATTCAGAAGTTGAACATTACACAATGTGGACTTGCCTTGATGTTTGTAGATCTCTTACCTTTCTTTTAGATAATATATTTGTGCGTTATGGGGATACCATATATCGTCAAGTTGTTGGTATACCCATGGGTACAAATTGTGCCCCTCTTGTTGCAGATTTGTTTTTGTATTGCTATGAGAGGGATTTTATGCTTAGCTTAAAACGTGATACACAGACCGATATTGTTAATGCTTTTAATAAAACTTCAAGGTATTTAGACGATATTTTGAATTTAGATAATCCTTATTTTGATACTATGATTTCTTCAATTTACCCAAAAGAACTGTCTTTAAACAAAGCTAATCAATCTGACATTAAAACTTCATTTTTAGATTTGAATCTTTCAATTACAAATGATAAAGTTTCGTCCAAAATATACGATAAAAGAGAAGATTTTAATTTTAAAATTGTTAATTTTCCTTTTCTAGATGGAGATGTGCCACGTTCTACATCTTATGGGGTTTATATTTCTCAACTTATTAGGTTTGCCCGAGCCTGTTCTTTGCTTGAAGATTTTAACAGACGTAAATTAGTTATAACTGATAAACTTCTTAAGCAAGGTTACAGATATCACAAACTTCGGAAAACCTTTTCTAAATTTCATTATCGAAATTTACCTCTCATTAGTAAATATAATTGCAATCTACGGACGTTACTGCGACAAGGCATTTCTCAACCAGAATTTTATGGGGATGTTATCTACAAACTTAGGAAAATTCGGGGTCATATCCATTTTCATGATTTGTTTATAAAACGCATTAAAACATTTAAAAAGAAAGGTTATGATCCTATTATATTGCAACGCACTGCATGTTTGGTTATCGACCATTTTACAGTCGGTAGCTACGCTTCCCTCTTTGCTTGCGCGATGACAGGCCGAGGGTAGTACTCTATGATGGTATACTCTTAAACTTGGATACAGGATGAGCTTACCAGACTCATGTATTACTTTTTCCCTGTCGTGCCCTTAACGGCTTACCCTAGGTGCTCTGACTTCAGCAAAGTCATTGAGTACATATTTGACGGATTGTCACAGTTATTATGCTATGCTTTACATGTTGTCCTGTGTTCACCGTCGTCTATGTTGTGGGTAAGTCCAGCGGGGATATCTTTATTTACACTATTTGTAAAGCTAGGGTGACTTTGAGAGAAGTGTGAGGTTAGGACGTCCGTAAACCGGTTTAAACCCCCAGTGGTATTTTTGCTACTGACCGTGCCAAGGCGGTACTCTCTTTGTCACCCTTCCTTTTGTTTGCATTGCGTCTTTGTGCTTGTGATTTTGTTCATGTGTGGAACGTTTGTCTCTGGTTCTTGTGTGTCTTTTGGTGTTTTCTGTGTTCATTTCGTGTGTGAGTGTGCGTTTGGGTGTGATGTTGTGTGTGTGTGTGTGTGTGTGTGTGTGTGTGTGTGTGTGATGCTGTCTATCGGTGTTTTGGTGGTGGTTGCGTCTTGTATGTGGCTTTGCCTGCTTGACTTTACTACTTTTCCATTTACTGTGATTCATCTTATCTATAATCGTGATAGCATTGACCCTTTCAGTGCCAGTATGGTCGTCTGTTGAACACATTATCCTCTAGTATGGTCCGTCTGTTGAACACATTATCCTCTAGTATCGTCGTCACATTATCCTCTGCCTCAGGGTTTAGAGTAGGCACGTGTCCAATTCCTTTGTAAAACAATCCACAGAGTGTCAACCAGTTTGGATCTTGATGAGGTCTCGAGTTTCTCGGCGTCTCATCTGGATTAACACTATTTGCAAATGATATCACATACCCGTCTTCATGACACTGAAGGGGTGGAATATGTGTAGGGTAACAAGTCGTATGTTACGCCCAAAGTTGCCTGAAGCGCCACC